>OZ024745.1:21790891-21813391 GCA_964016885.1 Eledone cirrhosa | reverse complement strand
ATCTCTTTTGTCATCTTTCTCCCCTCTCTCGATATGTCTGTCCTACCATAGATAGACCCCCTTAATTTCCCAAGCCTATATTTATGTATTTATGTATTTTCCAACCAAATGACCAATCTTATTTTATTTTAGTATCCTTCTATATCTATATCAACGTCTATATATAATTCTAGCGCTTTCATCTGTATTGGACCTCTTTCACAATTAATATTGAAGAGTGGATATTAGCTGACGAACTGGTGTCTCATTTCAACGAATAAGTAACGGCTTATGAAACAATTGTAACGAAATTGCAACATTTTTAGCGTAATACAAACACACACACACACACACACACACACACACTATATATATATATATATACTCACACAAAAGTGCATACTTACGTCATCAAAAAAACAACAATATCTCAGCTTACACAACACTCCATCATATTTCGTGACAAATATCACAAACTCATACAAATACACACAGACAAGCAAATACACACACACACACACACACTCACACACAGACAAACACACACACACAGACACACACACACACAAACAAACACACACACACACACACACACACACACAATCACACACACCCACACCCACAAACATGCACACACACACACACCTATGCACGATCACGCATACGTAAACAGCTACAGACACCGGTATGCTGACAATAACAATAAAACACTTTAATGTTCCTACATATGCATAACACTAACATAAAAGCACATACACATAAACTATACGCCTACATACAAATATATATACATACATACACGCATACATACATATATGCATACATACATTTATACATTCATACATACATGCACATGTACACAAACAACTAATTTGTGTACAATACACTTTCATATATACACACATTGATCACAACTTGTAATTTGTCATATAAACATAATTGAAGCATATAGATACATACACAAATACGTCTACATATACATAAGAATAAAGCTATATATACATATATATATGCATACATGATACTGCAAACCCTGAGGGAATCGTAGATGCGCTGTATTTCAGGGGCCAGTTAAACCATGGCGGAGCCGAAGCCTCTCCAGGTCTGAATACAGCAGAGTTCTTCCAGAGAATGAAAATGATAGTGCGAGAATAGATATAAGAAAGATATATAGAGGAGGAAACGTTCCCAGTACTAGGCTGATACCTTTATAGGGACCTCGAATACTTGAAAAGAAAAGTTGATCTCGGCGTGATTTGAACCCGGAGCAGAGAGTCGACACAAATAACGCAAATTACTATCCGACGTCCTAACGACTCTGCCAAACATTGCCAATACATACTTATACATATACATAAAAATAAATTCGCATATACATACGACGCGTGGGAATTCATATACAAGTACAAATACATCGACACACACACACACACACACACACACACACACACACACACACACACACACACACACACACACACACACACACACACACACACACACACACACACAAATAGACAAAATACAGAGATAAAGATTAGCTGGACTAATCTAATTGGAAGTGTAACACCCATCATATCAACAAACAGATATGCATGAATGCATATCCCATACGGTAGAGGATATCTTAACATATATCCAGTATATTGACAGGATGAGTTGCCTCTTCAGTACCTGTGATAGATACAACACATGTGACCTAGAATGATAAGACTTTGCTATTTGGAAATATGAGATAATGATTGAACACTTGATCAATATAATTGATAAGAACACCTTCAAATCTCCACGTTGAGATAGAAAATATCAAAAGTATCGAATCAGTGTGGAAAATACAACCTATATTAGCAGCCGCTTCCCTCAAACGTTCTCGCGATATACTAGCTTTTAATAAGATATGTGTTTTGCCAAAATAATTTGCGATGTTATCAATAGAAAAGATTGTCTTGTTGCCTATAAGAAAAGTACAGCAGAAGCACGATATATCTACACCTTTAAAAATAAACATTATTAGTAGGACGCTCTAAATTCAGATCAGACGCAACTTATAAGATACTGTTGTATGGGACAGGAAGCAAATGTCATGTTATGTTGTAGAGGTCAGTCGCTTAGCGGATGTGAATATCTCTTCTGAACATAAGGAAAAAGAGATAATTCATGGTGTTTCATGCTATACAAATGTAGAATTTATAAATCTTTTTTTTCCTGGCTGTACATTTATTATCTTAGGTGTATTCGACTATATCACAATATATTTGTATCAAAACTGGAAATGTTGCCGTTTTCCATCCTAAGAAAGAAAAATAAAAACTGACTCGCATATTCCCAATACAAGAAATTAGTTGTATAGAGAAGATTTGTACAAGATAACAACGCTTGTGCATTTGAGAATCATGGAATCAACATATATACACGCAATTACTTTTACATACAACATACATATTCACACATACAAAAATAGTAGTAACACACACGCATACACACATATACTGAAGCGACTGAACACCCATAAATACAATAATATCCTTACGAGTACCTACCTACCTACTCACATACATGCATACATAATACATACATACATATATACATGGTGGCTGCCAACTCGTTTTCGAGTACGGCCACTACTTTATATCCATGTAGGAGAACCCCTACTGATGCGCTGAATGAGTGTGACTTTTTAGTCCAGCCAGCGACTTGAAAACTCTGGTACAAACACTGCACTTGTGACAATTATTGACACATAGTGCTGGGCCCATGGTACCATGTGACGACAAGTGCAGAGAGATCTCCAGATATAAAGCAATGCCTGTGCCGTGAAGCTTTTATAGTGAGCAAAGGCACTGCACAAAGCCAGACCCACTCTCTTAACCAAGATGATATTTACCAAAAAGAAGAACAAGTCAACATCATTGGATACCATCAGGGTTGCAGGTGTTATATCAGAGTTTTCCTTCTCCTAGAATTCTGCCTTGACAAAGGCTAAGGGGGTCATCTCTCCCGGTGATTTTGGATGGCCATTGACTCTTAAGAGCTCCTTTGCCCTTTGACAGGTTTTGTTTTTAGTCCTACAGGATTTCTAAAGTCACCCTTCTCACCAAGAAACCTTGGTGGGGTTGCCAGTTTAGTTGCCAATGACCCGACCATGAGACAGGTTGTACTGGGATACATGTTACCAGTAGCACCAACTGGTGACCTGACATGAATATATACATGCATATATACATACATATATACATATATATATACATACATACATATGTACTCCACCCTGATTACACCTTCAGATTTATGCCTGTGATTATTGGGGCACTGGAGTGTGTTAGTAACTGCCTCAATACAAATCTTGAGAAGCTAGGTTTCACAGGAACAGAAAGAACACAACTAGTTAGAAATTACAAGTACAATCCAATAATGGAACAATAAAAATATGTAAAACATTCCAAACATTTTGCATCTAATAACTGCATATATACATGTTTAGATACAAAGCATATACACATGCACACATACAACTCAAAACATACACATCCACACATACAATAACATCCATATCTACACATCCATGCATACATAATCTACCTAGTTGATGTTTAAATTCCATGTTGTGTAAATTCTATGTTAGAAACTGACTCTCTCTCTATTGGGGAAAAATTGGTGAAATTATAAAACTAGAAGAACATACATACATACATACATACATACATACATACATACATACATACATACATACATACATACATACATATATACATATATACATAAATACATACATACATACATACATACATACATACATACATACATACATACATACATATGTATATACATACATATATACATGGTGGCTACCAACTCGTTTTCGAGTACGGCCACTACTTTATATCCATGTAGGAGAAACCCTACCGATGCACTGAACGAGTGTGACTTTTTAGTCCAGCCAGCGACTTGAAAACTCTGGTACAAAACTACACTTGTGACAATTATTGACACATAGTGCTGGGCCCATGGTACCATGTGACGACAAGTGCAGAGAGATCTCCAGATATAAAGCAATGCCTGTGCCGTGAAGCTTTTATAGTGAGCAAAGGCACTGCACAAAGCCAGTCCCAATCTCTTAACCAAGATGATATTTACCAAAAATATATGTATGTATATATGTATGTACATACATATATACATAAATATATACATGCATACATACGTATATACATGCATAAATATATACATACAAACAAACATACACACATATATACAATACTTACAAACATGCAAATATTTCTACAATAATATAGATGTCTACGTAAAACGGAAACTAGTAGACAGCGAGCGGCTTAACTCCGTTCCTGTCTTTGAGTCTTTGAAAGTGGCATCTTATTCCTTCGGCAACCTATGTTAATCACGAAGCGTCAAAGTGAATCCATGGACCAACTTCGTATACATGAGGCAAATAACATGATGAAAGTTGGAAAGTAGATTTCGGGAAGTATTCCCTGATTGATAACAAAAGAAACATTGCGCAGTCCTACAGCAACAGAACGTTAGATGAAAGTTTTTCTGCATCTATTTAAAACCATGAACAGGTATATTGCTCTTCCTTTGTGGTGTGTGTTGGTGTGGGTGTGGGTTGGCGTGTGGGTATGGGTGTGGGTGTGGGGGTACGTGTAAGGGTGGGGGAGGGTGTACTTTGAATATCTCAGAACAAGAAATAATACAAAATACCCGTTGCAAATTAAATATTGTGATGCAGTTAAAATATTTAAATTCGACAAGCAGTTGAAACACAGGAATTAACCCGAAGGATAGCTACATAATAAGCGACTCTCTAGAAATGTCATCACAACATTATTTAAATATGAGGAATGACGCCGTGACCAAACCATCACACATTACACTCCGTAGAACGGATGGTTATGAAGATAAAATATTACAGTGATATAGAGCGTATTAGTTGTCTATAATACGAATACTAACTCTTACATTTTTCCTGTGAAACCTAAATATAATTGTTTCTACTTTTCGCACAAGCCCAGCAATTATCCCAGCGCATTACTGGTACTTTATTTTATCGACCCCGTAAGGATAAAAGGCAAAGTTAACCTCGGCGGGATTTGAACTCAGTCCGTAAAGGGACATAACTCTATGCTGCAAAGCATGGCGTCCGACCCTCATACAAGACATAATGATCGAAGTGCGCACATAAATAGGAAACAGTTAACCAGTAGGTGTTAATAAAATGTTAGAGATAAGAGAAAAGAAACATTTCTATACTGAACGAGAATTCTACAGTTGTTTGACAATGGTTTCTGATTTTGGCAAGAGGCCAACAAATCGAACCAGTACATTACTGGTATTTTATTTTATCGACCACGTAAGGATAAAAAACAAAGCTAAGCTCACCGGGATTTGAACTGAGAATGTAAAGAGCCGTAACTCTATGCCACAAAGCATATTATCCGACGCACGGCAGAGAGAGATGTGGTTGATTGTTTCGAAAGAAATTTGATCGTTGAGAGCATTGATAGAGATGTTTTCGGTTATAGACGTGGTTCTCAAATCAACATATTAGCATATATATTAGAAAGTGAGCAAGACAAAATATAACTACTCCATTACCAAAGGTTTCTGGATCACAGACAATAATAACATCTCTGTCTGACGAACGATCCAGACGTATATTATTATTGTCTGGGATCCAGAAACATTTGGTAATGGAGTAGTTATATTTTGTGTTGCTCACTTTCTAATTAAATAGCTCTGTTCTATACATAGAGCACTCTTTTTTCCTTTGCTTTTCCTTCGTAATTACCTAACATATTAGCATATACATGCATAATATGATGACCACATTCGATCACAAATGCATTGTACTTAGAAAGTACCCCTCTGTAGCAAAAATCTGGGAAAGTTGTTTTGATGGAAGACCAGCAGTGGCCCAGTAAGCCTCCTTCACGACGCCGACGTTCTCAAAGAGATAGGTAAAGGCTTGGCACCAGTGACGCCACAACTAATTTCTACAGCTAAGTGAAATGGAGCAATGTGAAATAAAGTGTTTTGCTCAAAAATACAACACACAACCCGGTCCGGAAATCGAACTCACAATCTCACGAGTATGAATCCGCCTCTATAACCACTAAGCCACACGCACACGTATACACACACACACACACACACACACACACACACACACACACACACACATATATATATATATATATATATATATATATATATAAACACGCACATATATTTACTAAAAGTCTTAAGTATGTCTTAAGCCAGAAGGCTCATTTGGCCGGTGTTCATCCCGGTTTCATGGCGTGAAGCGACTCAGAGTACAGGACTCCCATCTGGACAGGACGCCAGTCCATCGCAGGGTTAAACCTCCAGCTATTACTGGTACCCATTTTCAGTTGAGTATACTGGAGCAACGTGAAATGAAGTGTTTTGCTCAAGAACACAACACGCAACCCAGGAATCGAATCCACGACATTATGATCGTAAGTCCGACACCCTTACCGCTAGGCCACGTGGCACCACTTATATGAACACACACACACACACACACACACATATATATATATATATATATATATATATATATATATATATATGTATATATATATATATATATATATATATATATATATATATATATATATATATATATATATATATACATATATATATATATATATATATATCAATATATATATATATTAATTCAAAATATTAACAAAAATAGACATTCGTGTGATCAAGTATATTTTATTATACATATTTCAGAGGTACTGAGCTAACTTCAACAGTACGTCCTCATCAGATAAAATAAGAGGATGCATGACATACCCTGACATAGTAGATGGTTAAGATTCACTCATGGTAGTGAATAAGATATGACAAAACTCAATATTTATATACCTTAAGATTGAGACATGAAAAAATGTACATATAATACAGAGGGTGCGTGTGAGAAAGCTTAAAAATACATAATACCAATTTACATAACTGTTAGAGATTCAAATAATTTAAATTATTGAAGAAAGAAGAAAGAAAAAAGACAGAGAGAAACAGATGAGGAGAAAATATAGTTACTAGAAGTATAGAAAGCAAAAGAGAATTGATCAAGGATAGAGATAAGGAGTAATAATTTTTATAGTATAAAGCATGGGGAGGGAGGTTTGTATTGTTGTGGGTGAATAGGGTGTGATTAGATAATGCAAAAATTATATATATCTATACAAACACATGAATATACATTTAGGCATAGTTTTGTGAAGGTGTAAACTCGAATTTTTGAATTATTGAATTATCTAGAGGTATCCATCAATCTAAATATTAAATATATCTGGGTGTAAATTTTGAGTCCTTAGTTAATTAGAAATATACTAACAATTAATTATATACACTATATATATCTAAACGTATCCGGCTGAACGTTAAATTTCAAATCATTTATTTATGTTAGTTCAGAATAATGAATTAATCAAAATGTATAATATTTCAGGCTATAAAAGTTTATAAATATCTATATTAATATTAAAGTATACTATCATATTTAATTTATAAAATCATATTTGAAGTATTTGCAAACATGAGAAGGAAGACTTAATATTTTCATCTTCACGAAGGTAATCCATATTAAATTATATTATCTTATGAATTGGCAGTATCGGTAGAGGGTTGGACGCCATGCTTTCTAGCATAGTTACGTCCCTTTACAGTCTGAGTTCAAATCCCGCCGAGGTTAACTTTGCCTTTCATTCTTACGGGGTCGATAAAATAAAGTTCCAGTAATGTACTGGGTAATTGCTGGCCTTGTGCCTAAAGTAGAAACAATTATCTTATATTATATTTTTAAAAAAAGTTTTATATTGTATTATATAATTTAGAAAATAATTGCAGTTATACCTTTAAAAATTTTAAATTAACAATTAGAATGCCTTAAAGTATCTAAAGGCCTTATAATTAAACTTTAAAAAGGGTATTATTAAATTAGATATATGCATTTGTCTAAATATATACAGCATGGCCTCAGCCGGATGGCTGAAACAGGTAAAAGAGTAAAAGAGCATATTGTCTAAAGTTCAAGACGATATTATTCAGTTATACATAATATAATATAATATAATATAATATAGTAAATAAGTTACTGTTAATATTGTTAAAAATTAAGGTTATTATATTAGGATCATGTAATACATATATACTATAAATATACAAATCAAACTTCATGAATCATAAGGATACGAACCAGATTCAAAGTAAAAAAGTAAATTTCTTGCGAACATAAAAGTGCCAAATATCTAATCTATATAATTTTAAAATACAAGAAAATTTTTTTTAAGGATTTATATTGTAGTATAATATCATCTTTAAAGTGTCTGCAAACGTGAGAAATATAAAACTTAAGATTTTCATTGACCCGAAGGTAATCCGAATTTAATTGAATGAAAAAATAATAATCGTTATATAATTTAGAAAATATATAACAATTATAACACTAGAATGCCCTTAAGTATCTAAAGTACTTATAAATGTAACTAGAAGCATGTTATTATACTAGATATACACATTTGTCCAAATATACATAGAGTATTCTGTTCGGAAGTCAAAACGATATTAGTGATCCATATACATATAATAAATAATAAATACAATCATTGTTAATAAAGTTATAATCGAAGTTTTACATCAAGTTAAGTGGGAAAAGTTTGTCGACTAGGATCGTGTGCGACGCATATACCATAAATAAATATATAAATAAATATAAATATATAAATCAAACATCCTGAATCATAAAACTAACATACTCCAAAAGAATAAATACACAAATACATAAATGCATGAATGATTAATATTAATAACTCCGGAAATCTTTTTATGTTGAGTGCTTCTAATCTATTGTAAAACTCATTCTTTGATTTATTCATTGAACCTTGTTTAACCTTTAAATATATATATATATATATATATATATATATAAACAACATTTTATTATATATAATGTTTTATAAATTATACCCAGCCTTTTTCCTATTTCTTTGTCTTTTCTACATTTGACTTTCTTTTACTATTTGTTTCTCTTCCCTCCTCGTACTCTAATCTATTGTTCCCGACGAAGGATTAACCTCTGAAACGTAAAAAGGATCAGATAATGCCAACCATACCGTCCAACTCTTTCAAATTTCCATCAATCCAACACTGCTCCTGAATTGCCACTTTATTTCTCGAACCCCCGAAAGAGTGAAAGCCAAATTTGACTTATATATACAAAACTCCTAGCACGCTGCGATTAGTATAGATAATTGTATGGTAGAGCACAATACATGTGAATTGCAGAGTTTTATTAATGCAACTGTTCAGTTACATAAGAGATGTCAACATGAATGGACCTGTTATTTTTCTCTTTCTTTCTTCTGATGAAGTACTAGCGTCCGAAACATTAAGACCCTCTCCTTACTATTTCAAGCGTTAACCTAATATATTCCTTCCTTCCACATACTGTACCAATTGTGTTTTTATTTCGGTTTACCTTTTATATATATATATATATATACACACACACACATATGTATATATGTGTATATATATATATATATTGAGTATATGCTGGTTGTTTACCTTAAGTCCGCTACTGTTTCAAGCGCTCAACACGTGGTGGAGCTAGATAAATTTTAATTATTTTATATATATATATGTGTGTGTGTGTGTGTGTGTGTGTGTGTGTGTGTGTGTGTGTGTGTGTGTGTGTGTGTGTGTGTGTGTGTGTGTGTGTGTGTGTGTATCTATCTATCTATATATCTATATATCTATATATATATCTATATTAATAAGAGGAATTCAAACTTTGTCTGATTTCAACCGTTGAAAATTGCAAACTTGACTGTCACCACACATTATGAACCTGAAGATTGCGAAAGCATGAAAGTACATGTTCAATTAACACTTAACATTTAACATTTAATATTCTACCATACTATTTCATTATAATACCATTATAAATTTTAAAGGATTGTAAATAAAACGAGTAAATCAGACAAGGTTGGAATTCCTCTTATTAATATAATCTTCTATACACAATCATACACACCCGTGTATATTTATCTATCTATCTATCTCTCTCTCTCTCTCTCTCTCTCTCTATATATATATATATATATATATATATATATATATATATATATATATATATATATATATATATATATATATACATATATACATACACTCATTGACCTTTGTATCCATGACCTGTTTAGTGAGTGTTTATGAAATGATCACTAGTTCAGTAGTCACCTATTTTGTCTTAGTCTTAAAACCACGTTCAGTTAGATTCGGTCATTCAGTGCATATCATGCTATTTATTTCTCAACATGAATTATTAGTTCTGTTTATCTGATTGGTGTCTGTCTGTTTGACTCATTGTCTGTCTGTCTGTTCGTCGGAAAGTCTGCATATTTTATGTTTCTTATTTTTTAGCTTCTTATTGTATTTTATTTTATTTTATTTTTCATTTTGGTATTGGTTTTTATTTTGTTATTTTTGTTTTTGGAGTGTTTATTTTCAATTGTTATTTTTGTTTAAATATTTTTTTTTTTGTATTTGTTTGTATTTGTTTGTAATTTGTTTGTGTTTGTTTGTATTTGTTTGTGTCCTTCGGGTGCTGAAGGAGTGTTAGTTTCTTTTTTTTGATTTTCGTCATTGTTGTTGTTATTGTTGTTGTTGTTTTGTTGCTGTTTTATTTTCGTATTGTAGTTCTTCTTGCTGTTCTTGTCGCTCTTCTGTCGGGGTTGCTGTAGTAGTAGCAGCAGTAGTAGTAGTAGTAGTAGTAGTAGTAGTAGTAGTAGTAGTAGTAGTAGCAGCAGCAGCAGCAGTAGTAGTAGTAGCAGCAGTAGTAGTAGTAGTAGTAACAGTAGTAGTAACAGTAGTAGTAGTACATAATAATAGTAGTAGTAGTAGTAGTAGTAGTAATAGTAGTAGTTGTAGTAGTAGTAGTAGTAATAGTAGTAACAGTAGTAGTAACAGTAGTAGTAGTAGTAGTAGTAGTAATAGTAGTAGTAACAGTAATAGTAAAAGTAGTAATAGTAGTAGTAGTAGTAGTAGTAGTAGTAGTAATTGTTACAATATATATCTTTCCTTTTCTCATTCGTCTCAGTGTCAAGATTTCATTGTTGTTTGTTTATATGTTTATAACAGCTGAGAATATTTGCCTCTGGTTTACACATACATACTTACACACGTATATATGCATATATATATATATATATATATATATATATATATATCCCGTTTGGCTTATAGTGGGTCTCTTCTTGCTTACATCTCACACACATCAACACGGTCAGTACCCCTCTCGCTCATGAAATCCACCCAGTTTACACTGACCGGACAACTATGTTGCTTGTTTATTTTCCTATCTTCGGTTTGCTTTTATCCTTCTATGTTGTTTACTTGTCCCCCTCGCTTTACGAGAATTACTTGTCCCAATAACTTTTTTTAGTTATTGCTCGCACCAACCTGAGGTATCTGATTTTTAATGCGATGGAATACCAATGATGGTTAGAAAATCACTGACGAAGGACTATTTTTATCATATGTAACCCATGTGCAACCACGCAGTATTCTTCTTTCTTCTCATGTTTTATATATATATATATATATATATATATATATATATATATATATATATAGGAAAAAGATTGACCCCGACGGCAGAGCTCAAGCCGTTTCGACGACTATTTCTGGACGGCTATTTCAGTCCAGAAATAGCCGTCGAAAGGGATTGAGCTCTGCCGTCTGGGTCTTAACTCTTTTCCTATATATATATATATATATATATATATATATAAATGGAAAAGAATGAAACGAAATTTCATTTCTCACTCTTAGTACGGCTGATACCTAAATATAAGTTATATAAGGCGACGATGGTTGCCGAACACTGTACGGCGTAATTCGGGCTGTTTGTTTACAAACAAACCGAACATTATAATAAATGTTCGGTAAACCCATACGTACATATATATATATATGTGTGCATGTATGTATATATATACATACTACTGTACGTCTGTACACATATATGTATGTACGTATACATACTTATTTTTAGGTATCAGCCGTACTAAGAGTGAGAAATGAAATTTCGTTTCATTCTTTTCTATTTATCGTTTTCGGTACGCCCGGCCGACTAACTCTCTCGATATACAAATTAGGCTACTCAGCCGTTATTATGCATAAGGAAAGTATATACTTTCAAACGTTCAATCATCTGACAAGAAGGTATACGATGCTGACGATAGCTAATAAGCTTGAAACTAGTACATCGTTCCTGTGTCAGTGTTGAACAAAAAGACGACGATGGTTGCCGAACACTGTACGGAGTAATTCGGGCTGTTTGTTTACAAACAAACCGAACATTATGATAAATGTTCGGTAAACCCATACGTATATATATATATATATGTGTGCATGTATGTATATATATGCATACTACTGTACGTCTGTACACATATATGTATGTACGTATACATACTTATATATATATATATATATATATATATATATATATATATATATATATATATATATATATATATATAAACTGCTGAAATATAAAACAAAAATTTAGATAGGTCAGAGAAATTAGAAAGAAATTCTTTAAGAATTTGGTAATTTAAAAAAAAAATTTATGCTGTTCTGTTTGTTATATTCTATTTTATTTATTTTGTTGTATTTTCTTAAACTATATACAAAGTTCTAAGTTGCAAATAATTGGGTTGGGCATCTGCATAAAGGAAAGAAATTTCTACCTAGAATTTTTGAAGAACGAATCTAATTATTGATTTCTGATATGGATGCAAGGTTATCAAATTTTGGGAAAAGCCAAAACTGATTAAATCAACCTCAGTCCTTTACTGCTAATGTATTTTATCGACCCCAAAATGATGAAAAGTAAACTTGGTCTTGGCAGAATTTGAACTAAATGTGTAAAAAGCCAGAGCAAATAACGAAATGTCATTTTATATGGCGCTCTACCAATTGCGCCAATCCAACCTCAACCGCGATGAAGTTAAATATTGCAAAATCTGCTTTGGCCACTTCTACTAACTTCCTTATATAGGAAATATATATAGGAAACAAACCATAGATGGAAGTATATGGAACGAACGGCAAAATCTCAGACGTCATTCCTTTACCGAGGGATGTGGAACTTGTCAAATCAGACCAAGAAAACAATGCTATCATTGGTATTTCCAATTGATGATATTATCTTCCGGTCAAAAATACTAACAGAAAGAACAACGTGAAATAAACCATCTTGCCCAAAGACATAACTCCTCACCCGGTCCGGGAATCGAACTCTCACCCTCACCATTGTGAATCCAATTCTCTAACCACAAACAAGACTATTATTATTGAAACCGTTCTGCACGCACTTGTCCAAAGTCCGTGCATTACTGACTTGTGGAGTTATGTCGAACAGCTATTGTCGCGTGTAGAACGGATCCGGCTATCGGCCGAGTCCATAGTGAAGATCGACTCCGCCGCTTTCCTTTGGCCTGGAAGAGCAGGCAATGTTCCTGTCTGGTGGCAGTTGCGATGGAGGTTATATGGTGGACCAGATTGAAAAGATTAAAGACAAACACTTTTCTCTTCGGCCAATCCCTCATCAACTTCTTCGTGTTTCACCTGGAAAGGAAGGTGAGAGTGGAGAGAGAAGTGCTGCACCCCAGTACATTTGCTAAAAGGTGGATGAATGTGGCGACAATGGCTCGTGTCAATGGGCCTACTCTAACCATGCGCCTATAGGCGAGCTAATTTGAGGAGGAGAGGGGTGCTCTCCCCGGGTGCCCTAGAAGCGCAGGGTGGTTCAGGATTGGTGGGGTACCTGAGTCACCCTAGAGTCGTCCACACCCCTATAGGGGAATTTATTTTGTTATATCTATACATAGTTTATTTTATATTTTTTATATCATTATTGTTAAATTAGTTTTGCCATTGTGCACTTTTACTCGACCGTATTGTAAATCCCCCACTGTCCCTGTCTTTGTATTGTACCCTACATGACAGACCCCAATGCTTTGCAGCAAACAGTTACAGCCCTTTATGATCTGAGTTTGAAATCTCCCCGAGGTTAACTTTGCCTTTCATTCTTACGGGGTCGATAAAATAAAGTACCAGTAATACACTGAAATAATTGCTGGCATTGTGCCAAAAGTAGAAACAATTACTATGTTTATTGAATTTTTATTGAATACGATTCTATAAAATATAATATCAAAAATACTTTTTCTAAATATTGACATTAGTAATGCGAAACACACGATCGTTAAGAATGATTATTGTAACAACTTAATAAATATATTTATAATGATTACCAAAACAAAATTAGCGAAAAATATTATCAAATCTAAATAAAAGAATATAAATGACATTTACTACATTGACTAAGAGTAAGAACAATTAATTTCATGGTAGATAAAACAATGCCTAACATTAATATATATATATATACTAACATTAATATATATATATATATGTATATATATATATATATATATATATATATATATATATATATATATATATATATTTCGTTTCTGAATTTATTTAGCAAGATTCTTTATCTGAAATCGTGTGTTGAAACCGATATTGTTATACTTTGGGGGGGGGGGGGGTCATGTTGCCAATAAGAAACACACGCACCAGTTGCTTTCACTTCAATTTATTATATATTTATAAATTTATAAATTTACAAATTTACAAACTTATAAATTTCTGGTTGGTTGGTTGGTTCCACAACCAGATAGTTGTTTATATATAGTCATAGTCCTTTCGTCACACACTCTGTGACCTCTTCAGTGACTGGGGATTCCTTTCTTTGTTTCTGTGCCTTTCCTTTCTTCTATCCTATGCCATTTTGTTTCTGTGTGTGTGTTGTGTGCTCAGTTTGCGCATGCGCCACATCCGGGTGTCTGTGTGTGTTTGTGTTCATTTATCTATTTGTTTATTTATTTATTTATTGTTGGTTGGTTGTTTGTTCTATGTGTGTGTGTGTTTTCATTTTGTCCTTAATTGTAAGTTGTGATGTTGCTGTTCCACTCATATTTTCTATTTAATTTTGGTTGTAGTTCTTTTATGCTTACTGCCTCAGTAATTTGCCTAAACATTGCATCTTTTCTGTGTGTGGATTCTATTTATATTTCTATGTTCTCTAATCTACACCTGTGTTCTATCTTAGCATGTTGGTAGAGCACAGATGATTCTTTATTATCTTGGAGGTCTCGCCAGTGTTCATTTATTCGTTCCCCTATACTACGAGCTATCTCACCTATGTACACTATATTTTTGTTTCTACATTGTCCTTCAGTACATCTTATGCTATACACTACATTTCTAGTTTTACAGTTAATATGTGGGCTTATTTTACAGGTTATACATTTCTTATCTATACATGAGGGTCTTTGGAACGGGTATGTCTTGCTAAGAAGTGTTTTTATGGAGGTACCTGGTTTTTCTACTATCTTAATATTGAGTTTATGTTTATTTAGGGCCCTTCTAAATTTGTAGGCTAGTTCGCCTCTAGGGGTTGTATTGACGAACATTACACTCTGGTATTTATTGCTATCATACCATGAGTTTATTCATGAGTTTATTCCATGAGTTTATTCTATTGGCCTTGTTCCTAGTTCTTTCTTTCTAGAATAGAAAGAACTAGGAACAAGGCCAATAGAATAAACTCATGGTATGATAGCAATAAATACCAGAGTGTAATGTTCATCAATACAACCCCTAGAGGCGAACTAGCCTACAAATTTAGAAGGGCCCTAAATAAACATAAACTCAATATTAAGATAGTAGAAAGACCAGGTACCTCCGTAAAAACACTTCTTAGCAAGACATACCGGTTCCAAAGACCCTCATGTATAGATAAGAAATGTATAACCTGTAAAATAAGCCCCCATATTAACTGTAAAACTAGAAATGTAGTGTATAGCATAAGATGTACTGAAGGACAATGTAGAAACAAAAATATAGTGTACATAGGTGAGACAGCTCGTAGTAGAAGGGAACGAATAAATGAACACTGGCGAGACCTCCAAGATAATAAAGAATCATCTGTGCTCTACCAACATGCTAAGATAGAACACAGGGGTAGATTAGAGAACATAGAAATAAAAATAGAATCCACACGCAGAAAAGATGCAATGTTTAGGCAAATTACAGAGGCAGTAAGCATAAAAGTACTACAACCAAAATTAAATAGAAAATATGAGTGGAACAGCAACATCACAACTTACAATTAAGGACAAAATGAAAACACACACAGGACAAAATGAAAACACACACATAGAACAAACAACTTACAATTAAGGACAAAATGAAAACACACACAGGACAAAATGAAAACACACACACACACATAGAACAAACAACCAACCAACAATAAATAAATAAATAAATAAACAAATAGATAAATGAACACAAACACACACAGACACCCGGATGTGGCGCATGCGCAAACTGAGCACACAACACACACAGAAACAAAATGGCGTAGGATAGAAGAAAGGAAAGGCACAGAAACAAAGAAAGGAATCCCCAGTCACTGAAGAGGTCACAGAGTGTGTGACGAAAGGACTATGACTATATATAAACAACTATCTGGTTGTGGAACCAACCAACCAACCAGAAATTTATAAGTTTGTAAATTTGTAAATTTATAAATTTATAAATCTATATATATAAAACTGAGGTTGTCTGTCTGTCTATCGATTTTTGGCACACATCTCCTCTTAGAATCTCTGACGGAATTGCACCGAAATTGCTATACTTGTACATTGAGCCCTAGCGAAGACATCGGAAAAAAATATTTCAAATTGACCCACCCTATGTGACGAAATCGAATATAATGTATCGATTTTTGAGCGTAAGTTATCAGTTATTTCCCTTTGTTCTGTTTACATTGAGCGTCTTACGTAAAAAATTACGCTGGCTTTCTCAGCGTTTAAAATGACATTAACACAATACACGAACAGTTGTCGAGCCAGCAAAATATTGACCTGCAAAATTCATCAGTTCGAACACTAAGCTTCCGTTTTGTTTCATTTCCATTTAAAAGCATTTTAAAACAATATTTTTACTTGAAAACAAGTCTATTTAAAGACTACGTAAAACAAACAAATATTTCGTCGTTAGGCGTGCAGACAGACAGTCGTGCAGAGAGGTGATATACGCGTGCAGACAGATAGTCGTGCAGAGAGGTGATATAGGCGTGCAGACAGACAGTCGTGCAGAGAGGTGATATAGGCGTGCAGACAGACAGTCGTGCAGAGAGGTGATATAGGCGTGAAGACAGACAGTCGTGCAGAGAGGTGATATAGGCGTGCAGACAGACATAACTGATAATTTGGTTACGCTAATGTTTTTCTCTGCGTTGCAGTGTTTACATTTTCGATCTTTGTTAATAAATAACCAGTGCAGTTTTTATCCCCAGCATCCTCTTTTGTTATAACATTCGGGTTATCGTTATGTTTTCTTAACTTCATAAGGCATATTGTTGGTTGAGGGAATATTAATCAAAAACACCACATGCAAGTCTACACAGTAGACACTACAGTTTTTAAGCCAAAAAAGAAACTTAACATTTTAAATTTAACACAGCTACTGAGCGACCCCGAGCAACGCCGGGCTTTACTGCTAGTATATAATAAATTGAAGTGAAAGCAACTGGTGCGTGTGTTTCTTATTGGCAACATGACCCTCCCAAAGTATAACAATATATATATATATATATATATATATATATATATATATATATAACGAGGGCAATGTGGTAAGGAACCAGATGGAGCATAACGCACCAAAGTACTCAATACTTAGGGTAGTAGAGTGGGTAATAGGAACAAGTATGTCCCCGACGGCAGAGCTCAAGCGGTTTCGACGGCTAATTCTGGACTCCAGAATTAGCCGTCGAAACGTCTTGAGCTCTGCCGTCGGGTCATACTTTTTCCTATATATATATATATATATATATGTGTGTGTGTGTATATATATATATATATATATATATATATATATATATATATATATATTATGGTCAGGTCACCAGTTGGTGCTACTGGTAACATGTATCCCAGTACAACCTGTCTCATAGTCAGGTCGTTGGCGACTAAAATGGCAATCCCACCAAGGTTTCTTGGTGAGGAGGGTGGCTTTGAACATCCTGCAGGACTAAAAACAAAACCTGTCAAAGGTCAAAGGGCAAAGGAGCTCTTAAGAGTCAATGGCCATCCAAAATCACCGGGAGAGATGACCCCTTAGCCTTTGTCAAGGCAGAATTCTAAGAGAAGGAAAACTCTGATATAACACCTGCAACCCTGATGGTATCCAATGATGTTGACTTGTTATTCTTTTTGGTAAATATCATCTTGGTTAAGAGAGTGGGACTGGCTTTGTGCAGTGCCTTTTCTCACTATAAAAGCTTCACGGCACAGTCATTGCTTTATATCTGGAGATGTCTCTGCACTTGTCGTTACATGGTACCATGGGCCCAGCACTATGTGTCAATAATTGTCACAAGTGTAGTGTTTGTACCAGAGTTTTCAAGTCGCTGGCTGGACTAAACCGTCACACTCGTTCAGCGCATCGGTAGGGTTCTCCTACATGGATATAAAGTAGTGGCCGTACTCGAAAACGAGTTGGCAGCCACTATATATATATATATATATATATATATATATATTTCTATATAAATATATATATATATATATATATATATATATATATATATATATATATATATATATATATATATATATATATATAATCACATAAATTCTAAGTGTACTTGTAATAGCTTAATTGCTATAAATTAATATTTTGTCTTTCGTTACTTACTCCACTGGACAGCGTTTGGCTTGTGTCAGAGGCTGTGACCCAGGTTGTAATAGCAGTACCGTTGGTAGGGGTCGAAATTGCCAACGGCCATGTCAAGACCCCTGACCTTGGAGTTACGTGTCATCCGTTTGTATTTTTATTTAAAAAAATAAAATTAAGGTAACCCTAAAAAAAAATTGATTTTCGTTCTCCCTTGTTTTCGTTCATTGCCTTGACGTCTCTGTTGATTTTCCTGGGTTTACATATATATAAGTTTATCCCAGGTTTAATCGGAGGTAACCAGAATAAGTAAGGTACTCAATACATTGCAGAGTATAAATATTTAGTATAGATATGGCTTCTACAGGACTAGAACTGTTTCAATCGGGACGATTTCTCCCGAATGAAACAGTTCTGGTCCTGTAGAAGCCATTTATATATATATATATATATATATATATATATAATAAGGAAAAGCGAAGTAGTTTCAGATGTTTAAGTCTTTATAATTATGCTGTGATATATATTTCCATGGTGACAGCGGCCACACTGTACCGTGCGCGAGTGTCGCGACATCGTCTGACTGCTTGTTACATAAGGTTATGTTTCCGAGGCAATCCAAATTGAATCGACATGGGAACGGACGAAGTGTGTGCTCTTGGGTTCTTCATCCATTCCCCTGTATATATATATATATATATATATATATATATATATATATATACAGTCGCAGAAACCAAATACTGGATTTTACCAACAGTCCAGGGTCCGGGTAAATCATCAACACATATATTTTTATTGTTTGACCCGAATTACTTGGTCGTTTGTTTTGGCTTTGCGGATGATCTGTTTAACCATCATCTCAGTGTGTTGGGCCCTTAACGTATGTTGTAGCTCTGATTCACATGAATCATCGAGCGCTTGCCACATATCTCGGAAGTTGATTTTCGTTAATTCCTGAGCTGAAATACGATTCTCGCTGATTTATATTTGTATTAATCTCCAGAGTCTAGCTATTGAGAAGTTAATTTTATTGATTTTTTTAGTTGCTTCTATTGACTGTTGAATAGCTCTGTTATATTTAACCATTCTGTCGAGAGCTTTATTCGATTTGTGATATTTTGCATTCTCGCAATATTATACACAACTGAATCATTCGCCTAATATAAGTGTTGCCTCCCTTGCTGACCTCCACGTGGGGTCAATAATAGCCACACTTATGTATAGCATTTTGGAGCAAAAACCCGTTGATAACACGGCTTCTTTGTTCAATCATCTTACCAGAAGCCCAACATTCTTTATGCAGGCGGACAGTACCTGATTTTGGAGTCGCAGAAATCAAATACTGGATTTTACCAACAGTCCAGGGTCCGGGTAAATTATCAACACATATTTTTATTATTTGACCCGAATTACTTGGTCGTTTGTTTTGGCTGTGCGGATGATCTGTTTAACCATCATCTCAGTGTGTTTGGCCCTTAACGTATGTTGTAGCTCTGATTCACATGAATCATCGAGAGCTTGCCACACATATCGGACGTTGATTTTCGTTAATTCCTGAGCTGAAATACGATTCTCGCTGATTTATATATATATATATATATATATATATATATATATAAAGGATTGTTCGACTTTCGTCAAATCGGTCCGAGAAAACATTATTTCGGTCGGTCTTTCCAGTTGCTAGTACTATCTATCAGTCGCAACTCCAGGTAGAAGGAGCAACGTGTAATAAAGTGTCTTGCTCAAGAACATAACGCATCGCCCGGTCCAGGAATCGAACTCACAACCTCACGATTGTGAATCCAATTCTCTAACCACTCAGCCACACACACAAGCACGCACACACACACACACACACACATATATATATATATATATACATATGAGTCGTATATATTTCAACATTCTTCTTCTTCTTCTTCTTCTTCTTCTTCTTCTTCTTCTTCTTCTTCTTCTTCTTCTTCTTCTTCTTCTTCTTCTTCTTCTTCTTCTTCTTCTTCTTAGTCCACCGTGAAGACCTCTCCACTGCCATCCTTTAACGGAGAGGGGTCAGCAGTTTTTCTGTATCTGTTGGCTATGGTGAAATAGGTTGTGTAGTGGATAAGACTGAAAGGCCTGAAGACAAGTCACATTCCTCTTCAGTCAAGCTCCCATCGATTTTTTCAAGTTTCACTTGAACCTGAATGTGAGTGTGGAGAGGGTGCTGCACTCCTCCAGTAAATTAGCGAAAAGGTGGAAGGAATTAGCGAAAAGGATAAGAGTGGATGGGACTATATTCAGCTTTAGCCTGTAGGGTGAACAGCGATAGTCTTTTTGGGTTGTTGGAGTTGGACTACTCACATTTCGGGGTTAAAGCCATTGTGGATTTCTGGGGTTCCTAAATTAGCTTTAAGTATTTACCTTTCAATGGTGGGAGGACTGAACGCCTTATATAATGGTTTCTTATTTAGGCACAAGGCCAGCAATTTTTTTTTGGGGGGGGGGGGGCGATGAAATTGACTCCAGTGCGTGACTGGTACTTTATTTTATCGACCCCGTAAGGATGTTGTACTATGTGTACTTGTAATAGCATAATTTCTATAAACTCATATCTTCTCTTTCGTCTCTCTATGTTATCACTTTTTCTCATTTCTATGTAAACCCAACATGTTTACTCTTCTATTTTCCCACTTCCTTTCTCCTCCCCTCTAACCGCCAAGTCACATTGATTAACCAACACATGTTTCCTCCTTATTGAGTCCAACAGTATCTGGGCTTGAATATTCCGTTTGCTAATCTGTTTCAATCTTCATGTCCCATAATACTTTTACTTGGTTACTTTCAAGGACATGTTTCATTTGTAGTTATACCACATCTCCGTGCTTTAGCTGCAAACATTTTTGCTCATATCGTTCCATTCTAAAATAAGTGTATATGTATATGCATATATATATATATATATATATATATATATATATATATATATATATATATATATATATATATAATAAAATATGGAGAAAAATACTGCAGGTAGCGCATGGATAACATGTAATAAAATGAGTCCCTCATCAGTGATTTGCCGACGATCATAGATATTTCATTGCATTAAAAATCATATACCTCACGTCGGTGCAATAATAACTAAAATAAGTTATTAGGACAATTAAAACGCGTAAAGCGAGTGAGACAGGAGAACAACAAAGAGTATAGCTAACCGTAGGGGAATGAAACAAGCTTCATAATTATTCTGTTTAGCATAAGCTAGGTGAATATATGAGCGCTTTAGAAAAAAGACCTTACACGAACGAGGGCCATGTGAGAAGAGAGAAAAACATAGCTTTCGTTGTGTACATATATATATATATCCTGACGACGGAATGCTTCTCTTTATATTATTCTTCGGAAAATATATTTACTCTATTCCAGAAACTAATTAGTTGGAAGTGATATTTTAGTAAGTAAGTTAATTTTATAATTTTCTAATTTTACGTCTCTTATATTATTGTTCTGCAACCCCATGCATTGAACCACACTGTTATTAAGACAAAACCTATATATTTGCTAGCATTGATATGCATCTGTATGTATATATATGTTACTAGATATGAATTCTTTATTATTATCTCCAAATTATTTGTCGAGCAATATTGG
>OZ024745.1:21775891-21785891 GCA_964016885.1 Eledone cirrhosa | reverse complement strand
AGGCTGAGACTGGGCTGCGATGTTAGTACTATTTTATTAGACTATGTTTCTTGTGTCTGGTGTTAAATGGTCTTTTATTGGTTGTATTTCCAGAATCACCATTAACATTTAATAAGAACCATATGTATGTATGTATGTATGTATGTATGTATGTATGTATGTATGTATGTATGTATACCGAACAAGAGATAGGCTAGATTAAATGATAGATAGATAGACAGACAGATAGATAGATAGATAGGTAGATAGGTAGATACATAGATAGATAGATAGATAGATAGATAGATAGATATATTTCTTTTATTTGCCACTAGGGCATCAAAAGTGGGACAAGTACAAAGGGGGGAGTTTACACAAAAAGGCGTCCTCAATAAGGAGGAGGCAATAACAAAATATAAAAATAAAATAAGATATAACAAAAAATAAAATTTTTAACAAAATCCTCAATAGAGAGGAGGCGCCTTGGGGGGTCGCACACACCCCCGAAAAAAGTGTGCAACCCTTCTCCTCAGGAGCACAGAGAAGGGGTGCTCCCTTGGTCTTTCATCTTCCTCACCTATAGTCTGATGTAGAGTGAAAGCCCATTCACACGGGCCATTCTCGCCACTTTCACCCATCTTTCATAGAAACGGCTGGGGTGCAGCACCTCTCTCTCCATCCTGATCCTTCTTCCGAAATGATATCGGAAGAAACGGACCAGTTGTTGGCCAGAGAGAAAGGTGCCCGACCTCAGTCCTTTCAGACGCGTCCACCATACAACCTCTTTCGCCATGGCTATTACGCACAGAAACACCGCCTCTGCTTCATCTTTGAAGGGGGGAGGCGGCTTGATCATTACAATAGACTCGGTGGTCAACCGGATCGGTCCCACCCTTGACAGCAGTTGTTCGACATAGCCCCACAGATCGGCTACGCCCGAGCAGTGTACTAATGCGTGTGCAACGGTTTCCTCGTCGCACACGCATCTGGGACAGATCTTTTTGGCGGGGTCCCTACCCGGGCGCCCGTGTCTGTAGAGCCTTTCTCGAACGGGTAAAGCCCCTCGGTAGCACTGCCAGGCCAGGGACTTCTGGAAGTTGTCCATAGGTCCCGGGCTGAATGTCCTACCGAACAGGCTGGCCAGTTCGTCCTCCTCCATGTCTAGGGCTTCTCCGAGGGCGTCGTCGCACCTGCTGCGTACCAGCCCTCTATAGAATGTTGCGGTGGAGTCTCCACTGATAACCGGATCCGCCTGCCAGAGGGCGGTGAGCGCCTGGGCACACTCAGTGTGCCAGGCGCCCAGTTTTCTCGGTCTCTGCTTGACCCAGGATTGCAGCTCGGTGAGTGAGACGAGTCTGGGAAAGGTTCGTCTCACAAACGAGGCCCACACCGGTTGTCCGGTGAGGAATACGTAGAGGTGCCGTAGCCTTAATGCGTGTTTACGCATCATTAGCCACGGCATCCCCAACCCTCCTTTCGAAGGGTGTTGACAGCAGATGGATCTCCTCACCATAGGAGCCCGCCTCTTCCAAAGGAATTGGAAGAGCGCGCGCTCCATCTTGGTGAGGGTTTCCCTTGGGCAGGGTACTACGGTCAGGCGGTAGTAGATGACGGACGCTATGTAGGTGTTCGCCACCTCCGCCCGACCTTTCAGGGATAGTTTGCAACTGGCCCACTTCTGGGTCAGTGCAAACACCCTGTTCGTAACCTCCGCCCAGTTTTTCTCCACCTGGAGGTCCGGTCCGAACCAGACCCCGAGCAACTTCACCGGGCCCTCCGTCCAGCGTCCGACGACGCTATCGGAGGGCATCGGTCTGCCCCTCCACGTGCCGAGTTGCAAACCGATCGACTTGTCCCGGTTCAGCTTAGCCCCTGTGAACTTTTCGTACTCCTCCAGTAAGGTGCCGACCGCCTCGATTTCGGAGGCCGTCGAGACCATTACTGTCACGTCATCGGCGTAGGCCGACACCGCTTTCCGCAATCCCGGTTCCAAAGGGATGCCCTGCAACAACTCCAACTTCCGCAGTAGTGGCTCGAGAGTCAACACATACAGAAGGGAGGAGAGAGGGCACCCTTGTCGGATGGACCGCGCGATTTTGAACGGCTCCGAGAGGTAGCCGTTCACCTTGACCCTAGAGCAGATGCGGCTGCTGTGCATAGCAGTGATCCAGCCCCTGAAAACGGGTCCGAAGCCTGCCGCCGCTAGCACCGCATCCAGGTAACCATGGTCGACCCTATCGAACGCCTTAGATTGATCCAAGTTGATCAGAGCCCCACCAAAGCCGGGTTCGTTCCCAACCCTCTCTATGATGTATCGCATGAGGTGGAGGTTGTCATGGATGGACCTGGACGGGATAGCGCATGTCTGCGCATCTCCCACCAGGTTGCCCACGACAAGCGCCAACCTCTTTGCTAGCACCTTGGCCAAAATCTGTAACTCTGTATTTAGCAGAGTTATGGGCCTGAAGTTACTTATTTCGTCCCCCTTGTTCTCGTCCTTCCTCACTAGCGTGACTACGCCCTTGGTCACAGTACAGGGAATTCTCCCGTTCTGTTGCCAGTTGCAGTAGACCGCCTCGAGGAGATCGGGGAACAAGTCCGGCATAGCTAGATATAATTCGTAAGGAAGACCATCGAGACCCGGGGATTTGCGTTTGCCGCATTGGCTCAGCACGTCCTCTATCTCAGCGGCCGAAATCGGCTCCTCGCAGGACTTCGCCTCCCTGTCCGAGAGGCGCGGCAGGCCGTCGAGGTATGGACCGAAGTCCACGTTCCCAACCGGCTCCCCGCCCCTCCCGAACAGTCGGGCAAAGTGCCTTTGAAAGGCCTCACACATCTGCTTAGGCTCAAGAATCGCCCGTCCATCCAGGTCTCGCAAAGACCGGATGGTGGATTTAGTTCCACTGTTGGCCTCTGTCACGCGGGCCCAGCTAACAGCTTTGGTCCCCTCGTTCCCTAGAGCACGTATTTTACTTCGGACAACGCAGCCTTCGTGCTTCGCGTCGAAAAACTGGCTCAAAGCCGTTCTCGACGCTAGCACTCTGGCCACGTCGCCGCTTCTAATTGCCTCTTCTACTCTATCTATTAGCTCCCTTTCCTTCCTATTCCTATCCGCAGCTAGAACCTTACTAAATTCTATCGAGACTACTCTAATCTCTCTCTTTAGAGATACCCACCACCTGCTGTTGACGATCGCTCCAGTCAACCGTTCCTTAACTAACGTACTAATCCGATTCCTGTAGGCTCTACTTGCCGGCAAGGACAAGTTGAGCTTCCAGTAACCGGGGCCCTGTCTATGAGTTCTGTCAAGGTTGACCATGCAGGTCACTAATTTGTGGTCTGAATAGCCAACCATGCGCATTTTTGGACAACTTAAAAAGTCCTTATCCTTAATTCTAACTAAGAACCTATCTAGGTACGACCTAGATGATCCGCTACGATTTGCCCAAGTCCAGGTTGGCGCAGTCGGAAAATCTAGTCGATATCTATCGGCCAGGTCAAATCGACCGATTAACCCTTTGAGGCTATTACACCCCTCTCTATCGGGGCAGGCCCCTACGTAGTCCCAGCGTGCATCTAGGATACCATTCCAGTCCCCCACTAATAGCAAGGAGCGGGACGTCCCTAGAAAAGTCTCCAGACGATGGAAGAAGTCCGGCCGCATTGACCCGAAAGGGCCGTAGGCGGCTACCAACCTAAACGCTCCGCCTTTACCACTGCCAAGGTCCAGAACCACTAGTCGACCCTCTGGGTCCAAATGTACCATCTGTGTTGCGAGACCCAGATGTTTTTGCAGCAGAACGACAACTCCACCCCCACCTCCGGGCTGACAGAGAGATGCGTGCATCTCAAAGTCCTCAAAGGTGGGGGCCAGCTGTCGCACGTTGCTGATCCGGGCCTCGCAAATAACCATCACATCTATACGTTGTGACCTGAGGTCATTTAGAAGCATTGCTTGCTTCCAAGTTGAGCCCAGGCCAGATAGATAGATAGATAGATAGATAGATAGGTATATATATATATATATATATATATATATATATATATATATATATATATATATATATAGATAGATAGATATAGATATATATAGATAGATAGATAGATAGATAGATAGATAGATAGATAGATAGATAGATAGATAGATAGATAGATAGATAGATATTAGTTTCCTTTTCCCTTTGTACATTTGATTACAGGGTGAAGAGCTAGGCACATGGCACATTTTTGGGACTCCAAAGTAGCCTAGGATCAAATGGTGCTGTTAAACTCAACAATTGATTATGTCTACCACAAAAGTAAATCACAGAATGCAGAACGATGGAACAAATACAGCAAACCATTTTGTCATAGACACTAATAATTGTTTCTAATTTTGGCACAAGGCCAGCAATTATCCCAGTGTATTACTGGTACTTTTAGCCAATCTGTCAACTAATTACACGAAATATATCATATATAATTGTATAACAGTAATACAAACGCATACTTACAGTAATACAATCAAATTCATAGATATACACATACTCGCATATATACACATACTCGCATATATACACATTACGAGAAATATGTATGTATGACCAATGGCATTCCGCCAAAGTCAGAGTACCAACTGAGAGAAGCCTCGGTAATTTAATAAATATACAATATTCTCTAATTTGGCATCGAGGACTTTTGTCTCGTGATTCTAAACTCAAACATAAGGATATATATACACATACATATATATACACACACACACACACACACACACACACACACACACACACACATATATATATATATATATATATATATATATATATATATATATATATATATATATATATATATATATATATATATATATATATATATATATATATATATATATATATATATATATATATATATATATATAAATATATATATATATATATATATATATATATATATATATATATATATATATATATATACAATATAATATAATATATATACATGCGTATTTATGATGTATGTATGCATGTATGAATGTATGAATGTATGTCTATATACATATATACAGACACACACACATACACGCACATATATGTACATATATATGTGTTTTCTTTACTGTGGCAATGTGTTTATACTTGTACATAAGTATACATAAATACATATAATCTGCATAACACTTAACCCAGGTTTGTTATTTTGTTTCACACACAGACACAATTAGAATTTATGAATTATTCAAAAGCATTTATTGAGGGAAGTAACGATTATTTTTTTCGGTGATTACCGTGAGTCAAAAACCAAAATTTTAATAACAATAATAAACATTGTTTTGTGACAATTTTCTTACGTTAAATTTAAGTACAAAGTGTGAAGTAAGACAGAGAAAAATCAATTTACGTGATATGTTTTATAAAATTTGAGTAGTTTATGTAACTGTATGAAAACTCAACAGTAAGTATTTGTTTAATACTAACTAAATCGTCTAATTTATAGGAAAATCCCATACGCTTCAGCATATACTGATTTAAACCACACATACATACACATATGTATAAACAAACGCGCACTCACAAATAAATATAGACACACATACAGACACAACGAACTCTCCACCTCGACATGCATCACTGGATCCTGGACTACATCCAATCTCATAAAACATCTGTTTTTCTTTCTCTCCCTATTTTAGCCCCCCCCCCCCCCCCCCATCCCATCTATTTCTTCACACTTTTCTGATGAAAGGCTAACATACGATACTCTTTTTACTTTTCTAGCAAGCGTGAAACTAATAAACTAATAAGACTTCGTATTATTCTATCCCTGTATTCGTCTTGTTTATATTGAATTATATATATATATATACATATATATATATAACACAGTGAAGGCGCGTGGCTAAGGGGTTAGAGAATTGGATTCGCAATCGTGAGGTTGTGAGTTCAATTCCTGGACTAGGTGATGCGTTATGTCCTTGAGCAAGACACTTTATTTCACGTTGCTCCTTCTACATGGAGTTGCGACCGATAGATAGTATTAGCAACAATTGGAAAGATCAATGGAAACATTGTTTCCTCGGACCGATTTGACGAAAGTCGATCGACTGTCGATATAGAGCACTCTTTCTTATGAAAGAGACCGACAATAGTATAAAATCAAATGTGCAATACCAATACTAAACCAGATACATTTATGCATTGAGTGCTCAAACTGGTGAATAATTACTAACGTAAAGTTACAAACCATTCAACTATATATATAACATAGCATTTTACTAGGAATAAGACATTTAGAGTTAACAAAACGTCCGGCAATATACGAATAAGCTACGAATATATATGTGTGTTTGTGTATATGTATAGATACATACACTCACATCCATATTATATATATGTGTGCGTGTGTATGTGTGTGTGTGTGTGTGTTATTAGTGCATTATTGGAGGTTCGTTAGACCTAAGTCGTGTTCTGAACGTCTTATTCAGAGTGGAATGTTACTAATTATTATTGGTGATTGGTAGTATCGGTAGAGGTTCGGACGCCATGCGTTGACGCATAGAGTTACGGCCCTTGCCATTCTGAGTTCAAATCCTGCCGTGGTTAACTTTGCCTTTCATCCTTACGGGGTCAATAAAATAAAGTACCAGTAATGTACTGGGTGATTTCTGGCCTTGTGCCAATAGTAGAAACAATTATTATGTGATATATTTAAAGACTAACTGATATATTGTGATGTAAGTGAGAAATGGAGTGGATTTATTTAACTAAATAATGCTATGTATATATATATATTTATATAAATTAGTTTGAAACAGCGGGCGGGTTTGAAAATAGAAATAGATTTCGCCGTATTTTGGGCTAAAAAATTTTAGCCTGATAATGGGGTTTAGAACCCTTTAAGAAATGGAAAAAGATGGGTATTGACGTCAATACCCATCTTTTTCCATTTCTTAAAGGGTTTTAAACCCCATTATCAGGCTAAAATTTCTTTAGCCAAAAATACGGCGAAATCTTCTATTTCTCTTTATATATTTATATATATATACGTATATACATACACGCTAGCACGCGCGCACACACACACACACACACACACACACACACACACACACACACACACATATATATATATATATATATATATATGTGTGTGTGTGTGTGTGTGTGTATGTATAATATATTATATTTATTTAAAAGATAAATGAATAAATAAATATATAATTATTTAAAAGACTATACCTACACTGTCATACGTGTGCATTCCCGGGTAGGAGAACGCCAGTATATACACACTTTGTAGCACATACTCCATTCAATTACACAATTATATATACGTGAACACATGTAAATACACAATACACACATATACACACACTCTCGCATTCTCGTACGTACGTGTATAAATAAATACCTACGTGTAGATATGCTTGCAATCAAGGTAATAAAAGATTTTAAAGACTGTGATTTACGTATTGATTTTCTCCGTCTCCTCCTTTTATAACTACACACACACACACATATACACACACACACACACACATACACATATGTTTATATATATATATATATATATATTTATATATATATATATATATATGTGTTTATATATATATATATATATACCTGTACGCAGACACACACACACAACACACATATATACATATGTGAGTGTGTATGTATGTATAGTTTCAAAACAAGGAGAACAGGAGATTCAATACAATAATCACTCTCTCTCTCTCTATATATATATATATATATATATATATGTGTGTGTGTGTGTGTGTGCGTGTGGACCCTCACATCACACTTTTATGTGAATGTGTGTAATAAGCGATATTCTCTAATTTTACAGAATAAAATAAAGAAAAAGCATACTAAATCCTTTGATGTAGCGATTTGTAGACTAGAGACTGCAGAAAATTGTGAGCGTACTAATCTTAATATTTTACATTTATTATGTGATAAATCTAATCATTTACAGAATAGTTTATATCGAGACGACGGAATCATTATTACACGTAATATGAATGCTGAATAGTTAGATATATGCAGGAAAAAATTCTTTGTGAAACTTAAAGCTTTACACTTGTTTTAAATTTATATATAGTTAATTTTTAGAATTTCTCTTAAATTTAGAATTTACAATAATGCTCACTTAGGAAGCCAAATAGAAGGTAAAATGTACGTGTCGCGTCATATCTTTCACCTTTCATTATCATAAAATATAGTGAAAAATACTTGTATTCTTTTATCCAATATTTCATCTGCTGTATTTCTTCTTCAAAAGAGTAGTCCTTATTATAATGAAGCCTTAATACGCAATAGTTTTTAGGATAAGATTAACCATGACTGGCTCTCCATCGGTTACAACGATGAACATTCCAGTTGATACGAACAACTGAACTGTCCATCCGTGAAATTAACGTGCAACTGACTTAGCATACTACAGATGCGCATACCCTTAACGTAGTTCTCATGGAGATTCAGCATGAAACTGAATGTGACAAGTTTGGCCCATTCGTATTACAGGTACAACACATTTTTTCCAGCTGAGTTGACTGGAGCAACATGAAATAAAGTGTCTTGCTGAAAGACACAACACGCCGTCGGAAATGGAGCTCACGATCGTGAACCAAATATCCCTTCCCACAAAGTTATGTGCCCTCACGTGATAACAATATATGAATAATTATCCTCATTGCAACCACAGTCGAACATTCCTGGGATTTGTTTGCTATAATATCATATAAACTCTCATAGCTGAAGAAGTGTCGATTAAGAGTCGGGATCTGATCACATTACCAAACCAAAGCTGATCGATATGGAAACAAATTGTAATATGTAATAAAGTTTACAAACAGCTGAAATTCTTATTGTCACTTTTATATATATATATATATATATATATATATATATATATATATATATATATATATATATATATATATATATATATATATATAGTGATAATAATAAATGTGAAGACTAAAATCCAAAGTACCGATTCTTTGCTTAAACTTTAATCTGTTATTTTAATAAATAAATAAATAAATATATATATATATATATATATATATATATATATATATATATATATATATATATATATATAAATCATCACTGCGACCACAGTCGAATATTACCTAACAAAGTCTCTCCCCAATTCACGATTTTCCAGTACTCCTGGCAATTGCTCCTTGCTGAGGTTTGTATCTTCTGAGAATTGATCAATGAAGGTTCGTTAAGGTTTTACTCTGCACTGTTTTATTTCATGTTTCGTTGTGGAATGTGTTTTTATTTTTTAACATCATCAATTAATTTGTTGAATGTATATAGTATCATGTCTTCTTCTAACGATAAAAAAATACATTTCTTCCAACGGGTTCTGTCAGAAGCAACCATCTCCAATTGGTCCTACTGGATCCACAAGCGAGACCATCCCAGTTCATGGATGTTACTCAACCATGTTGCTCGGGATCTGGCCCCGGGTCTTCTGCCGGTTAGTTTTGCCCAAATAAATCTTCTTTTTTTTTGTGCATATTTGACCTTCTAATAATTTTATAGAATTGTGTCCCATAATATTCAAGCATACACTTTTTAAACTTAAATGAATACAGCGATATAAATCCACTGTAAGATCAGTATATCTTGCAATACTGTACCAGCTGTGATATTGATGTGGTGAATCTATTTACAACAGTTAAAGTGATTCAATACAATAACAAGTAGTCTCTATGATAAAATACATTACAAAAAATTAGATTATTTAAAGTCCGAATTTGGAAATTGATGAGAATATAAAATAGTATAAATCATAAATAATTAAAATATGAATGAAGAAGTTTGTTTGACCTCGAGTAATTTTGAGGAACGTAGGAAATTTGTTGGTATATTGCAAATAGTTAAATATATTGGCATGATAAACTAAAATAAAGTTAAAATGTATATCATGCTAGATATTAATTGTCGATAAAAATAATTGGTTGACGATTAAAAATAAAAATATTTCTGATTGAGACACAAGGCCAACAATTTTGGGG
>OZ024745.1:21753391-21758391 GCA_964016885.1 Eledone cirrhosa | reverse complement strand
ATCTGTTGAGTGCTATGAATCAGTTATAAACACTTATATTTGTGGATTACCAACAAATTGAATATCCCTTCTGCTTATATATACACACACACACACACATATATATATATATATAATATATATTTTATAATATGTAACCCATGTGCAACCACGCAGTTTTCCTCTTTCTTCCCATGTTTTATATATATATATATATATATATATATATATATATATATATATATATATATACAGAACACAATGAAAAAGGAATAAGTTTATCGAGAAAAAAATAGTCACAGATTGGTTTGCTGAAATATACATGATTATCTAGTTTGCCTTAGTACTAACCAGTTTTGCTGAGAAAGGGGGAGAGAAGGGGAGAGAAACAGTGAGAGTGAGAAAGAGGGGGGGGGGGTAGATCAGGTAGGTAGATGAAACTTGTGTGTGATAGTCAGGTAAAGAATATTAGGAAAAGAATGTTAGAAAAAGATTGATCGGTTGGAGGTGGTAGGCAAAAGGTCCGGCATTCGGGCGTAAGGGTGAAGTGAAGGGTCCACGTGTGTTATGGGTGTGGTTATATATGTATATGTAATAAACAGTGTAAGATAATTATTTCATTTACCAAAGGTTTCACGAAGACAGGCGAGCCTGACACATACATCTGACTCCGCTCGTCAGATTGAAAATTTATTTTAGTAAAATAAATGTTTATTCTGACGAGCGAAGTCAGACGTCTGTGTCAGGCTCGTCTGTCTTCGTGAAACCTTTGGTAAATGAAATAATTATATTATGTTGTTCATTACGTAACTAAAAAGCTCTGTAGTCTACATAGAACACTCTCTTTTCCTTTACCTTTCCTACGGAAACTATTCATATATATATATATATATATATATATATATATATATATATGCGAAATTGACTTCTAACCAAATCTCCAAACATACGTGGAACTTACCAACTTTTCAACCATCCTCTTACGCCATCACCTATATAACTCACCCACACACACACCCCAAAAATTTTTTTTTTATCCACACGCCACCCACACCCACAACACGCTTAAACCACACACGTGCTTCCCACCACATATTTACACCCTCAGCCTCCTGATTCCTCTCCCCCACCCCCTACCCCCATACGCACAGACACTCCGACCCACAAAAACACCCCCCACACACACCTTCCTGAACATGCAACCCCGTTCTTCCCCCAACCCTCACTTTCACATACACACACACACACACACACACACACACCACCTTCAGCCCTCCCCGCTCGGACACCCCGTCTCCATCTCCCCACTCCACCCGCCACCACCCCTATTCACCCCACACCCTTCCACCACCTGTTTACCCCCCTTTTAATTTCAGTTTATTTTGATCATGCCTTTATTTTTAAATTTTCTCATTCCTTGTATTTTGATCATGCTTTATTTTTATTTATTATATTTTTTGTCTTTATTTGTTAATTTTTCATTCGCAAAGTTTCCTTTCGCTATATGTCTCTCCACCACTCCCCTACACACCTTTTGAACTCTGTTCCCACACACTTCACACCTGAAGAAGGGCTTATGCCCGAAACGTCGTCCCCCACCTACCCCCTACTCTCCTGAGCGTGAATTTAATAAACATTTATTGTACTGCCTCTCTGTTCTGTCCCTGTTCAATTTTTCATTATATATATATATATATAATGTGGCACGGATCAGAGTAAACACACCACACCTTGCATCTTACGATACACTGAGTACTTCCTTGATTAATGATCTTTTCGGTTTTCTTTCTTTTCTTACTTTCGTCTTTATTCCTGCTCCTTCTTCTGAATCTTCTGAATCTATTTTTTATGAAATACTAACCAGCCAGACGTCAAGGCACTTTCCCTACTATATCAAGCACGAGACTAATATATATATATATATATATATATATATATATATATATATTAGTAAAAGGAAAAGAAAATGCTGACGAATTGTTCCCAGTGAAAAATACTTTAATTAGGAATAATTATAAATTAGTAATTGTTTCTATTTTAGGCACAAGGCCAACAATTACCCAGTACATTACTGGTACTTTATTTTATCGACCCCGTAAGGATGAAAGGCAAAGTTAACCTCGGCGGGATTTGAACTCAGATCATAAAGGGACGTAACTCTATGCTTCAAAGCATGATGTCCGACTCTCTACCGATACTGCCAATCCACAAATTAGTAATAAGTATTGGTTAGTGTTCAGTTTTAGTTTAAGTTTTTACCGGTTGCGCATTTCTAATGCTTTTCAAAAATAATTTGAGATAGAGCGCCCGTGATGTTTGCTCTAATCTGATCAGTTTTGGAAATTCTTCCTGTTTTATGTGAAAAAAGTGGCTCCAAAGGTATTAAGATTTGGTTGGTTGTTGAATGTCACGTGAATGAGTACTATAAATTTCGCGCCAATTCGTGTTGCAAAAATTCTTGTAGTCAAAACAATTTTGATTGGTCAGTAGAGGTCACGTGAATGTTAAAAATTGATTTTGCGCCAAATGTAGGTTTGTCGAAGAGTGTCCTTCTTCACCTGATTGAGAAGTCACTGAAAAATAAGTCTTTTAAGACAAATATGTGTGTGTGTGTGTGTGTGTGTGTGTGTGTGTGTGTGTGTGTGTGTGTGTGTGTGTGTGTGTGTGTGTGTGTGTGTGTGTGTAGTAAAGAGATTCATTGTTGTGATAATGGTTAGTAGGGATGTGTTTGTGAATTGCAGTCATGTTGAAAGGTAAACAGTTCAGGTGTCTATTAAGACAAATATGTGTGCGTGTGTGTAGCAGAGTGGTTCGTGGTAGAGGGATTCGGTCAGTAGGAATGTTTCTGTACGTGTGTGGAGGATATTTTAACATGTTGAAAGATATTTTTCAGCTCTTGTCTTATACGGAGAAGTGTGTGTGTGTGTGTGTGTGTATATGTCTGTTTGTATGTTATTGTACGCGTGTGTATGTGTGTGTGTATATATGTGTGTGTGTATATATGTGTATGTGTGTGTGTATGTGCGTGTGTGAGTGTGGATGGACCAGTATTTTTGTGATACTGGTAAAAATGATGTACATTATTCGATATTTTCAGTAATTTGCAAAAACGATTCTCTCAAAAGAACATCAAAACATTAATAATAAAAGAGGTGAAATGATGTATAGTATTGTCATAACACCAAGGTGTGTGTGAGTGTCCAGATTGTACGTACTGCAAGGGGAATCCATTAGGCCCTGCCGTATGGGAATATTTGTGTACAAATATGTATGTGCCCATCAGTGTGCAATGCATGTGTGCGTATATGTATGTGTGTGTGTCGGCACGTTTATATCTATAGACATCAAAATGTATGCAAATTTGTGTATATTTGTGTTGCACCATAGAACATGTGTGTTACGTATGTCATTGTGTTTATATGTGGATAGAAATGTATGTAGGATGTATGCTGATGTAGGTATGTATGTTGACGAGTGTATGTTGTGGGTTCGTCTTAGGGAGAAGTGATTAGACGGGGTCCGTATTTGTTAATAAAGTGAGATTCCTTGCTGATGCGCTGGGTGTGGGTGGCATTATCTTTAAATTTGTAGAGGGGAAAGATTCTAAAGTTGGGATGATTTTGGGCGGCACAGGTATTAATGTGTTCACTCAGTGGTATTTTTCTGTATTCTCGTATTTTAATTTGGGATCTATGGACAGTCATGCGTTAGCGGTGGCTGTTTTTAGTCTGGCCTATGTATTGTTCTCGACAACCTGAGCAAGTTAATACATATATTAGATTTTCTGATGCGCATGTGAAATTGTGTTTTACTATAAAACGTTGTCCTTCTTTGAAATAGAATTCCGAACCCTCTATTAGCTTGATGCATATGCCACAGTTGGGTCTATCGCATTTTTTTACTGTGGGTTTCGTTGTTGTGGTTGGCAGTACTTTGGCATGTGTTAGGATGTTTTTAATTGACTTAAATTGTCTTTTGCTCTTTATGATATCGTGTGTTCGAAGGATTTGGTTCATTCTATGGTCCTTTTTTAACACAGGGATGTTCTGGAGGATGGTGTCAAAGGCCTCATTGTTGAGGGGGTTGTGTGTGGAGATGTATGGAAGAGATTTTAGTTTCGGTTGATTTACTTTAGGGTGTCTAAGGTCCTGGGTACTGAGTTTTAGGGCACGTTGGATTCCATTGTCAAATAGTGATGCAGGGTAGTCCCTGCCTATGAGTCTGTCCTTTAGTTCTTGTAGCCATAAGTAACAGGTGTTTTTATTGGAGACTATAGTACAGATTCTCTTGGCTAAGTTGTAGGGAATATTTATTTTAACGTGTCTAGGTTGGCATTATTTATATATATATATATATATATATATATATATATATATATATATATACACACACACACATATATATATATATATACATATATAACGAAGGAAATGTGGTAAGGAACCAGGTGGACCATAACGCACCAAAGTACTCAATACTTGAGGTAGTAGAGTGGGTAATAGGAACCAGTAAGACCCCGACAGCTGAGCTCAAGCCGTTTCGACGGCTAATTCTCATATATATATATATATATATATATATATATATATATATATATATATGTGTGTGTGGGTGTATGAATTTGTGTATGAATTTGTATATATATATGTGTGGGTGTATATATATATATATATGTGTGTGGGTGTATGAATTTGTTTTGTAAGGTTTTTGATATGAAATCGTGTGTCGAAACAAATATTGTTGTACTTTGATAGACTATATATATATATATATATATATATAGTAATAATAATAAAATTGAAGACTAAAATCCAAAGAGGGCTCGATAAGGAAAATATATATCAAATATATAAGGACCGTAGAGCAAATATTTATTATATATATATAAAGAATTAGTATATCTACCAACATATGTATACAGATGCATACCTATGCTAGCAAATATATAGGTTTAGTCTTAGTAACTTTGTAGTTCAATTACAGAAACTAATTAGTTGGAGTGAAATTTTAGTAAGTCAATT
>OZ024745.1:21725891-21743391 GCA_964016885.1 Eledone cirrhosa | reverse complement strand
TAAGTTTAAAATTCTTCAAATAATTCATTGCTTTAATATATGTTGTTCTGTACCGATCTCCGTCTCAAGATTTAAGACGAGTCAACTTTCAGTATACTAGCCATTTGATTACATTATAGATAAACTTCCCATATATCAAGATTTACTGAGAGATTTAATCCTTGTTGATGCGGTTCTTAGAATTATACAAATCTTATATTACTTGGAAATCATTATCAGTTGATAATATGAAAATATTTCGAGGGTCAAAGGAGAGAATGATACTTGTAATTTATTAAAATTCATCTTTCTTAATAATATACCCATTTTCAGACATATACACACACACAATATCTCTCTCTCTCTATATATATATATATATACTGTATATTTATGTGTATATGTGTGTGTGTGTGTGCGTGTGTGTATGTGTGTGTGTAGATATATTTTCCTCGTTCATCTTCATATTTTTACATACACAAATGCTTTCCCAATGAACACCACATGCCAGTGAGATTGTGTCGGTTTTCGTGCCTAAATTACAAACCATTCCGGCCGAGGTTAACTTTGCCTTTCATCCTTACGGGGTCGATAAAATAAAGTACCAGTAATGCACTGGGTAATTGTTGGCCTTGTGCCTAAAGTAGAAACAATTATTATTATTATTATTATTATTATTGGTCAGACGGTGAATTGGCAGTATCGGTAGAGGGTTGGACGGTAGAGGGTTGGACAGTAGAGGGTTGGACGCCATGTTTTCTAGCATAGTTACGTCCCTTTACAGTCTGAGTTCAAATCCCGCCGAGGTTAACTTTGCCTTTCATCCTTACGGGGTCGATAAAATAAAGTACCAGTAATGTACTGGGTAATTGCTGGCCTTGTGCCTAAAGTAGAAACAATTATTATTGGTCAGACGATCCATCTGCTGTCAACGCCGGTTGCGTGGAGGACTCGGCATGCCATGGCTGATGATGCGCAAACATGCGCTGAGACTGCGACATATCTGGTGCTTCCTTGACGGTGAACAAGTGTGGTCGCCGTTCGCCAGGCACATTTTCCCACAGCTCGTCTCCTTGACGGAGCTGCAGTCCTGGGTCAGGAAAAGACCGAGGGATAGCGCTTGGAAACTGGAATGTCTCCGGGCGTTCACCGCCCTCTGCCAGCTAGGCACCAGTATCGGTGGAACATCCACCTCGGCGTTCTATAGAGGACTAGTGGAGGGAAAGAGCGACGACGTTCTCGGAGAGATCCTGGGCGTCGAAGAAGATCAGCTGTTTGCTCTCTTCCGGAAACGTTCAGCCCAGGGCCTATGGATAACTTCCCAAAATCCCTGGCCTGGCAGTGCTACCGGGAGCGTTGCCGGTTCGAGATAAGCTCTACAGGCACGAAGTGCCGTCAGCCGAGCCTGTACGAGATGCGCACAGAGCGACGAAACCGTCGTGCACGCACTCGTTCAGTGCCCGAGCATTGCTGACTTGTGGAGCTATGTCAAACAGTTGCTGTCGCGTGTAGGACTGATCCAGTTATCGACTGAGTCCATTGTGCAGATGGTCTCGCCGTTTCCTTCGAGGAGGAAGGGCAGGCGGTTTTCATAGCGAGAATAGTCCGAGTGAACGGGACCGCTCTGAATATACGCCTGTAGTTTGAGAAATTGAAATATTGAGAGAGGGGGTTTGCCCTGGTGGTCATTGTGGCCGTGGTCTTTTGTGTGGTTTTCGCCACGAGTAACCCTCGGAGGTTTCCCCCCTATTGGGGAATTTTTCATTGTTTCATTTTTCATTTTTATTGTTTATATATATATATGTTTTTGTCTTTTTCTTTTTCTTTTCTTATATAAATAATAAAAATCTTTACACGCATAAAACCCACATCGTACCGTTCTGTGCCGTCTGTAATGTTTTTCTTGATGTCAGCCCTTGTGGTCAATAAATAAATCATCATTATTATTATTATTATTATTATTCTTTGAGTCTCAGTCATTGATGTTATTTAACTGGAAATTTTGTTGAAATGAATATCAAGCCACTACCTGCAGCCTCAGATATTCAGGACGTATCGGAGGGTTCTTGCTGTTCCCAGCAAGCATGCCTTTTGAAGTGTTCCGGGGCGGGACCAATTTTATTTGACCATCCTTGGAAACTCTTTGAGATAGTACCTAGTGCGCCTATGACAATCGGGATCACTTTGACTTCATGGCAGTTCCAAATCCTTTTTACCTCCCACTTTAAGTCCTGGTATCGGTTAATGTTCTCCCTCTCCTTCTCTTGCACTCTAGTGTCGAATGGGCAGGCTACATCCACAATCAGGCACGATCTTTTTTCCTTGTCCAAAACCACCAGGTCAGGTCTATTGTATTCCAGTTTCTTGTCCGTCTGTATCCTAAAATCGCACAGCACCTTCACCTGATCGTTTTCTATCACCAACTCTGGCTTATGCTTCTTTTATCAGTATGTGGTAAATTGTTTACTTTTCATAGGTGCCAGTGGATCACCCTGCCCATCACATCATGTCACCAGCCTTTATAGTGAGTCTGGGCTAGGTGTTTACACTCGCATACAATGTGATCCACAGTCTCCTCTCTCTCTCCACAGATCCTAAACAGTGGGCTAGCCTCCTTCTTGTAAATATGGTGTTTCACCCACTTCGTTTTGAGGGCCTAATCTTGCGCAGCCATTAGCATTCCTTCTGTAGCTTTTTTAAGATCTCCTCTTTTCAACCAGTTCCATGTTTGTGGATCTCTCAATTCAGTTTTCTCAAAGAAGGTACTATGAAGAGATTTTTCATGAAGGTTGCTCTTCCTCTTTGTTTTTATTTCCTCCTTGGACATCCCCTGGTCTATTGTCCTCTCCTTCAGTACAATTCTGAGCATTGGCTCCCTACTATCAGTCACGTATTTGTATAGGTTGTTTTTCTCCATCTGAACACAGTCCTCTATGCTGATAAGACATCTTCCACCTTCAAATCTCCTTAAGTAGAGTCTATCGACATCACTCCTCTTGTGGAAAATGTTGTAGATAGTCAATAGCTTCCTAGTCTTCCTATCCATTTCTCTTTGTTCAGCAACATTCCATCTCAGAAATCTCGCACTGTACCTAATAATAGACACAGCTCGGGAATTTACTGCACTTATGGCATTCCTACTGTTCAGATGTGATTTTAATACGCTCCTTACTCTCCGAATGTATTCAGATCTTATCAATTCCTTCATTTTTTGGTTCTTGATGTCATCTGCCTCCAGAACACCTAAATATTTGTATCTTTTTTCAGTATCAATTTCCTTTATCATCTCACCTGTTGGTACCTGGATTCCGTTGCTTCTGCTCAATTTACAACTCTTCATCACTAGGACTCCACACTTACTAATACCAAATTGCATACATATATCATTGCTGAAAATACGGACAGTGTCAACAAGCACATCCAACTCCTTCACACTCTTCCCGAAGAGCTTAAGATCGTCCATGAAGAGGAGGTGATTGATGGTAAGCTCTCCCTTTCCCAACTTGTATCCTGCTCTCATTTTCGCATATAATGGTCAGGAGGATCAGGGCAAGGGCAGTCATTGATGTTATTTAACTGGAAAGTTTGTTGAAATGAATATCAAGCCACTACCTGCAGCCTCAGATATTCAGGACGTATCGGAGGGTTCTTGCTGTTCCCAGCAAGCATACCTTTTGAAGTTTTCCAAAAAGCGGGGCGGGACCAATTTTCTTTAACCATCCTTGGAAACTCTTTGAGATAGTACCTAGTGCGCCTATGACAATCGGGACCACTTTGACTTCATGGCAGTTCCAAATCCTTTTTACCTCCCACTTTAAGTCCTGGTATCGGTTAATGTTCTCCCTCTCCTTCTCTTGCACTCTCGTGTCGAATGGGCAGGCTACATCCACAATCAGATTATTATTATTATTAATATTATTATTATTATTATTATTATTATTATTATTATTATTATTATTATTATTATTATTATTATTATTATTATTATTAGGAAGGGCATTGGGTTGGTAGTATCGGTAAAGCGTCTACAACCTGTTTTGCGGCATACAGTTATGGCTCGAGGGCGGTGGATTGGCAGTATCGGTAGAGGGTCGGACGTCATGCTTTGCAGCCAAGAGTTACGGCCACTTATGGTCTGAGTTCAACTCCCGCCGAGGTTAACTTTGCTTTTCATCCTTACGGGGTCGATAAAATAAAGTACCAGCAATACACTGGGATAATTGCTGGCCTTGTGCCAAAAGTAGAAACAATTATTATTACGACCATTTACGCTTTGAATTCAGATTCCGCCGAGGTTCTTTACGGATAAAATAAAGTACCAGTAATGCACTGCGTTATTGCTGGCCTTGTGCCAAATGTAGAAACAATTATTAGGGAATTTAGAGTTAACAGTAAAACACTTGCCTAAAGACATAAGATTATTTAGCATCTCTGTTAAAGTTTCTGAATTCAAGTATTGCTGTCACTCCGTGCAGTGTTTATGGAATAGGAATGTGTCACATACTATTGTCTTCGTCAAATAAACCTCCTACCTTTATCGAAATAAATTCTCCTCTAATAATTCATTACTTTTATATCTTTCATTTGCTTCATATCAGATTTATCATCATTTATATCTCTTTTGTTTAGTCTGAGCTAGAAATTTTAGTATTGTAATTTTTGTTGGAATATATGTAACTATACGTTTCTATGTGTTTGTGTGCATGTGTGAATGTTTGTGAATGAGTGTATATAGACACATGTATAAATATATATTTCTGAATGTGCGTATCTACGTGTGAATATACGTGAGTATACGTTGGCGTATGTGCGTCTATAATATATATGCATTCGTATGTAGTACGTCATTGAAATTTAATATCATTTAGCTTTTACACTGTATCAACAATAATCGTATTTGCCGGCGATTGTGTATACCGTAGGAGTGTCTCCTAGTCAACCATTGGAGTCTGAATTCATTGAATGTTTTGTACACAAGCGGAGTGCATCCACTCTGATACTTCCTGTAATCAGTGCTTACATTCCTAACTACGAAACCAAACACACACACACACAGGCAGACGTCTCATTCCTACCTCTATACCAAACATACACACAGGCAGACGTCTCATTCCTACCTCTATACCAAACATACACACAGGCAGATATCTCATTCCTACCTCTATACCAAACATACACACAGGCAGATGTCTCATTCCTACCTCTATACCAAACACACAGGCAGACGTCTCATTCCTACCTCTATACCAAACATACACACAGGCAGATATCTCATTCCTACCTCTATACCAAACACACACACAGGCAGACGTCTCATTCCTACCTCTATACCAAACATACACACATGCAGATATCTCATTCCTACCTCTATACCAAAGAAACCTAAATAAAATCACACACTTGGACAACTTCCAGTGAATACCGTTCTCAATAATGTCCATTCCTATCCCTACCATTAGCCCAACGTCTGGAAACATCTGTACACCAGAATTAAGAATTGTTCATTCTTTATAAATGAACATGTTATAAGGAGTGCGCTGCAAGATTCATTACTTTAGAAAAGAATTCCGTTGTTGTTTATCACCAAATCAGTTCTGCTTGAGTAGACATATGATCAATGTGACGTACTTTAGTTTGGTAGGTTTTCAGTTGAAATCTGGCTGCTATTTTTGCCAGATGGAACCGCCGCATAAGTGTCCTCTCATTGAGTCACTGAAGGGAATAGTATAATAGGGAAAAGAAGTAAAAGTAAAAAGGGAACTAGATACGTTAGATATGTCTTTAGTTCTGACTGAGGTACAAAGAATATGTATGTGGAGTTCGGGGTGAAGTAATACCTTGGTGGAATAACTTATGTCTTGCTGGAAACACAGCATCTATCTTTGATTTCAACCAAGTCCCCACCTCTTACATGTGAGTCCAAGTGCAGAAGCCATACACTGGCCACCTGCACTGTCGGGCGGAGTAAATCGCATGACACACCTTGCAGATACCTCGCAATAGGAAGCAATGGAAGAATTCATCCTGGGTGCATAATTTCACCTGGAATTTCGTGCCAATTAAGTAAGAGCTCTTGTTTGTTTCCTCTCGGCCAATTTCTGAGTGAGAGTGACCACCCTACTCTTTACTTCTACCTAGTTCTTATCCACTTGGAGGTCTGGATCAAACCAGATCAAGAGCAACTTAACCGGACCGTCAGTCAATTGCCCGACGCTGTTGAACAAGGATTTTTCCATTCAGATGTCAAACTGCAAACTCACCGTGTGTATGTGTGCGTGCGAGAGAAAATGAGTGTGTGTGAGTGTGTGTATGTGTGTGCTTGCGTAAGTGTGTGTCAGTGTGCATGTACAGATCGATTTTCATATTATTATTCATACGATGGTAAGCTGAAAAGTTCACGGACTGGATATGAAGGAGTGATGCTAGAGCTAAGAAATCTTGCAGGCATTAATTTCAACTCGTCTTATTAATAACTACATTTTTTTCTTTTCAGAGACTGTGTGGAAAAATAAATCTCATTTGGTCATTCCATGAGAGGATCTTAATCAGCCTATCAAGTTTTCAGCCTATGAATTAGGCATCTAATGCTCTTGAAAATGACTAATATTGACTGCTAGATGGGTAGATAGCTAGATAGGTAGATAGCTAGATAGGTAGATAGGTAGGTAGGTAGATAAATAGGTAGATAGATAGATAGATATGTTTCTTTTATTTGCCACCAGGGCATCAAAAGTGGGACAAGTACAATGGGGGGAGTTTACAAAACAAGGCGTCCTCAATAAGGAGGAGGCAATAACAAAATATAAAAATAAAATAAAATATAACAAAAAATAAAATTTATAACAAAATCCTCAATAGAGAGGAGGCGCCTTGGGGGGTCGCACACACCCCCGAAAAAAGTGTGCAACCCTTCTCCTCGGGAGCACAGAGAGGGGGTGCTCCCTCGTTCATTCCTCTTTTCCACCTACAGGCTTATGTAAAGAGAAGGCCCATTCACACGGGCCATTCTCGCCACTTTCACCCACCTTTCATAAAAACGGCTGGGGTGCAGCACCTCTCTTTCCATCCTGATCCTTCTTCCGAAATGATATCGGAAGAAACGGACCAGTTGTTGGCCAGAGAGAAAGGTGCCTGACCTCAGTCCTTTCAGACGCGTCCACCATACAACTTCTTTCGCCATGGCTATTACGCACAGAAACACCGCCTCTCCTTCATCTTTGAAGTGGGGAGGCGGCTTGATCATTACAATAGACTCGGTGGTCAACCGGATCGGTCCCACCCTTGACAGCAGTTGTTCGACATAGCCCCACAGATCGGCTACGCCCGAGCAGTGTACCAATGCGTGTGCAACGGTTTCCTTGTCGCACACGCATCTGGGACAGATCTTTTTGGCGGGGTCCCTACCCGGGCGCCCGTGTCTGTAGAGCTTTTCTCGAACGGGTAGAGCCCCTCGGTAGCACTGCCAGGCCAGGGACTTCTGGAAGTTGTCCATAGGTCCCGGGCTGAATGTCCTACCGAACAGGCTGGCCAGTTCGTCTTCCTCCATGTCTACGGCTTCTCCGAGGGCGTCGTCGCACCTGCTGCGTACCAGCCCTCTATAGAATGTTGCGGTGGAGTCTCCACTGATAACCGGATCCGCCTGCCAGAGGGCAGTGAGCCCCTTGGCACACTCAGTGTGCCAGGCGCCCAGTTTTCTCGGTCTTTGCTTGACCCAGGATTGCAGCTCGGTGAGTGAGACGAGTCTGGGAAAGGTTCGTCTCACAAACGAGGCCCACACCGGTTGACCGGTGAGGAATACGTGGAGGTGCCGTAGCCTTAATGCGTGTTTACGCATCATTAGCCACGGCATCTCCAGCCCTCCTTTCGAAGGGTATTGACAGCAGATGGATCTCCTCACCAAGGGAGCCCGCCTCTTCCAAAGGAATTGGAAGAGTGCGCGCTCCATCTTGGCGAGGGTTTCCCTTGGGCAAGGCACTACGGTCAGGCGGTAGTAGATGACGGACGCTATATAGGTGTTCGCCACCTCCGCCCGACCTTTCAGGGATAGTTTGCAACTGGCCCACTTCTGGGTCAGTGCAAACACCCTGTTCGTAATCTCCGCCCAGTTCTTCTCCACCTGGAGGTCTGGTCCGAACCAGACCCCGAGCAACTTCACCGGGCCCTCCGTCCAGCGTCCGACGGCGCCATCGGAGGGCATCTGTCTGCCTCTCCACGTGCCAAGTTGCAAACCGATCGACTTGTCCCGGTTCAGCTTAGCCCCTGTGAACCTATCGTACTCCTCCAGTAAGGTGCGGACCGCCCCGATTTCGGAGGCCGTCGACACCATTACTGTCACGTCATCGGCGTAGGCCGACACCGCTTTCTGCAATCCCGGTTCCAAAGGGATGCCCTGCAACAACTCCAACTTCCGCAGTAGTGGCTCGAGAGTCAACACATACAGAAGGGAGGAGAGAGGGCACCCCTGTCGGATGGACCGCGCGATTTTGAATGGCTCCGAGAGGTAGCCGTTCACCTTGAGCCTAGAGCAGATGTGGCTGCTGTGCATAGCAGTGATCCAGACCCTGAAAACGGGTCCGAAGCCTGCCGCCGCTAGCACCGCATCCAGGTAACCATGGTCGACCCTATCGAACGCCTTAGATTGATCCAAGTTGATCAGAGCCCCACCAAAGCCGGGTTCGCTCCCAACCCTCTCTATGATGTATCGCATTAGGTGGAGGTTGTCATGGATGGACCTGGACGGGATAGCACATGTCTGCGCATCTCCCACCAGGTTGCCCACGTAAGCGCCAACATCTTTGCTAGCACCTTGGTCAAAATCGGTAACTCTGTATTTAGCAGAGTTATGGGCCTGAAGTTACTTATTTCGTCCCCCTTGTTCTCGTCCTTCCTCACTAGCGTGACTACGCCCTTGGTCACAGTACAGGGAATTCTCCCGTTCTTTTGCCAGTTGCAGTAGACCGCTTCGAGGAGATCGGGGAACAAGCTAGATATAGTTCGTATGGAAGACCATCGAGACCCGGGGATTTGCGTTTGCCGCATTGGCTCAGCACGTCCTCTATCTCAGCGGCTGAAATCGGCTCCTCGCAGGACTTCGCCTCCCTGTCCGAGAGACGCGGTAGGCCGTCGAGGTATGGACCGAAGTCTACATCCCCAACCTACTCCCCGCCCCTTCCGAACAGTCGGGCAAAGTGCCTTTGAAAGGCCTCACACATCTGCTTAGGCTCAAGAATCGCCCGTCCATCCTGGTCTTGCAAAGACCGGATAGTGGATTTAGTTCCACTGTTGACCTCTGTCACGCGGGACCAGCTAACAGCTTTGGTCCCCTCGTTCCCTAGAGCACGTATTTTACTTCGGACAACGCAGCCTTCGTGCTTCGCGTCGAAAAACTGGCTCAAAGCCGTTCTCGACGCTAGCACTCTGGCCACGTCGCCGCTTCTAATTGCCTCTTCTACTCTATCTATTAGCTCCCTTTCCTTCTTATTCCTATCCGCAGCTAGAACCTTAGTAAATTCTATCGAGACTACTCTAATCTCTCTCTTTAGAGATACCCACCACCTGCTGTTGACGATCGCTCCAAGATAGATAGATAGATAGATAGATAGATAGGTAGATAGATAGGTAGATAGATAGGTGGATAGGTAGATAGATAGGTAGGTAGGTAGGTAGGTAGGTAGGTAGGTAGGTAGATAGATATATTTCTTTATTAGCCACAAGGGCGCACAAGAAAAGGGGACAAAACAAAGACATGCCGGGGATTTTATATACAATCGTGTAAAAAATTTAAAACAAACAATTATAACAATCGAAATCCCCAATAGGGAGGAGGCGTCACAAATGGGTTGTTTAATACCCCGTCGATAGAACAACCCTCAACTTCAGGGGCGGGTTGTGCAAGTACTCCTTTCTTCCTTTTGCTCTCTTCTTTAACCTACATAGATGACGGACGCTATGAAACTGTTCGCCACCTCCGCTCGACCTTTCAAGGACATTTTGCACTCTGCCCACTTCTGGGTGAGCGCTTACACCGTAGCCGTAACTTCGTTCCAGTTTTTCTCCACCTGGAGGTCTGGACCGAACCAGACCCCGAGCAATTTCACCGATCCGTCCGTCCAGCGTCCAACGACGCTGTCGGACGTCATCGGTTTGCCTCTCCACGTACCGAGTTGCAAACCGACAGACTTGTCCGGGTTTAGTTTTGCTCCCGTCAGCGTTTCGTATTTTTTCAGTAAATTGCTGATCACCCCGATTTCCAAGGTACTCGACACCATTACCGTCACGTCGTCGGCCCAAGCCGACGCCGCTTTGCGCAGTCCCGGTTCTAGAGGGATGCCCTGCAACAGCTCCAATTTCCGCAAGATAGATAGATTGATACATAGTGAGATAGATACATTGATACATAGAGAGATAAAGTGATAGCTAGTTATCTAACTAAACCTATATATACATATATATATATATATATATATATATATGTCTATATATATACATATATATGTCTATATATATATATACATATATATGTCTATATATATATATATATAAATATATATGTCTATATATATATATATATAGAGAGAGAGAGAGAGAGAGAGAGAGAGAATGATGGGGTGGTGGTGAGAGAAAGAAATAGTGAGAGAGAGAAAGAGAAAGAGAGAGAGAAAGAGACAGACAGATAGACTGACTAACGGCCAGAGTGGTTGTATGCTGTAAATGCCAAGAACTCCAATTACTTTCTCCATTGCGTAGGTTTGGCGCCTTACTATGAAATCTAATCACGAAATAATAGCACTGTACTTGGCTATGCCGCTTCACAAACCATCATCATTATCTTCCCAACACTATTATCGTCATTCTCATCATTATCGCTCCACTGCCACCTCCAACACCACCTCCAACACCACCTCCAACACCACCTCCAACACCACCTCCAACACCACCCCCAACACCACCTCCAACACCACCTCCAACACCACCACCAACAACATCACCAACACCACCTCTAACACCAACACCAACACCACCTCCAACACCACCTCCAACACCACCACCAACATCACCTCCAACACCACCACCAACAACATCACCAACACCACCTCTAACACCAACACCAACACCACCACCAACAACATCACCAACACCACCTCTAACACCAACACCAACACCACCACCAACAACACCACCTACACCACCTCCAACACCACCACCAACAACATCACCAACACCACCTCTAACACCAACACCAACACCACCACCAACAACACCACCTACACCACCTCCAAAACACCACCAACAACACCACCAACACCACCACCACCAACACCACCAACAACACCACCAACACCACCACCAAAAACACCACCATCAACACCACCAAGACCACCTCTAACACCAACACCAACACCACCACCAACAACACCACCTACACCACCTCCAACAACACCACCAACAACACCACCAACACCACCACCACCAACACCACCAACAACACCACCAACACCACCACCAACAACACCACCATCAACACCACCAAGACCACCTCTAACACCACCATCAACACTACTTCTAACACCAACACCAACACCACCACCAACAACACCATCAACACTACCTCCAACACCACCTCCAACACCACCTCCAACACCACCACCAACACCACCACCAACAACACCATCAACACCAACACCAACACCACCTCCAACACCACCTCCAACACCACCACCAACACCACCACCAACACCAACACCAACACCACCACCAACACCACCACCAACACCAACACCAACACCACCACCAACACCAACACCACCACCAACACCACCACCAACACCAACACCAACACCACCACCAACACCAACACCAACACCACCACCAACACCGCCACCAACACTTCCACCAACACCACCACCAACACCACCTCTAACACTACCACCAACACCACCTCCAACACCACCACTAACACCACCACCAACACCACCACCACCAACACCACCAACAACACCACCTCTAACACCACCACCAACACCACCTCCAACACCACCACTAACACCACCACCAACACCACCACCACCAACACCACCACCAACACCACCTCTAACACCACCACCAACACCACCTCTAACACCACCACCAACACCACCTCCAACACCACCTCTAACACCACCACCAACACCACCTCCAACACCACCAACAACACCTCCACCAACACCACCACCAACACCACCTCCAACACCACCTCAAACACCACCAACACCACCTCCAACACCACCTCTAACACCACCAACACCACCTCTAACACCACCACCAACACCACCTCCAACACCACCTCTAACACCACCACCAACACCACCTCCAACACCACCAACAACACCTCCACCAACACCACCACCAACACCACCTCCAACACCACCTCAAACACCACCAACACCACCACCACCAACACCACCACCAACACCACCAACAACACCACCTCTAACACCACCACTAACACCACCACCAACACCACCACTAACACCACCACCAACACCACCACCAACACCACCACCAACACCACCTCTAACACCACCACCAACACCACCTCTAACACCACCACCAACACCACCTCCAACACCACCTCTAACGCCACCACCAACACCACCTCCAACACCACCAACAACACCTCCACCAACACCACCACCAACACCACCTCCAACACCACCTCAAACACCACCAACACCACCTCCAACACCACCTCTAACACCACCAACACCACCTCTAACACCAACACCACCACCAACACCACCTCCAACACCACCTCAAACACCACCAACACCACCTCCAACACGACCTCTAACACCACCAACACCACCACCAACATCACCACCAAACACCACCTCCAACAGCACCTCCGACACTGCCAGCACCACCTCCACCTCCACAACCAACACCAACTCCACTGCCACCACCACCTCCAATGCGACCCCCAACATCACCACCAACGTCACCATCACCACCCCCACCCCCACCACACCACCGCCGCCGCCACCACCACCACCAACGGCACCAACCACCACCTCAACGCCACTGCCGACATCACCACCACCAACAGCAGCAGCAGCACCACCACCACCACACATACACGCACACATATACTCACACAAATACGCACTCACACGTACGCAAACCTACACAATCACGCACTTATATGCACACAATACACACTCACACACATATATGCACAGAAACACGCACCCACATATACGCTCACATCCACATTCACACATATACATGCGCACATTTACAATCACACATATACACACACACATACTCACGCATAAAAACGCACACTTTCAAACTCTCGCATACATACGCCCACATAAACACACACACATATACGCATCTATACACACTCTTACATTTACGCACAAATACACATACGCACACACACTCACATACATATACGCACACACGCTCACAAATATATACGTACACATGCATACACACCACAACCAAAGCCACAATCACTACTGCCAATCATCAACATCATCTTTATCCTTTCTCACCACCACCACCATCACCACCATCACCACCACCACCACCACCATCACAATCAACATCACCACCATCACCATCACCACCACCACCATCATCATCACCATCACCACCACCACCACCATCATCACCATCATCACCACCATCACCACCATCACAATCAACATCACCACCATCACCACCACCACCATCATCATCATCATCACCATCATCACCACCATCACCACCACCTACATCACCATCACCACCATCATCACCATAATCACCACCATCACCACCACCACTACCACTACCACCATCACCATCACCACCATCATCACCATAATCACCACCATCACCATCACTATCACCATCATCACCATCACCATCACCATCACCATCACCACCACCATCACCATCACCATCATCATCACCATCACCATCATCTTCATCACCACCATCACCACCATCACCATCACCACCATCACCATCATCACCATCACCATCATCATCACCATCCCCATCATCTTCATCACCATCATCATCATCACCATCATCACCACCATCACCAACATCACCATCATCACCACCATCACCATCACCATCACCATCACCATCAGCACCATCACCATCATCACCATCACCATCATCATCACCATCACCATCACCATCACCATCATCACCATCATCATCACCATCACCATCACCATCATCACCACCATCACCATCATCACCACCATCACCATCATCACCACCATCATCATCACCATCATCATCACCATCATCACCATCATCATCATCACCATCATCATCATCATCATCATCATCACCATCACCATCTCCACCATCACCATCATCACCATCACCATCATCATCACCATCACCATCATCACCATCATCACCACCATCATCATCATCATCATCATCACCATCACCATCACCACCACCATCACCATCACCATCATCATCACCATCACCATCATCTTCATCACCACCATCACCACCATCACCATCACCACCATCACCATCATCACCATCACCATCATCATCACCATCCCCATCATCTTCATCACCATCATCATCATCACCATCATCACCACCATCACCAACATCACCATCATCACCACCATCACCATCACCATCACCATCACCATCAGCACCATCACCATCATCACCATCACCATCATCATCACCATCACCATCACCATCACCATCATCACCATCATCATCACCATCACCATCACCATCATCACCACCATCACCATCATCACCACCATCACCATCATCACCACCATCATCATCACCATCATCATCACCATCATCACCATCATCATCATCACCATCATCATCATCATCATCATCATCACCATCACCATCTCCACCATCACCATCACCATCATCACCATCATCACCACCATCATCATCATCATCATCATCACCATCACCATCACCACCATCACCACCATCACCATCATCACCACCATCACCATCATCACCACCATCATCATCACCATCACCATCATCACCATCATCATCACCATCATCATCATCATCATCATCATCACCATCACCACCATCACCATCACCATCACCATCATCACCATCACCACCATCACCACCATCACCATCATCATCATCACCATCATCACCATAATCATCATCATTATCATCATCATCATCATCCCCACCACCATCACCACCATCATCATCACCACCACCATCACCATAGACGTGTTCACGCCACCATTGTCTACTTTATAAATGCTATTATTACTCATTTCCGTGGTAGGTTAATGTGGTGTAGTGTTGAAGTGTTGGTGTGGTGGAGGTGGTGTGGTGGCGTGGTGGTGTGGTGGCGTGGTGGTGTGGTGGTGTGGTGGTGTGGTGGTGTGGTGGTGGTGTGGTGTGGTGGAATGGTGGTGAGGTGGAGTGGTGGAGTGGTGGTGTGGTGGTGTGGTGGTGCGGTGGTGTTGGTGGTGTAGTAGTGTGGTGGAGTGGTGGAGTGTTGGTTTGGTGGTGAAGGTCTGGTGGCGTGGTGGTGGTGGTGGTGTGGTGGTGGAGTGATGGAATGGTGGTGTGGTGGAGTGGTGGTGTGGTGGAGTGGTGGTATGGTGGTCTGGTGGTGTGGTGGAGTAGTGGTGTGGTGGAGTGGTGGAGTGGTGGTGTGGTGGTGGTGTAGTGGAGTGGTGGTATGGTGGTGTGGTGGTGTGATGGTGGTGTGGTGGTGTGGTGGTGTTGGTGGTGTAGTAGTGTGGTGGAGTGTTGGTGTGGTGGTGTAGTGGAGTGGTCGTATGGTGGTGTGGTGGTGTGATGGTAGTGTGTTGGTGTGGTGGTGTGGTGGAGTGGTGGTATGGTGGTGGAATGGTGGAGTGGTGGTGTGGTGGAGTGGTGGTGTGATGGTAGTGTGGTGGTGTGGTGGTGTGGTGGAGTGGCGGTATGGTGGTAGAATGGTGGTGTGGTGGTGTGGTGGTGTGGTGGTCTGGTGGTGTGGTGGTGTGGTGGTGTGGTGGAGTGGTGGAGTGGTGGTGTGGTGGAGTGGTGGTGTGGTGGAGTGGTGGAGTGGTGGGTGGGGTGTGGGGGTGTGATTGAATTGTGGTGTGGTGGTCTGGTGGTATGGTGGGGTGGTATTGTGGTGGAGTGGTGGTGTTGGGGTGTGGGGATTTGGTGGAGTGGTGGAGTTGGGTGTGAGGTTTGGCGGAGTGGTGGTGTGCTGCTGTAGTGGAGTGGGGGTGTATGGTGTGTGTTTGAGTGGTGGTGTGGTGCCGTGGTGGAGTGCGGGTGTGGTGTTGTGGTGGTGCTATGGTGGTGTGGTGTGCGTGGTGAGAGAAGAGAGAATGAGAGAGAAGAGAGAGAGATAGGGAGTGGAGAGAGGAGACAGAGTGAGATAGGGAGTGAAGTCTACCTCTCTCGCTCCCTCTTCTCTCTCACCTTCTCCCCGGCTCTCTTCTTCCTCACCTTCTCCCCGTCTCTCTTCTCTCTCACCTTTTCCCCGTCTCTCTTCTCTCTCGACTGCCTACCTCTCTCGCTCCCTCTTCTCCCTCACCTTCTCCCCGTCTCTCTTCTCCCTCACCTTCTCCCCGTCTCTCTTCTCTCTCCAATGCCTACCTCTCTCGCTCCCTCTTCTCTCTCACCTTCTCCCCGTCTCTCTTCTTCCTCACCTTCTCCCTGTCTCTCTTCTCTCTCCACTGCCTACCTCTCTCGCTCCCTCTTCTCTCTCACCTTCTCTATCCGTCTCTCTTCTCTCTCCACTGACTAACCTCTCTCGCTCCCTCTTCTCTCTCACCTTCTCTATCCGTCTCTCTTCTCCCTCACCTTCTCCCCGTCTCTCTTCTCTCTTCACTGCCTACCTCTCTCGCTCCCTCTTCTCTCTCACCTTCTCCCCGTCTCTCTTCTCCCTCACCTTCTCCCCGTCTCTCTTCTCTCTCCACTGTCTACCTCTCTCGCTCCCTCTTCTCTCTCACCTTCTCCCCGTCTCTCTTCTCTCTCACCTTCTCCCCGTCTCTCTTCTCCCTCACCTCCTCCCCGTCTCTCTTTTCTCTCCACTGCCTACCTCTCTCGCTCCCTCTTCTCTCTCACCTTCTCCCCGTCTCTCTTCTCTCTCCGCTGCCTACCTCTATCGCTCCCTCTTCTCTCTCACCTTCTCCCCGTCTCTCTTCTCTCTCCACTGCCTACCTCTCTTGCTCTCTCTTCTCCCTCACCTTCTCCCCGTCTCTCTTCTCCCTCACCTTCTCCCCGTCTCTCTTCTCCATATATCTACCCCTCCCCCTCTCCCCAACCTTACTCCCGTCAGTTTCAACCAGGAATCGTCTATTTTCCGTTCCTTTCGGAAACGATATAATGAAAACCAATTATTATTATTATTGTTGTTGCTGCTGCTGCTGCTGTTGCTGCTGCTGATGTTGTTATTTTTGTTTGTGATTTTGCTGCTGCTGCTGCTGCTGCTGCTCTTGTTGCTATTGTTGTTGTTGTTGCCAAGGTCAGATCTGATTGAGCTGATCTATGATCTGAAGTGTTT
>OZ024745.1:21718391-21720891 GCA_964016885.1 Eledone cirrhosa | reverse complement strand
AAAACCTTTCTATATACCGTATATACTCGGATATAAGTCGATCCGAATATATGTAGACCCCTATTTTATGCCAGAGAAATAGACGAAAATCCAAGCCCCGTTTATAAACTGAGACAGCTAATCAATACATTGTTTAGATGGCATATATAAGCCAACCTCACATTTTACCACCGATTTTTATGGTCACACATTTTTCAGCTTATATTCGAGTATATACAGCAAATCTTATATCGACAGAGACTGATAAAACCAAGAATCATGTTTAATATTGAAGTTCTATATTATCGGCATTGAAGATGTTTTGTTGCGGTTTACATGTCAGAAAATGCATATAATTGAAAGGTTTTTATGTTGTGAGACTATAACGGAAAACGAAGACGTATGTGGTTTATAATTATCGCTCGTTGTATATTCTTTTGAAATATTTCAAGGAAACGAAATATATATCTGTTTTGTAAGGTGTTTGATATTAAATCGTGTGTTGAAACAAATATTGTTATATTCGAGGAGAATCATGTTGTCCTAATATTGCCAAAAAAATGAAAAACTCTCTCTCGGGTTTGATTTTCGCTTCAGTATATTCCTATAAATAATTTGGCTGGTAATCAATGTTTATCATGTGACATGTTCAGTGATTATCGCTGTGTTTCATGCCGTTATAGAAACACAACGGGAGGAAACAGCGATAATCACTGAAGATGTCACACAAACGTGTGTCGAACGAACTTTGATAAATTATATTTATATTTTTAACTGTTGGTCAATCAATGATAAACATTAATTGGCAGCACTTGCTAGAGGGGGGTTACTTCTCTGAAGAACTTCTACTGACCAGCTCTCCTGAGAGTTTCTTACTACTATAGAGAGGGGTTACTTCTCTGAAGAACTTCTGCTGACCAGCTCTCCTGAGAGCTTCTTACCACTATAAAGAGAGTTACTTCTCTGAAGAACTTCTGCTGACCAGCTCTCCTGAGAGTTTCTTACCACTATAAAGGGAAACGCCCTGTCACCCAATTTTTGTTTGTTAGTTTTTATTCTTCTGTTACGCTATAGGAGTGTGGAAACAGCTTTGGTTGTGACGATAGGAGCAGGAAAGAGAGCAAGTATTAGAAAGAGAGAAGTATTAGATAAATATAGAAATAGATAGGTGGGATATGTTTACAGATGGAGAATAAAAAAGAGCCAAGCAGACAACAATCACCAGTGGTGATGGTTGTGATGGTGGCGGGGAATGCGGTAGTAGTGGTTGTGGTAGTGTCCGTGATGGCGGTGGCGGCGGCGTCGGATGTGGCTGTAGCGGTGGCGGTGGTGGTGGTAGTATTTTAAACATACATATGTATTTTGATCAAAACTTGACCTCATCAATGTAATGCCGAATTATTTATGTAAATAAAGACAGTGTTTCCCTGTCCAGAGCGACAGTGTGAGAGAGAGGAGGAAGAAAGAGAGAGGGAGAGAGAGAGAGAATGAAACAAATGAAATGGTAATATATGTAATTAAAGGTAAATAGAAAGAGAGAGAGAAGGAGAGAGAGAGAGAGAGAGAGAGAGAGAGAGAGAGAGAGAGAGAGAGAGAGAGAGAGAGAGAGAGAGAGAGAGAGAGACACACACACACACAGAGATAGGCTGGAAGAGTTTTGAATTAATTATGTTGTTTATCAAGCTTTCGGCTCTAACAATGTTTATTTCTCAAATTTTTGAATTCAAATGTTTACAGAAAATCTTTCACCGTTATTGGTTGAAACCATTTTCTCTTTGTTCAAGTTACAACCCTGACATCAATATTTGTGATATATATTCAAAGGTAATCGAATCTTACGTTCGGTGTTCTTGTATTCATTATGAAGGAACCAACAAAAGATGTGAAAGTTATTGAGAGACACAAAGTAACGAACAATACAGAAAATCAATCCAATATAGCCACAACCTGGTGGCACCAGATGTGGTAGAGTGTCAGTGGTAGATTTAAGACGATGCTACTTGACAAACTACTAATAACGACTGGCACCAGATGTGGTAGAGTGTCAGTGGTAGATTTAAGACGAAACTACTAATAACGACTGGCACCAGATACAGTAGAGTGTCAGTGGTAGATTTAAGACGATGCTACTTGACAAACTACTAATAACGACTGGCACCAGATACAGTAGAGTGTCAGTGGTAGATTTAAGACGATACTACTAATAACGACTGGCACCAGATACAGTAGAGTGTCAGTGGTAGATTTAAGACGAAACTACTAATAACGACTGGCACCAGATACAGTAGAGTGTCAGTGGTAGATTTAAGACGAAACTACTAATAACGACTGGCACCAGATACAGTAGAGTGTCAGTGGTAGATTTAAGACGAAACTACTAATAACGACTGGCACCAGATACAGTAGAGTGTCAGTGGTAGATTTAAGACGATACTACTAATAACGACTGGCACCAGATACAGTAGAGTGTCAGTGGTAGATTTAAGACGAAACTACTAATAACGACTGGCACCAGATACAG
>OZ024745.1:21685891-21713391 GCA_964016885.1 Eledone cirrhosa | reverse complement strand
TTTTTATTAATTTCAAAAGTTTTATTAAAAATTCATGTAATATGACTTTACTTTATATTTCAAGGTAAATTACTGTAGGCTATTCATGATTAACATTGTCATCTAACCGAAGACTACGTCTTTGGATTCAGTTATGTTACTTTGTTTGCAATATCCTCTGTTAGTTGGTAGGTAGCTTCATGTTCACAAATTTTCGGAGTGGATTTAAAGAAATAATTTCAACTGAGAAATTCTAATCATTTGCTGCCGTCTTCGGTTATAGCCGACCAATATTTTGCACCTAGAAAGTTTTTCTCCGTAGAGCAAGTTTAGGCAAGGTGTGTTTGTAGAAAGCCATCAGTCGCCCAAGCAGCAAAGTCTCTCTTTTCCACGCCAAAGGTATTATTGAAGGTAATTCAGAACGCAAAGGGCTGGAAGAGATACAAATTGTTCAGCAAAATATATCACCCTGGACATGAATTTAATTCATCGATCCCGAAAGGATCAAATGCAAATTTAAACTCAGTGGGATTTGAATTCGAAACGCAAAATGCCAGAACAAAGACCGTAAAACAATTTAATTTGACGTACTAATGACCACCAAATCGTTGTCTTACATCGAGTAACTAATTCACTGAATATGATATATTAGGTTCTTTTCCATTATCTTTAAAAGGAAATGTTCTACAAAACAAGATAGACGAGGCTAAGAAGTTTGTTTTTTCTTCCTTTTTTGGTAATGGGCGCTCTAGTACCATCATACCCCAATCTTGTTATCTAAAATAAGTCTAAAGTCTGTCGAAAGCCTGGAGGCTCATTAAGCCGGTGTTTATACGGCTTTACTTCTCATTTGATGACTAACAGCACAAGAATTCAACCCTCTGGATAGGACGACTTTCATCGCAGGTTTAAACCACCAGTTACTATTACTATTCATTCTCAGCTGAGTGTAACGCAGCAACATGAAATGAAGTATTTTGCTCAAGAACACAACAAACCCGGCCTAAGAATTGAACCCATGACATTATGATCGTTAATCTAATATCTTATAAAGAAGACCACCTACCTTTCCAATCTGATTATAGGTCACCACACGAAGAAAATTTATGAAAAGGCACTCCAAAAGATTTCGAAGCCAATTTTATATATGTCTTAAAGAAAAGTGGAAAAGTTTTCATGAACACTGCTTCATGTTAAGGAACGAAACAGCAGATAAATTAGAGGAATTAAAAATAATATAAAAAAACATAATCACCAATATTCAATTCTCAGTGGAATTTAATAAGGAATGTCTCTTTTTAGATAATGTGATAAAGATAATAGATGGATGGATTAAAACAGATGTCTTGTATAAACCCTCAGATTTGAAACTAACCTTACTATTTACATCCTGCTATTATAATTATACGTGAACGCATATTCCATTTACTTTGGTCGAACGAATGTACGCAAGTGTTTCCATTCCCACAATACAATGTGTCTGGGTCAAAGGTAGTAGTTCAGCCCGGCAAGAATGAAGATGTGGGTTAGAGTCCCGCAGGTTTTAATGTTCATTTTTTCCTGAAGGAATCTTATATGTCCTGTTATTTAAACCATTTTTCTATAGCAAAACAATTGCATGATGCTTCTACCTTACACATAAAATTCAAATTTCATTCATCATTTCTAAACACACACCCATCGATTACACACACACACACACACACACACACACACACACACACACATATATATATATATATATATATATATATATATATATATATATATATATATATATATATATATATATATATATATATATATATATATATATATATATAAAATATATATATATATATATATATATATATATATATATATATATATATATATATATATATATATATATATGAAAAGTGTAATTTACTACACAAAACGAAGGTTATAGAGAAAATTGAGGTTGGTAATGGCACATGGAATATATAAGAGACAGAATATTTTTTTGCGAAAAAACATATAATTTTATAAGGTAAGGAAATAATAAAAGGAAAAAAAAAATGACCGGTTTCGATGGGTCTGCAAAAGCCATCTTTTCAAATGTTGATTAATATTAAGAAAAATTAATAATAAGAAGAGTTAAAATTTGAGATTTGAAAATTCAAGTATAAAATTCATTGTGGGATTTCATAGTAGTTTTCATCTTGGTAGCCGCAAGTTGACTGCTGTGTGCCTTTCTGGTAGTGAATGAGAAGTTATTTGGGGGTGTGGGTTATTTTATAAAGGTCAGATTTAGCAATGGCCAGATGGCCAGCTGCTGGTCAGTGAGGGGGTAGAAGCAATATACATACATATAGCTCCCTGTGGTCGGTAGGAGAGGGGAGATTGATAGAAAGGGATTTAGTACACTTACACCTATATATACACACATACCTTCATCCACACATACATACATATACATATACATACACATATATATATATATATATATATATATACATATATATATACATATACACACATACATACACACACACATACATATACATACACACATACACACACACATATATGCACATACACACACACACATATATATATATACACACACACATATATATATACATACACACACACACACACGCACACACAATACATACATCCACATGCACACACATACACACACAAACACACACACACATATACAGATACATACACCCACACACAGAGAAATGGCCTCCAAATATATATATATACATACACATATATTTTTTCCATAATATAAGAAGTTAGGACAGTGAAATTAAAATACAAGTCATTCTGATCACATTGAGTTCTTCATGTAGATTGGGCCCCGCAACCGACAGTGGTGAATTCTGTGTGCGCATATATATATATAGATATATGTGTGTGCACGTGCAGGGTTTAACATGGATGTGTTGGTCACACAAAGGCATGGTCTGTCAACGAATAAACCTGATTCTACAGAATTGGTCTCTGGTCTTTAATAGTAGTGATAATTATATACATGCACACATACAAACACATATATCTGTCACTCCGTGCGTATGTGTGTTTATATTTTATGACAATTCTATTGGGGTGATAACCCGTTTAGTTTTGGTTTAAATTTGTTAAGGAATAGATTTTCTTTGTTTATTCTTTGTTGCTGTGTGAACGAATCTGAGCACTTGTAGAAGGGGAAGATTTTAAAGTTGGGTAGTGTCATTCCTGCGCAGTTCGCAATATAGCTGCTCAAGGGGATTTTTCTTGTGTTAGCGTCCCGGATTTGTTGGTGGTGGATGGTCATTCTTTTGCATAATGAGGTGCCCGTCTGTCCTATGTAGTTGTGTTTGCACCCACCGCAAGTTATTGCGTAAATCAAGTTCTCCGAGTTGCAGGTGAAATTGATTTTTACTGTAAATGTTTGGCCATCTTTAAATGTAAATTTTTGTCTTTCAGTGAGGTAGAGGCACGTTCCACAGTTTGTTCTGCCACATTTGGTAACTGTAGGGTTGAGGATTGGTTTGGGTATATTTGGTCCAGTGAGAATGCGTTTTAGTGATTTGGGTTGTCTTTTACTTTTAAGGATCTTGTGTGTTTCAAGAATAGACTTCATTTTTACATCTTTAAGTAGGATAGGGAGGTTTTTGTGTAGGTGATCAAACATTTCGGTATTTCTGGGGTTGAAAGTGGATACATATGGCAGGGTGTTGAGTGTGGTTTTCTGTTTTGGATTGTTAAGTTGATGGGGATTTAGGTGTTTTGCCCTGTCTATTCCATTGTTGATTATTTCAAGTGGAAAGACTCTTAAGATAAGGGTGTCTTTTAGTTCCTTTAGTCTTTGCTCCCGTTTAGGTGGATCTGATACTATGGTACATATACGTTTGGCCAAATTGTAAGGAATGTTAAGTTTTGTATGTTTTGGGTGACTTGATGGGAAAAAGAGGTATTGCTTGGAATCTGTGGGTTTATAGAATATATCTGTATCTAATTTCCCGTCTATTACAGAGATGAGAATATCCAAGAAGGCTAATTCCTTGGGATTGGATTCCATTGTGAATTGTATGTTATTATCTATGTTGTTTATCATGTTTTTAAACATAGTAAGTGAGTTCATGTCTTCTTGCCATAGGATAAAGCAGTCGTCTAGATATCTTTTCCAATTGGCTTTGAGGTGTGTGTGGAAAGAGTCTCCAAATAAGAGAAGGGACTGACTGTATATTTGTTGTTCATGGAATCCCATGACTAGGTTGGCATATGTGGGTGCTACTTTCGTGCCCATTGCCGTACCTGATACTTGTCTGTATGTTGAACCATTGAATGTGAAGTAGTTATATATATATATGTTAACAAGTTATCGTTTTACGTAATCCAGTTAGAGGCTGTGAGTACTCTGTACTATGGATAGTTTTAACGTACGGCGTTTTTTTACTCAACAAGAGGTTTACTTAGTTAGGTAGCGAGTTTACGAGAATTCCCATGCAGGTTATTCTTGGAGTAATAGTAGTGAAAGACTGAAGAATAACATGGCCGGCTGTACAAAAAGGATTTTATTTACAGCATTAACAATTGTTTCATTGATCATGTGAGTCTAAAAGCTGCTAATCACTCGAAGTTGCGTCTCTCGACTTTAAATACAGTGTGTGTCTCTGATCAAATCATCCGATGATTTGATCAAAGACACACACTGTATTTAAGGTCGAGTGACGCGCAATTCCGAGTGATCAGCGGCTTTTAGACTCACCTGATCAATGAAACAATTGTTAATGCTGTAAATAAAACCCCTTTTGTACAGCCGACCATGTTATTCTTCACTCTTTCACTATATATATATATATGAATGAATGAAACAGTTCTAGTCACGTAGAAGGTATTTCTACATTAAATATCAATGTTATCACTCTACTAATGTATTGAGTACTTTAGTTGGTGTGGTTATTCCCGATGTGACTCGGGCTCTCTCTCTCTACACACAGAGAGAGAGAGAGAGAGAGAGAGAGGTGGAGAGAGACAGAGAGACAGAGGGGGAGAGAGGGAGTGAGAGGGTGGGAGAGAGAGATATGATTACTTTATTTAATAATTTATATGTTTATTCTCTCTAAACTGTCTTCTATTGTATTTATTCATTTTATTTTTATTCACATATATTTCTATTTATTTATTTATTTTTGTTGTATATATTTTCACTTTCTTAATTTGTTTTCTTTAACTACCATTTTATATCTCCTGTTCAGCCGCCACTATTTCATTATAATTTACTGCTGGAAGCATAAAACAGTCATTTTATAGACGTCAAACATTGACATATGATGTAGAAAAGCCAGACTCACACTGAGAGTTTGGCAACAGACTGAACTCTGCCCTCACCACCTTGCTCATTTTTATCTTCTATTATTTTATTGTTTGCCTTTTCCTTATTGCTTTATTATTGATATATACATATTTTACGTTTATTTATTTATTTAGTTATTCATTATTGGTAGATTGACAAAGTCGTTAGAGCGTAGGACATTATGCTTTGCGGCATATAATTACGACCCTTTACATTATGAGTTCAAATCCGGTCGATGTTAGCTTTGCTTTTCATCCTTAAGGAATCGATAAAATAAAGTACCAGTAGTGTACTGGAGTCGATTTAATCAACTTTCCCCTCCCCAAAAATTGTTGATGTTGTGCCTAAATCAGAAACCATATCGGCCGAGTCCATAGTGAAGGTCGACCCGCCGCTTTCCTTTGGCCTGTAAGAGCAGGCAATGTTCCTCTGTCTGGTGGCCGTTGCGAAAGAGCTTGTATGGTGGACCAGGATGAAAGGACTGAAGACAGAAACTTTTCTCTTCGGCCAATCCCTCATCAACTTCTTCAAGTTTCACTTGGAAAGGAAGGTGAGGGTGGAGAGAGAAGTGCTGCCCCCCCCCCCAGTATATTTGCTAAAAAGTGGATGGATGAATGTGGCGAGAATGGCCCGTATGAATGGGTCTACTCTGAATATGCGCCTATAGGCTATCTAATTTGAGGAGATGGGTGCTCTTCCCGGGTGCCCTAGAAGCGCAGGGTGGTTCAGGATTGGTGGGGTAACTGAGTCACCCCTGAGTCGTTCACCCCCACCCCCATAGGGGAATTTATTTTGTTATATTTATGCATAGTTTATTGTATATTTTTATATCTTCATTGTTAAATTAGTCTTGCCATTGTGCACTTTGACTCGACCTTATTGTAAACCCCCAGTGTCTGTCTCTTTGTATTGTACCCTACATCTCGGCCCTTGTGGCCAATAAATGAAATCATTATTATTATCATTATCATTATCATTTTGTGAGTTATCACTGTATTACCGAGCGCAGCTTTGTGCACTTTGGGTATGTGCAGTGTGGTTTTTGGGTGGTGTTTTTTTCTATTGTATAGAGAGTATTCTTCATGATATGTGTGCGCTGTCTAGTAGTGCTAATTTTTGTATGTTGTATATATTTGTGAGTCCTGGCTATATATCTGTGTGTGTGTTGTTTTATCATTCCCAGAGGACCTATAATTATAGGTATTCTTTCTGTCTTATTATTATTTTGTATTAGGTTAAATTCACATCTTCCTCTGTCGAATACACAACGTTTCGCTGTGAGGTTATTTCTTGAAATATAATTTATGTTGAAAAGATTTGTGTTCAACTAGAGAGCTCTTATGGAATGGAAGAGAACTCATGGCGTTCGGTTGCCAGCTACATATGAGGGATAAGTCTTATTTATGCTGATGTAAATGAAATTTGGGGACTCTATTATGTAGGCTTGAAATGTATAGCGTCGTATTTAACTAAAAGATTTGTTGGGTGCTTATGGAATGGGAGAGAACTCATGGCGTTCGGTTGCCAGCTACATATGAGGGATAAGTCTTATTTATGCTGATGTAAATGAAATTTGGGGACTCTATTATGTAGGCTTGAACGGTATAACGTGGTATTTAACTAAAATATTTGTTGGGTGCTAGATAGACGACTGAAGGAGGCGGCTGTTGTACTCAAAACAGAGTCGGATCACATACCCCGACGCATCGCTTCTAACTTTTTAACAATTCCGCCGATTCACCGCCCCTATATTGGTACTTTATTCATCAATCCCCTCGAAAGGACACAAGGCAAAGTTGACCACTAAGAGATTTGAAGACAAAACTCACAAAGCCAGGACCAATAGGGATATATTTAATCCGATGTGCTAACGACTATTCTAATTCAGTTGCGCATTAATAGTTGTTTCTACTTTTGGCACAAGGCTAGCAATTATTCCAGTGTATTACTGGTACTATATTTTATCGACCCCGTAAGGATGAAAGGCAAAGTTAACCTCGGCGGCGCATTAATAATAAAAACTAAACTAAACCGAAAAGAAACGTGAGTCGACTGAAAAGTGCATAGGCTGACCAAGATACTCTCATGGAATGACCAAATGGGGTTTATTTTTTAACATTGTCCCTGGAAAGAAACAATGCAGTTATTAATAAGAAAAGTTGAAATTATTGCATGCAAGATTTCACAGCTCTAGCATCAACACTTCATAGTCAGCCTATAAGCTTTTCAGACTACTCTCTTAGGTTGTGGGTTGTCATTATTTGGCAGTATCGGTAGAGGGTCGGACGCCATGCTTTGACGCGAAGAGTTACAGCCCTTTCCATTCTGAGTTCAAATCCCGCCGAGGTTAACTTTGCCTTTCATCCTTACGGAGTCGATAAAATAAAGTACCAGTAATACACTGAGTAATTGCTGGCCTTGTGCCAAAAGTAGAAACAATTATTAGATATTTGTGATATTTGTGATATTTGTGATGTCAGGTGTCAGGTGTCAGGTGTCAGGTGACAGTAAATAAGGTGTGTGTGTGGGAGGGGGGGGGGGGTTAGGTGCTAGATTTAGGAGGTTCGGCTGAAAAGTTCATAGGCTGAAACGTTCATCCGTAGTCAATCTAGGAACTCTTCAGCCAAGCCTTGTAAACCTTGAAATGATATGATTTAGCCTTAGTTCTTATAAATACACATAAAAACACCGTTGATTTCGTAACTTCACCGCTTCCTTTTCAACAAAATATTACATCAGCCTCCCTGATCATATTTCTGTTCAATTGTTATTAAAATATTTGTGTAATTTATGTGTAATAGTGGGATTAATTAAAAATCAATTTGTTAGAAAATTCATTAACTTAACGTTCAATTAATTAACTGATTAATTATAAATATTTGGTTCTAGAATTAATGAGAATATTATTTACTGATTTTTTCAAAAGGTTGAATATATTTTATGTCACAAGTATCTTTCTTTCATCTTTTAGTCTTTTACTTTACAAATATATATATATATATATATATATATATATATATATATATATATATATGTATGTATGTATGTATGTATGTATGTATGTATGTATGTATGTATGTATGTATGTATGTATGTATGTATGTATGTATGTATATGAGTGTGTATGTGTGTGTGTAAATATATATATATATACATTATATATATGTATATTTATGTGTGTATGTATATATCTGTATGCATATATATAAATATATATAAATATATATATATATATATATATATATATATATATATATATATATATATCCTATTCTCCATATATTTTATTATGTTTCGCTATGACCCGTCTTCTCTCTCTCTCTACCTACCTATTTCGTTACTCTCTACTCTTCCCTCTCTTTCTTCCTCTCCCTTTCTCCCTCTCACTTTCACTCACCCTCTTTCTGCCTGCCACCTCATTGTTTCCCTCGCCTGACCTTCTAGCAGTCCTTTTCTCACTTACATTCGCTGGGGTCAGTCGTGTCTTTTCGTTCGCCCACACGCTCTCGAACTTAAGTTCTGTTACCGCTGTTGTCTTTGACTTTCTTACCTTAAGTTGCCCGCTCATTTCTCGGTTTGTTATTTTTTTCGCTGTTTTCTCTTTTCTTCCCTTTTCCCTTTTCCCTTCTATTTTCCTTCACTCCATCCTCCGTTTTCCCAATAACTTACCCAGTTATTGAAATATCCGAGACCCCACTAGACAACTGATGAGGAAAACTCCCCCCACCGTTCATTCTTTCTTCTTATTCCCATTCCATTTTTAAGCCTATATATAGAAGTAGTAACACAACAGTTAGTTCACCATACCGAGAACAATTGTTTCACCTTTATGTGGATCTTCAGCTCAAACTGGTCATGGTTATACGGATAATATTTCCCACATTTTCATATATATATATATATATATATATATATATATATATATATATATATATATATATATATATATATATGAAAATGTGGGTAATATTATATATTACAAGTATGATAATAGCTCAATGTAAAATAACAAGTATACTACATAGATAGATATGTTTCTTTTATTTGCCACCAGGGCATCAAAAGTGGGACAAGTACAAAAGGGGGGAGTTTACACAAAAAGGCGTCCTCAATAAGGAGGAGACAATAACAAAATATAAAAATAAAATAAAATATAACAAAAAATAAAATTTATAACAAAATCCTCAATATAGAGGAGGCGCCTTGGGGGGTCGCACACACCCCCGAAAAAAGTGTGCAACCCTTTTCCTCAGGAGCACAGAGAGGGGGTGCTCCCTCGTTCCTTCCTCCTTTCCACCTACAGGCTTATGTAAAGAGAAGGCCCATTCACACGGGCCATTCTCGCCACTTTCACCCACCTTTCATAAAAAACGACTGGGGTGGAGCACCTCTCTCTCCATCCTGATCCTTCTTCCGAAATGATATCGGAAGAAACGGACCAGTTGTTGGCCAGAGAGAAAGGTGCCTGACCTCAGTCCTTTCAGACGCGTCCACCATACAACCTCTTTCGCCATGGCTATTACGCACAGAAACACCGCCTCTGCTTCATCTTTGAAGGGGGGAGGCGGCTTGATCATTACAATAGACTCGGTGGTCAACCGGATCGGTCCCACCCTTGACAGCAGTTGTTCGACATAGCCCCACAGATCGGCTACGCCCGAGCAGTGTACCAATGCGTGTGCAACGGTTTCCTCGTCGCACACGCATCTGGGACAGATCTTTTTGGCGAGGTCCCTACCCGGGCACCCGTGTCTGTAGAGCCTTTCTCGAACGGGTAAAGCCCCTCGGTAGCACTGCCAGGCCAGGGACTTCTGGAAGTTGTCCATAGGTCTCGGGCTGAATGTCCTACCGAACAGGCTGGCCAGTTCGTCCTCCTCCATGTCTAGGGCTTCTCCGAGGGCGTCGTCGCACCTGCTGCGTACCAGCCCTCTATAGAATGTTGCGGTGGAGTCTCCACTGATAACCGGATCCGCCTGCCAGAGGGCGGTGAGCGCCTGGGCACACTCAGTGTGCCAGGCGCCCAGTTTTCTCGGTCTTTGCTTGACCCAGGATTGCAGCTCGGTGAGTGAGACGAGTCTGGGAAAGGTTCGTCTCACAAACGAGGCCCACACCGGTTGACCGGTGAGGAATACGTAGAGGTGCCGTAGCCTTAATGCGTGTTTACGCATCATTAGCCACGGCATACCCAGCCCTCCTTTCGAAGGGTGTTGACAGCAGATGGATCTCCTCACCATAGGAGCCCGCCTCTTCCAAAGGAATTGGAAGAGTGCGCGCTCCATCTTGGTGAGGGTTTCCCTTGGGCAGGGCACTACGGTCAGGCGGTAGTAGATGACGAGATAGATAGATAGACATGCATACATACATACACCCATACATACATAAATATATATTAGTAAATAAACTGGAATGAGAAAGGTTGGTTGGGGAAAAGGAAAGAAGCAGGTGAAATAGAGAAGGCGAAGAAAGAGAGCAGAAAATATGACCTGAGGATATGAGAATAAAAGGAAAACATAAAGATGATGATGGTAAAGTTGTAGTAGTAGTAGTAGTAGTAGCAGCAGTAGTAGTAGTAGTAGTAGTAGTAGTAGTAGTAGTAGTAGTAGTATTAGTAGTAGTAGTAGTAGTAGTAGCAGCAGCAGCAGCAGCAGTAGCAGAGCAGCAGCAACAGTAGTAGTAGTAGTAGTAGTAGTAGTAGTAGTAGTAGTAGTAGTAGTAGAGCTGTGGGTTTGAAGATGCTGATGATGGGATGGCGGTACTGAAGTAGTTAAAAAAAATAGATATATAGCAATCCACGGAAAAGGCCATCAATAAGTTTATGTTAAATCTACGCTTGGAGCTATAAATTATATATATATATATATATATATATATATATATATATATATATATAAGACTTTCTTTGTTTATTTTTTTTTATATATGAATATTGATTGTTTCTTATATCTCATTCTGTTATTTTGCCCGAGAAAATATCTGTGTGTCATCAAATGTTGTACACACATAGATATTTTTTCAAGTTCCAATTGAGTTCTAGCATGTGGCCTGAATTCCTTTTAGAGTTCATTGTCATGCGCATGTATTGTTTTTTTGGCGGTAATTTACTTCCTCCTTTTTGAATCAGTTTGAGTATTTCTTTAGAACTGCTGGACTAGCAACCTAACAGATACCTCAGGCACTGATGATGATTATCGCTAAATACTGATGTTCGTTAGATTATCAATATTAGTATTATTGGGGCACCCACTGATGAATTATAGGAGCCCACTTGAATATATATCTATTGATGGTATACAAGCTCCTACATAAATTGGTATAATTTCACCAAAATTGTAGGAATCCTATAATGAAACGAGACGTCCGTCTGGGAAGAGATATATTCGATATGTCTCATGTGAAATAATACAGCCAATTTTCCACGCAATACATTTAGTTAGCACTCCGAACGCCTAATTAGGAATATACTCACTTATTTCCTAATGTTTGTTGAGTGAATTGGAATTTGGCCGGAGTATCGCTAAAAAGCTTTCTCCGATAACGTATTTATATATATATATATATATATATATATATATATATATATATATATATATATATATATATATATATATATATGCTTTTCAATATACAACATGAATATATTTCATTTTGTTTAAACTATCCGTTTATTGAGCTCTTTGAGAGAATTCTGCGAAAGAAAATACATTTGTTTCTTATTTACTTCTTGATTTTAGAAACATTTATAATTTATAACTCCCACCATAGTTCACATTTAAACTTGTTGCTGCACTATAGTGTAGATTGCCTTGAGGCTAAGCGGAGATAATTAAGTTCATACACATTCCAATTTATAGTTTATATCTCCTAACTTAGGCAGACGCTTTTGGAGGTCAATATATCTTGGTTTAATTCAAATATATTATATTTGTTCTCCGACGTTTATGGTGATGATGGCGATGATTTCGATAGGAAGATAACTAAAGGTCGGTGTTTCCTTTCGCACTCTGTGTATGTGTGCACGCTAGGGACTGAATGTAACCGATCCGAGATCGGCAGATGACCCAACAGTGACCACAGGGAAATGTCTGTGTTGTGCTTGGTTCCGGCTGTCTATCCTTATATGTATAGTACACACTAATCGCAAATAGAATGCTTTTGATTATAAACCTGTTTAACCAGCGCTCGCAAATAGTTAGACAACAGTACTCTTTTGATTTCTACATTCTATGTGACTGTTACAACAGGAGTGAATTGAAAGGAACAACATTATATGGGGGTAACTTCTTTATTTCGTCTTTAAGGGTCTTCACTCTATTTTATAAGCTATCTTATAGCATCTCCGTGTATGACCACACCATTCTTTATATTAATCTTAACCCCTCAACGCTTCGTAAATATCCGAGAGCTCGACTAAGTAATTTCATCCTTATGTTCCCAATTGTGAAGGCGGCGGATTGGCAGCACCGGTAGAGCGTCGAATACTATGCTTAGTGACACAGAGTTATGGCCCTTTGCGTTCTGAGTTCAAATCCCACCGAGGTTAACTTTGCCTGTCATCCTTATGGGGTCGATAAAATAAAGTACCAGTAATGCACTGGGTAATTGCTGGCCTTGTGCCTCAATCAGATATCATTATCTTCCCCCAATTGTAATTCTGGTCTTCTTTACAAGCTTGAGCGTCTTTTCCAGATCGTGAAAAGTGACTTCACTTTCTCTGAAGAGGTAAGGTCTGATCTGTATGTTAGGGTTTCTTATCCTCGCCTCCTCCCCCTCCTTCTCCTTTCATCCTCCTCCTCATCATCATCATCTTCACCATCATCATCATCATCATCATCATCATCATCATCATCATCATCATCTTCTCCTCCCCATCCCCCATCCTCCTCCTCCTCCTCCTCCTTCTCATCATCATCATCATCATCATCATCATCATCATCATCACCATCATCTTCACCATCATCATCATCATCATCATCATCATCATCACCATCATCTTCACCATCATCATCATCATCATCATCATCATCATCATCATTATCATCAGCTTAATAAATAACTGTTTCTACTTTTTGGCACAAGGCCAGCAATTATCCCAGTACATTACTGGTACTTTATTTTCCCGACCCCGTAAGGATGACAGGCAAAGTCAACCTCGACGGGATTTGAAGTCAGAATGAATGGCAAGGGCCGTAACTCTACCGATACTGCCAATCCACCGACCTTTCCACAAACGTTAGTAGTCCCTTCACCGAATCCTCTCTGACTTAGTTATGATACTCTCTCTTTCTCTCTCTCTCTCTTACACTCTCTCATTCTCTCCCTCTCTCTCTCTTACACTCTCTCATTCTCTCCCTCTCTCTCTCTTACACTCTCTCATTCTCTCCCTCTATCTTTCACTCTCTCATTCTCTCCCTCTCTCTTTCACTCTCTCATTCTCTCTCACACTTCCTCTCTCCCCTTCCCTCATATTCCGAAGGTATCTATCAACACCTTGCTGTCAATCATACTATCTGTTTACCTCTTTCTCTGACTTTATACTCTCTCTCTCCTTCTCTCTCTCTCATTCTTTTTCTCTCACACACTCTCACTGCCTCTTTACCTGTTTCTCTCCGACTTAGATATATTATAATACCTATCTCTAGCAGTAATTATTAATGACGCTACTCACCTCTCCCCCCCCCCCCACCTCTCTCCACTCCCTCTCTCCACTCCCTCTCTCCACTCCGTATCACCATTCCATCTCCCCCTCTCTTCACTCCCTCACTCCACTCCCTCTCTCCACTCACTCTCTCCACTCCCTCTCAACATTCCATTTCCCCCTCTCTCCATTCGCTCACTCCTCTCCCTCTCTCCACTCCCTCTCTCCACTCACTCTCACCATCCCATCTCCCCCTCTCTCCACTCACTCTCTCCACCCCCTCTCTCCACTCCCACTCTTCCACCCTTCACTTTACTTATCTCACTATAACTCCCCCTCATATATTCCAACAATCTTTCTATATCTACATCAATATCTATATCTATATCTATATCTATATCTATATAATATATATATCTATATAATATATATATCTATACCTATATCTATATCTATATCTATGTCTATATCTATATCTATATCTACATCTATATCTAAGTCTATATCTACATCTATATCTATATCTATATCTACATCTATATCTATATCTATATCTATATCTATAACTATGTCTATATCTATATCTATATAATATATATATCTATATCTATATCTATGTCTATATCTATATAATATATATATCTATATCTATATCTATATCTATATCTATGTCTATATCTATATCTATATCTACATCTATATCATGTATACGTACATACATATATGTATACAGACGTACAGTAGCATGCATATATATATATATATATATATATATATATATATATATATACATACATATGCATACAGGTACACATACATATATGCACGTATCAGTTTAGCGGCGCTTATTATAACGTCGCTTTGTTCGTTTGTAAACAAACTGAACAGCCTGAATTTATGCCATACGGTGTTAAGGCAACCACGTCACCTTTTTGTTCAACACTGACACAGGAACGATGTACTAGTTTCAAGCTTGTTAGCTATCATCAGCAAAGTTTACCCATCTGCCAGATAGTTGAACGTTCGTTTGTTTACAAACGAACAAAGCGACGTTATAATAAGCGCCGCTAAACTGATACGTGCATATATGTATGTGTACCTGTATGCATATGTATGTATATATGTATATATATATATATATGTGCATGCTACTGTACGTCTGTATACATATATGTATGTACGTATACATGCATACTTACATTTAAGTAAGTGCCATACTAAGAGTGAGAAATGAAATTTCGTTTTCATTTTGTTTCAATTTATCGTTTTCGGTATGCCTGACCGATTTAACTCACTCAATATGCAAATTAGGCTGCTCAGCCGTTAATTTTCATAAGGAAAGTATATACTTTCGAACGTTCAACTATCTGGCAGATGGGTAAACGGTGCTGATGATAGCTAACAAGCTTGAAACTAGTACATCGTTCCTGTGTCAGTGTTGAACAAAAAGGTGACGTGGTTGCCTTAACACCGTATGGCATAAATTCAGGCTGTTCAGTTTGTTTACAAACGAACAAAGCGACGTTATAATAAGCGCCGCTAAACTGATACGTGCATATATGTATGTGTACCTGTATGCGTATGTATATATATATGTATATATATATATATATATATATGTGCATGCTACTGTACGTCTGTATACATATATGTATGTACGTATACATGCATACTTACATTTAAGTAAGTGCCATACTAAGAGTGAGAAATGAAATTTCGTTTTCATTTTGTTTCAATTTATCGTTTTCGGTATGCCTGACCGATTTAACTCACTCAATATGCAAATTAGGCTGCTCAGCCGTTAATTTTCATAAGGAAAGTATATACTTTCGAACGTTCAACTATCTGGCAGATGGGTAAACGGTGCTGATGATAGCTAACAAGCTTGAAACTAGTACATCGTTCCTGTGTCAGTGTTGAACAAAAAGGTGACGTGGTTGCCTTAACACCGTATGGCATAAATTCAGGCTGTTCAGTTTGTTTACAAACGAACAAAGCGACGTTATAATAAGCGCCGCTAAACTGATACGTGCATATATGTATGTGTACCTGTATGCGTATGTATATATATATGTATATATATATATATATATATATGTGCATGCTACTGTACGTCTGTATACATATATGTATGTACGTATACATGCATACTTACATTTAAGTAAGTGCCATACTAAGAGTGAGAAATGAAATTTCGTTTTCATTTTGTTTCAATTTATCGTTTTCGGTATGCCTGACCGATTTAACTCACTCAATATGCAAATTAGGCTGCTCAGCCGTTAATTTTCATAAGGAAAGTATATACTTTCGAACGTTCAACTATCTGGCAGATGGGTAAACGGTGCTGATGATAGCTAACAAGCTTGAAACTAGTACATCGTTCCTGTGTCAGTGTTGAACAAAAAGGTGACGTGGTTGCCTTAACACCGTATGGCATAAATTCAGGCTGTTCAGTTTGTTTACAAACGAACAAAGCGACGTTATAATAAGCGCCGCTAAACTGATACGTGCATATATGTATGTGTACCTGTATGCATATGTATGTATATATGTATATATGTATATATATATATATATATATGTGCATGCTACTGTACGTCTGTATACATATATGTATGTACGTATACATGCATACTTACATTTAAGTAAGTGCCATACTAAGAGTGAGAAATGAAATTTCGTTTTCATTTTGTTTCAATATATCGATATCTATATCTATATATATTTATATCTATATCTATGTCTATATCTATATCAATATCTATATCTATATCTATATAATATATATATCTATATCTATGTCTATATCTATGTGTATATCTATATCTATATCTATATCTATGTCTATATCTATATCTATATCTATGTCTATATCTATATCTATATCTATATATATGTCTATATCTATGTCTATATATATATCTATATCTATATCTATATCTATATCTATGTCTATATCTATATCTATATCTATGTCTATATCTATATCTATATCTATATCTATGTCTATATCTATATCTATATCTATGTCTATATCTATATCTATATCTATGTCTATATCTATGTCTATATATATATCTATATCTATGTCTATATCTATATCTATGTCTATATCTATGTCTATATCTATACCTATATCTATGTCTATATCTATATCTATATAATATATATATCTATATCTATATCTATGTCTATATCTATGTCTATATCTATATCTATATCTATATCTATGTCTATATCTATGTCTATATCTATATCTATATCTATGTTTATATCTATGTCTATATCTATATCTATATCTATGTTTATATCTATGTCTATATCTATATCTATATCTATGTCTATGTCTATGTCTATGTCTATATCTATATCTATATCTATGTCTATATCTATATCTATGTCTATATCTATATCTATATCTATATCTATGTCTATATCTATATCTATATTTATATCTATATCTATATCTATATCTATGTCTATATCTATATCTATATCTATGCCTATATCTATCTCTCTCTCTCTATATATATATATATATACATATATATATATATATATATATATATATATATATATATATATATATATATATATATATATATATGCCTACATCTATATCTATCTATCTATATATATATATATATATATATATATATATATATATATATATATATATATATATATATATATATATATAGGAACGAGTAGGACCCCGACGGCTGAGCTCAAGCCGTTTCGACGGCTAATTCTGGACTAAATGAACATTTTTATCCTGGTATATGAATAGCCGAGCTTCTCAGGGGGTAATTCCATATATGGCAAAAGTGATTGTCACAAGGATTGGTCAAAAGTTTGCTGTTGAGATACATAATTCTATCATGGCAATTTGTGGAAGGAAGGGGTAGCTGAACCTGCCAGTAGAAGAAAGAGGGAGAGGGGGTGGAGGAAACCCAGTCGTGCGTTGATAGTGCCAACTACAGCAGGGCAGGAGGTCATGGAAGTATACTAGGGAGGGGGTGGGAGTGGAAGTCGAAACAATAAGTAAAACAATATGGGTTTAAATATATAGAAGAATACCGAGAATGTTAAAAAAACAATTAAATATAAAAAAACAATTTCTGGTTACTATTCCCTAACGACAGCCATCAAGCCTCTCACTGGTACTGCTAGACTATAGAAAAGTTTACTAGGTGGGACGGAATTATAATGAGACCCTTTTAAGAGGTAGTAGTAATCAACCGAGTATATCTTACGGTGACGGGTCAACAAGTGGGGGGCCAAAATACTAAAGAAATTACCACGATATAATAATTCAGAGTCCCGAGACTAATACGAAATAATTGTTCCTACCCTAGGCACAAGGCCAGCAACCACCCAGTGCAAAAAATAAACTAATACGAAATAATAATTCAGAATCCTTACTATCTCTAAGGGTGCCGCTACGATACAAAAATTCTAGAGCAAACTACATAAATGCTCGTACGAAGTATATGAAAAATTTGATACGGAAAATTAATTCAGAATAGAATATTAATTCATAGAATTAATTCAGAAATTAATTCATAGAATAGGGGAAGGGGTGGGGGTGCTGAGGCTACAAAGAACCGAGGGGCTTCCACCCCAGTCCTCTTTCTTTGTCGTCGTCCTTTTTACTTTCTCGCCCACCCGAGGCAGCCTCTCGGTCCTTTGTAGCCTCAGTAACCCCACCCCTTCCCCTATTCTATGATAGAATTGGCCAACTCTGCTTTTTATAGCAGATGTGATAGATCCCGGATACTTGCTTTCTTATCCGATTGCTGCCCCTTTTCCGTGCTTTCTACATTTCTTAGTGGTATCTTCGCTTTAATTTCTCGTATATCAGTATTTATTTTTTTTGGGGTGGGGGTGGGGTGGGGGGATTCTGAATTAATTTTCGGTATCAAATTTTTCATATACTTCGTACGAGTATTTATGTAGTTTACACTAGAATTTTTGTATCGTAGCGGCACCCTTAGAGATAGTATTAGTATTCTTTTTCAAGATTCTGAATTATTGTTTCGTATTAATTTATTTTTTGCACTGGGTGGTTGCTGGCCTTGTGCCTTGGGTAGAAACAATTATTTCGTATTAGTCTCGGGACTCTGAATTATTATATCGTGGTAATTTCTTTAGTATTTTGGCCCCCCACTTGTTGACCCGTCACCGTAAGATATACTCGGTTGATTACTACTACCTCTTAAAATGGTCTCATTATAATTCCGTCCCACCTAGTAAACTTTTCTATAGTCTAGCAGTACCAGTGAGAGGCTTGATGGCTGTCGTTAGGGAATAGTAACCAGAAATTGTTTTTTTTATATTTAATTTTTTTTTAACATTCTCGGTATTCTTCTATATATTTACCACATATTGTTTTACTTATTGTTTCGACTTCCACCCCTCCCCCTCCCTAGTATACTTCCTTGACCTCCTGCCCTGCTGTAGTTGGCACTATCAACGCACGACTGGGTTTCCTCCACCCCCTCTCCCTCTTCCTTCTACTGGCAGGTTCAGCTACCCCTTCCTTCCACAAATTGCCATGGTAGAATTATGTGACTCAACAACAAACTTTTGACCGATCCTTCTGACAATCACTTTTGCCATATATGGAATTACCCCCTAAGAAGCTCGGCTATTCATATACCAGGATAAAAATGTTCATTTAGTCCGGAATTAGCCGTCGAAACGGCTTGAGCTCAGCCGTCGGGGTCCTACTCTTTCCAATTACCCACTCTACTACCCTAAGTATTGAGTACTTTGGTGCGTTATGGTCCACCTGGTTCCTTACCACATTTCCTTCGTTATATATATATATATACATAACTATATCTATATCTATATCTATATCTATATATATATCTATATCTATATCTATATATATATCTATGTTTATATCTATATCTATATCTATATCTATAGCAGCCGCATCTGCTCTAGGGTCAAGGTGAACAGCTACCTCTCGGAGCCGTTCGAAATCGCGCGGTCCTCCCTTCTGTATGTAATGATTCTGGAGCCACTGCTGCGGAAGTTGAGTTGTTGCAGGGAATCCCGTTGGAACCGGGATTGCGGAAAGCGGTGTCGGCCTACGCCGATGACGTAACAGTAATGGTGTCGACGGCCTCGGAAATTGGGGCGATCGGCACCTTACTGGAGGAGTACGAAAGGATTACAGGGGCTAAGCTGAACCGGTACAAGACGATCGGTCTGCAACTCGGTACGTGGAGGGGCAGATCGATGCCCTCCGATGTCGTCGTCGGGCGCTGGACGGAGGGCACGGTGAAGTTGCTCGGGTCTGGTTCGGACCAGACCTCCAGGTGGAGAAGAACTGGGGTGAGGTAACGAATAGGATGTTAGCACTGGGCCAAGTGGGCCGAGTGCAAACAGTCCCTGAAAGGTCGAGCGGAGGTGGCGAACACTTATATAGCGTCCGTCATCTACTAACGCATGACCGTCGTGCCTTGCCCAAGGGAAACGCTCGCCAAAATGGAGCGCGCACTCTTCCAATTCCTTTGGAAGAAGCGGGCTCCTATGGTGAGGAGATCCATCTGCTGTCAATACCCTTCGAAAGGAGGGCTGGGGATGCCGTTGCTAATGATACGTAAACACGCAATAAGGCTACGGCACCTCCAGGTATTCCTCTCCGGTCAACCGGTGTGGGCCTCGTTTGTGAGGCGTGCCTTTCCCAGACTCGTCTCTCTTACCGAGCTGCAATTCTGGATCAAGCAAAGACCGAGAAAACTGGGAGCCTGGCACACCTAGTGTGCACGGGCGCTCACGGCTCTCTGGCAAGCGGATCCGGCTGTCAGTGGAGAATCCACCTCGTCATTCTATAGAGGGCTGGTGGTTAGCAGGTGCGACGACGCCCTCGGAGAAGCCCTAGGCATGGAGGAAGACGAACTGGCCAACCTGTTCGGTAGGACATTCAACCCGGGACCCATGGATAACTTCCAGAGGTCCCTGGCCTGGCAGTGCTACCGAGGGGCTCTGACCGTTAGAGAAAGTCTCTACAGACATGGGTGCCCGGGTAGGGACCCCTCGAAAAAGATCTGTCCCAGATGCGTGTGCGACGAGGAAACCGTTGCACACGCATGGTACACTGCTCGGGCGTAGCCGATCTGTGGGGCTATGTCGAACAACTGCTGTCAAGGGTGGGACCGATCCGGTTGACCACCGAGTCTATTGTAACGATCAAGCCGCCTCCCCTCTTCAAAAATGAAGGAGAGGCGGTGTTTCTGTGCGTTATAGCCATGGCGAAAGAGGTTGTATGGTGGACGCGTCTGAAAGGACTGAGGTCAGAAACCTTTCTCTCTGGCCAACAACTGGTCCGTGTCTTCCGATATCATTTCGGAAGAAGGATCAGGATGGAGAGAGAGGTGCTGGACCCCAGCCGTTTTTATGAAAGTGAAAGTGGCGAGAATGGCCCGTGTGAATGGGGCTTCACTCTACATCAAACTATAGGTGAGGAAGATGAAAGATCAATGGAGCACACCCTCTATGTGCTCCTGAGGAGAAGGGTTGCACACATTTTTCGGGGGCCTGTGCGACCCCCTAAAGCGCCTCTTCTCTATTGAGGATTTTGTTATTAAATTTATTTTTGTTATATTTTATATTTTATTTTTTTTAGCTTGTTATTGCCTCCTCCTTATTGAAGACGCATTTTTATGTAAATTCCCCCTTTTGTACTTGTCCCACTTTTTGATGCCCTGTTGGCAAATAAAAAGAAAGTTATCTATATCTATATCTATATCTATGTCTATATCTACATCTATATATATATCTATCTCTATATCTATATCCCACCTTTGATGACTTTGAGATGCAGGCATCTCTCTGTCAGCCCGGAGGTGGGGGTGGGGTTGTCGTTCTGCTGCAAAAACATCTGGGTCTCGTAACACAGATGGTACATTTGGACCCGGAGGGTCGACTAGTGGTTCTGGACCTTGGCAGTGGTAAAGGCGGAGCGTTTAGGTTGGTAGCCGCCTACGGCCCTTTTGGGTCAATGCGGCCGGACTTCTTCCATCGTCTGGAGACTTTTCTAGGGACGTCCCGCTCCTTGCTATTAGTGGGGGACTGGAATGGTATCCTAGATGCACGCTGGGACTACGTAGGGGCCTGTCCCGATAGAGAGGGGTGTAATTAGCCTCAAAGGGTTAATCGGTCGATTTGACCTGGCCGATAGATATCGACTAGATTTTCCGACTGCGCCAACCTGGACTTGGGCAAATCGTAGCGGATCATCTAGGTCGTACCTAGATAGGTTCTTAGTTAGAATTAAGGATAAGGACTTTTTAAGTTGTCCAAAAATGCGCATGGTTGGCTATTCAGACCACAAATTAGTGACCTGCATGGTCAACCTTGACAGAACTCATAGACAAGGACCCGGTTACTGGAAGCTCAACTTGTCCTTACCGGCAAGTAAGGCTTACAGGGACCGGATTAGCACTTTAGTTAAGGAGCGGTTGACGGGCGCCATCGTCAACAGCAGGTGGTGGGGATCTCTCAAAAGAGAGATTAGAGTAGTCTCTATAGAATTTAGTAAGGAGTTAGCCTCAAATAGAAATAGGAAGGAAAGGGAGTTGGTAGATAGTGTAGAAGAGGCAATTAGAAACGGCGACGTGACCAGAGTGCTAGCGTCGAGAACGGCCCTGGGCCAGTTCTTCGACGCGAAACACGAAGGCTGCATCGTCCGAAGCAAAATACGTGCTCTGGGAAACGAGGGGACCAAAGCTGTTAGCTGGGCCCGCGTGACAGAAGCCAAAAGAGGGAGCAGATCCACTATCCGGTCTTTGCGAGACCAGGATGGACGGGTGATCCTTGAGCCTAAGCAGATGTGCGAGGCTTTTCAAAAGCACTTTGCCGGATTGTTCGGAAGGGGCGGGGAGCCGGTTGGGGATGTGGACTTCGGTCCATACCTCGACGGCCTGCCGCGTCTCTCGGACAGGGAGGCGAAGTCCTGCGAGGAGCCGATTTCAGCCGCTGAGATAGAGGACGTGCTGAGCCAATGCGGCAAACGCAAATTCCCGGGTCTCGATGGTCTTCCATACGAACTATATCTAGCTATGCCGGACTTGTTCCCCGATCTCCTCGAGGCGGTCTACTGCAACTGCCAACAGAACGGGAGAATTCCCTGTGCTGTGACCAAGGGCGTAGTCACGATAGGATGAGAACAAGGGGGACGATATAAATAATTTCAGGCCCATAACTCTGCTAAATACAGAGTTACAGATTTTGGCCAAGGTGCTAGCAAAGAGGTTGGCGCTTGTCGTGGGCAACCTGGTGGGAGATGCGCAGACATGTGCTATCCCGTCCAGGTCCATCCACGACAACCTCCACCTCATGCGATACATCATAGAGAGGGTTGGGAACGAACCCGGCTTTGGTGGGGCCCTGATCAACTTGGATCAATCTAAGGCATTCGATAGGGTCGACCATGATTACCTGGATGCGGTGCTAGCGGCGGCAGGCTTCGGACCCGTTTTCAGGGTCTGGATCACTGCTATGCACAGCAGCCGCATCTGCTCTAGGGTCAAGGTGAACGGCTACCTCTCGGAGCCGTTCGAAATCGCGCGGTCCATCCGACAGGGGTGCCCTCTCTCCTCCCTTCTGTATGTAATGACTCTAGAGCCACTGCTGCGGAAGTTGGAGTTGTTGCAGGGCATCCCGTTGGAACCGGGATTGCGGAAAGCGGTGTCAGCCTACGCCGATGACGTAACAGTAATGGTGTCGACGGCCTCGGAAATCGGGGCGATCGGCACCTTACTGGAGGAGTACGAAAGGTTTACAGGGACTAAGCTGAACCGGGACAAGTCGATCGGTCTGCAACTCGGCACGTGGAGGGGCATATCGATGACCTCCGATGGCGTCGTCGGGCGCTGGACGGATGGCCTGGTGAAGTTGCTCGGGGTCTGGTTCGGACCAGACCTCCAGGTGGAGAAGAACTGGGGTGAGGTAACTAACAGGGTGTTTGCACTGATCCAGAAGTGTGCCGAGTGCAAACTGTTCCTGAACGGTCGGGCGAAGGTGGCGAACACTTATATAGCGCCCGTCATCTACTACCGCCTGACCGTTGTGCCTTGCCCAAGGGAAACGCTCGCCAAAATGGAGCGCGCGCTCTTCCAATTCCTTTGGAAGAAGCGGGCTCCTATGGTGAGGAGATCGATCTGCTGTCAACACCCTTCGAAAGGAGGGCTGGGCATGCCGTGGCTAATGATACGCAAACACGCATTAAGGCTACGGCACCTCCAGGTATTCCTCTCCGGTCAACCGGTGTGGGCCAGGTTGTGAGGCGAGCCTTTCCCAGACTCGTCTCACTCACCGAGCTGCAATCCTGGGTCAAGCAAAGACCGAGAAAACTGGGCGCCTGGCACACCGAGTGTGCCCAGGCGCTCACGGTTGTCTGGCAGGCGGACCCGGCTGTCAGTGGAGAATCCACATCGTCATTCTATAGAGGGCTGGTAGTTAGCAGGTGCGACGACGCCCTCGGAGAAGCCCTAGGCATGGAGGAAGACGAACTGGCCAACCTGTTCGGTAGGACATTCAGTCCGGGATCCATGGAGAACTTCCAGAGGTCCCTGGCCTGGCAATGCTATAGAAGGGCTCTGCCCGTTCGAGAAAGGCTCTACAGACATGGGCGCCCGGGTAGGGACCCCGCCAAAAAGATCTGTCCCAGATCCGTGTGCGACGAGGAAACCGTTGCACACGCATTGGTACACTGCTCGGGCATTGCCGATCTGTGGGGCTATGTCGAACAACTGCTGTCAAGGGTGGGACCGATCCGGTTGACCACCGAGTCTATTGTAACGATCAAGCCGCCTCCCCTCTTCAAAAATGAAGGAGAGGCGGTGTTTCTGTGCGTTATAGCCATGGCGAAAGAGGTTGTATGATGGACGCATCTGAAAGGACTGAGGTCAGACACCTTTCTCTCTGGCCAACAACTGGTCCGTTTCTTCCGATATCATTTCGGAAGAAGGATCAGGATGGAGAGAGAGGTGCTGCACCCCAGCCGTTTTTATGAAAGATGGGTGAAAGTGGCGAGAATGGCCCGTGTGAATGGGCCTTCACTCTACATCAGACTATAGGTGAGGAAGATGAAAGACCAAGGGAGCACCCCTTCTCTGTGCTCCTGAGGAGAAGGGTTGCACACTTTTTTTCGGGGGTGTGTGCGACCCCACAAGGCGCATCCTCTCTATTGAGGACTTTGTCATAAATTTCATTTTTTGTTATATTTTATTTTATTTTTATATATTGTTATTACCTCCTCCTTATTGAGGACGCCTTGTTTTGTAAACTCCCCCCATTGTACTTGTCCCACTTTTGATGCCCTGGTGGCAAATAAAAAAACATATCTATATCTATATCTATGTCTATATCTATATAATACATATATCTATATCTATGTCTATATCTATGTCTGTATCTATATCTATGTCTATATCTATATCTATATAATATATATATCTATATCTATGTCTATGTCTATGTCTATATCTATATCTATGTCTATATCTATATCTATGTCTATATCTATATCTATATAATATATAAATGTAAGTATGCATGTATACGTACATACATATATGTATACAGACGTACAGTAGCATGCACATATATATATATATATACATATATATATACATACGCATACAGGTACACATACATATATGCACGTATCAGTTTAGCGGCGCTTATTATAACGTCGCTTTGTTCGTTTGTAAACAAACTGAACAGCCTGAATTTATGCCATACGGTGTTAAGGCAACCACGTCACCTTTTTGTTCAACACTGACACAGGAACGATGTACTAGTTTCAAGCTTGTTAGCTATCATCAGCACCGTTTACCCATCTGCCAGATAGTTGAACGTTCGAAAGTATATACTTTCCTTATGAAAATTAACGGCTGAGCAGCCTAATTTGCATATTGAGTGAGTTAAATCGGCCAGGCATACCGAAAACGATAAATTGAAACAAAATGAAAACGAAATTTCATTTCTCACTCTTAGTATGGCACTTACTTAAATGTAAGTATGCATGTATACGTACATACATATATGTATACAGACGTACAGTAGCATGCACATATATATATATATATATATATACATATATATATACATACGCATACAGGTACACATACATATATGCACGTATCAGTTTAGCGGCGCTTATTATAACGTCGCTTTGTTCGTTTGTAAACAAACTGAACAGCCTGAATTTATGCCATACGGTGTTAAGGCAACCACGTCACCTTTTTGTTCAACACTGACACAGGAACGATGTACTAGTTTCAAGCTTGTTAGCTATCATCAGCACCGTTTACCCATCTGCCAGATAGTTGAACGTTCGAAAGTATATACTTTCCTTATGAAAATTAACGGCTGAGCAGCCTAATTTGCATATTGAGTGAGTTAATTTGCATATTGAGTGAGTTAATTCAGCCGTTAATTTTCATAAGGAAAGTATATACTTTCGAACGTTCAACTATCTGGCAGATGGGTAAACGGTGCTGATGATAGCTAACAAGCTTGAAACTAGTACATCGTTCCTGTGTCAGTGTTGAACAAAACGGTGACGTGGTTGCCTTAACACCGTATGGCATAAATTCAGGCTGTTCAGTTTGTTTACAAACGAACAAAGCGACGTTATAATAAGCGCCGCTAAACTGATACGTGCATATATGTATGTGTACCTGTATGCGTATGTATATATATATGTATATATATATATATATGTGCATGCTACTGTACGTCTGTATACATATATGTATGTACGTATACATGCATACTTACATTTAAGTAAGTGCCATACTAAGAGTGAGAAATGAAATTTCGTTTTCATTTTGTTTCAATTTATATAATATATATATCTATATCTATGTCTATGTCTATGTCTATATCTATATCTATGTCTATATCTATGTCTATATCTATATCTATATAATATATATATCTATATCTATGTCTATGTCTATATCTATATCTATGTCTATATCTATATCTATGTCTATATCTATATCTATATAATATATATATCTATATCTATATCTATATCTATATCTATATCTATGTCTATATCTATATCTATGTCTATATCTATATCTATATCTATGTCTATATCTATATCTATATCTATGTCTATATCTATGTCTATATCTATATCTATGTCTATATCTATACCTATATCTATATCTATATCTATGTCTATATCTATATCTATATCTATATCTATGTCTATATCTATGTCTATATCTATATCTATATCTATGTCTATATCTATATCTATATCTATATCTATGTCTACCTCTATATCTATATCTATGTCTATATCTATATCTATGTCTATATCTATGTCTATATCTATATCTATATCTATATCTATATCTATATCAATATCTATATCAATATCTATATCTATATCTATGTCTATATCTATATCTATGTCTATATCTATGTCTATATCTATATCTATGTCTATATCTATATCTATATCTATATCTATATCTATGTCTATATCTATATCTATGTCTATATCTATATCTATATCTATATCTATATCTA
>OZ024745.1:21673391-21678391 GCA_964016885.1 Eledone cirrhosa | reverse complement strand
TTCCATTCAAACAGTTGGGACCTACAACTTTTCAGCTGTAGCTTGCACATGTTTTTGTCACTCGCGACAAAATTTTAGGTGTTTCGAGCGAGCATCGATTTTCTTATAACTCACTTGCCTGTGTCAGCAAACCCATAAAAACTAAATCCTTATGGGATTTTCCATTCAATTTACTTCCGAGCTGTACATTCTTAGCATAATTTCAAACCCCGGGCAACGCCGGGTAAATCTGCTAGTATATATATAAACATAGATAAATATATACACGCATACATAAATATATACATGCATACATATACACATGCATATATATAGATGCATACATATACATATATAGATAGAGATAATTTAGTGCACCACACACAGATATATATACATATAGACATACAAACACTTATATATAGACATATTAAGTAGAAGAACTAAATCATTAACTGAATATCAAGTTTGGAATTATATCCAATTTTCCTAGAAGTTTGGTACTCTCTTGATCACAGCAACCTTGATCAGATACAAGGCTGGGTCACGTAATGTATTTAAATGGAGAATTAGTAATACATACAGCAAACACCCACAGTGGCAAATTACACACACATGTACACACTGACCGATATATATATATGTATATATATATATATATATATATATATATATATATATATATATATATATATATATATATATATATATATATATATATATATATATATATATATATATATGAAAACAGGGAGAAAGAAACGATTATTACATATACATATATATACATACATATATATATATATATATATATATATACACTCAAATATATATACACGTATATATATATATATATATATATATATATATATATATATATATATATACGTTTATCTCTCTCTCACTATCTATCTCTCTCTCTCTCTATATATATATATATATATTCACACACACACACACATATATATATATATAAAGAGAGAGAGAAGAGAGAGAGAGAGAGAGAGAGAGAGAGAGAGAGAGAGAGAGAGAGAGAGAGAGAGAGAGAGAGAGAGATAAACGTATATATACATATACATGGATATATATTTGGGCGTATATATATATATATGTATATATATATATATGTATGTATGTATATGTATATATATATATATATATATATATATATATATATATATATATATATATATATACACGCTTATGCACACACATATATACATAATAGTTGTAAATAATAATAACAATGATAATAATAATAATACAAACGTATGCACTCATACAACACCTACGCCAGCATTTACTTATTAGACTGGTGGTTCTCTTCGATTTCCGTATGCTTAACCGGGTTACAGAGATGTTTCCGGTTGCCGAGTACGTTTATCAAGCGTAACACATTCTGTGTGTATGTGGGCGCGTGTCGGGTTACTGTAGCTTCGACACACACAGACTCTCTCTCTCTCTCTCTGTCTATTTCTCTCTCTATCTCTCTCTCTCTCTCTATCTCTCTCTCGCTCTCTCTCTCTCTCCTTCTCTCTCTCTCTCTCTCTCCCACTCTCTCTAGATAGATAGAGATAGAGATATATATAGATATATATATTGCATACATATAAACAGTGGCGTAGCTAGGGTAAACGGCGCCCATGGCAAGCATCAAAATTGCCCCCCCCCCCCCCTCCGCACCTAACAAAATCAAGATCCACAAAGACGAAATTGCGGTAGAATTTATAATTTAAAAAAAATCAAACAACGGTTACAACTTGATTTTTCGGGCTTTTAATGAGGCGAACTGGTTGATAATTTCTCGTTCAAACTCTTAGATTTCTACACTCAAAAGGGCGAGGTCAGTCAGCCGTTTTTGGCCCATTGAGGTTCGCAAATACGAATGTATTAGCTTCAGCTTGCTGAACGACCTCTCGTAATTGGCAATTGAAATAGAAATCGTCAACATTATTTGAATGCTGATTCGCAAATTGGGAAAAACACATTCATCGCCGTATTGTATGATGAATTGGAGAAGTGCCTCCGGCTTTAAAATTGGGTCAGCTTTCCTAGTAGCCAGCAAAGATCGGCAGTCCAAGATTTCCTCATACAATTGCTCTCCGTCGATGTCGGAGTTGTATAGTTCCGCAAGACTGTTGCACCTTTGTTTAAGGACAAGGTTATCAGGAGCAGCCAAATAAAACAGATAGTTGACATCAAGAAGAAAGCCAAAACTTGAGTCGGTTTCCTTAAGTCGAATAAACCGTTCTTCCATTTCTGTTTGAAGACGATTGAGTGAACTTTGCATTGCTCTCTCTATCTCTTTTCTGGCAGCCACCTCGACGTCCTCAGTAATTTTGGTATTGGTTTGTCGTCTTCCTCGCCTCCTCGGAAAATCGACATTCCATTTCTGGCAGAGGTCGAAGCCAATTTCAAGAGACTCGTGGATTAAGGATGTTCCTTCTTCTTTAAAATAAAGTTGAAGGGCTCCTATATCAGCTGCAGCATCGTGAAAATTCATTCTTGGATCTTGAAGTCTCTTTTGAACCCGGTCAATTCGTGAGAGAATAGTGTTCCAGAATCCAATCAAGTTCAGGAATTCATAACTCAGTATTCGATTATGGAGATTACTGGCATCACTTCTACTCTCGCTTGTCTCTGTTTCATCATCACTAATTTTTTCGAGAACTTGAACAATCAGCGTCAAATAATTCGCCACCGGTCCGACTGCGGTACATCTAGCACTCCACCGCGTGTCGGAAGGATATTTAACAACCACTGGAGCAACTTCTTTAAGGACTTCCCGTCGTCGTGTTGAACGAGAAAAAAACTTGTATAACGAGTCAATGCAACTGAACAAGTTCATCATTGCAGAATCGTTTTGGGCTGCATGAAGACCAGCCAGATTAAGTGAATGGTTATCGCAATTAACGAATTCTTCTCTCTCATTCTCTGCTGAACCCCACTGCGGTGCCCAGCCATTATAGCAACATTGTCGTAGCACTGCGGTCGACAGTTCTGCAGTGGTAGGTCATCTTTTTCTAGCTCTTTCACGATTGTTTCAACAAGGCTTGCGGCATCTTTTTTGATTACTTGAATGAATCCAAGAAAAGATTCCCTCACAACGACCGTCTTGGTATTGAAATCAACATCGACATATCGCACAACTTTTGACAGTTGTTCTCGGTGCGCCTGGTCAGGGGTCGAATCAATCAGCAGACCATAGTATCTTGCTTTTTGGATACGATTTAGTAAATTCTGACGAATTGTATTATAGAAGAAAACATTGAACCATCTAAACTGGAGTCAAATTGAATTCCTAACAGAAGCTATCCGATCCTATCTGGCCATTTGGATTATGATACCTTTGCTATACGTCTTATGTACCAGTTGTAAAAGACAAACTTCTCTGTTTTGTAAACCAGCTTCATAATTATAATTATCTTGTATTGGTCATTGCAATGCATTGCTAAGAATAGCGCCTGCGTGTCCACCAGTTGCACGTCCAAAACTACGTCCCCTCAGTCAGTGACGGGGGGGGGGGGGGGCTCAAGTGAGGTATCCGCTGTTTTGCAATGTATAGCTAAAAATAGCGCCCGCATAATTGCAACCCACCCTGCTAACAGTGTGGAGGGGGGGGGGCGTTCTTGTGAAGTCAAATCAGACATCTGCTCTGTCTAGTGCACTAGACATGGCATAGAAGTCAGCTATCAAGAAATCACATGCTTCATTTTGGGGTTATATTTTTAAAAATGATAAAAACGACATGGATGTAAATCGATCTAGGTCGAAATTGCGCGCTCCTAAATATGGCGCCCGTGGCATGTGCTCTGCTTGCCACACCCTAGCTACGCCACTGCATATAGATATATATACATATACATATATAAACATATACATATATATATATATATGTGTGTGTGTATATATATATATATATATATATATATATATATATATCAATTTTACTTTTGAAAATCATAAGAACTGTGAAACCGGTAAAGTAAATAATTAATATTGTTAAAAGACTCCAGTTGCATTTTCAATTTCTTTTCCTTATACTTTCATCCGTGTGGGACATCTAGTTTTTTTTGTTGTTTTTTTTAAACCCTCTTTCTCTCTCTCTCTCTCTCTCTCTCTCTCTCTCTCTCTCTCTCTCTCTCTCTCTCTCTATATATATATATATATATATATATATATATATATATTATATATATATGGAGAAAGTTGTAGTTCACTTGAAGCATTGTGTAATGAGGTATAAACGTTTGGAGTTGTAAGGCCAAAACAATGCAGGTATGGATATAGAATATAAATGCAAATGCAAAAGATATTGTTGACAATTAGTCTTTTACCTTAAATTTATTTAAATATCCTTAATTTTCGAGATAATATCTCTTCTTCGGAGAGAAGTAAAGGGGTTAATCCAGTGTTCTAATTAGCTTGCCAAGTCATGCTGACTAATTAGAACACTGGATTAACCACTTTACTTCGCTTAATAATTTTTAAATAATTATAATATACACAGACATGTATATAATGTAAAATATATATATATATGTGTGTGTGTGTGTGTGTGTGTGTGTCTGTGTGTGTGCGCGCGCGCGCGGGTGTATGTGACCTATATACACACCGGTTAGAGACAGACACACACACACACATATATATATATATGTATATATATGTATATATATGAAGTCACAGGTTGTAATTTCATTCAAGAACACCAGCAGCTCTCTCTCTCTCTCTCTCTCTCTCTCTCTCTCTCTCTCTCTATGTTTCTCTTTCAATTTACTCTCTCACAACCACTACCTCGATCTCTCTATCCTTCTCTCTCTCTCTAATTATGAAGGTACCCAGAAAACCTCATATCTCGGAAGCCCATGCTCCGATTTCTGCGAAACTTATTTTTGTTCCATTTGTGTTACCATTTCAGGGGCAACTTCCTTTCAAAGTATTTTCCCATTATGCGCCGCTTTGGCTGTATTACATTACAGACAAGGAAGCAAGCAAGCAATCACAGAGCTTTTGTATATATA
>OZ024745.1:21648391-21668391 GCA_964016885.1 Eledone cirrhosa | reverse complement strand
TTCCCATTCACCATATTGGAGACAACGAGACTCTAGTATGCATACACTTTATGTAGAGCGTCCCCCTCTGGTATTTTCGCTTTTCCGTTTGTCACATACAATCGCACGCACGCACGCACGCACGCACGCACGCACACACACACACACACACACACACACACACACACACACACACACACACACACACACACACACACACACAATCAAACAAACAGGCCGGTAAGCGTGCATAAATTACGCACAGATAGATAGATAGATAAATTTATTTATTAGCGACAAGGGCACAAAAGAAGAGGACAAATACAAATGGGGAGTTTACATACAGGTATATGAAAATAAAACTATTAATAAAATAACAAGTAACAATTGAAATCCCTAATACGGGGGAGGCGTTACACAGGGGTTGTACACACCCCGAAAAAATGTACAACCCTCATCTCCAGGAGCACCAAGAGTGAGTACTGTCTTCCTCTCTTCCTCTTTTTCCTCAACCTACAGGCTTATATAGAGAGAAGGCCCAACCACTCGGGCCATCTTTGCCACATTCACCCACCTTTTATAAAATTTGCTGGGTTACAGCACCTCTCTCTCCATCCTGATTCTTCTTCCAAAATGATATTTGAAAAAACGAATCAGTTGCTCGCCGGAGAGAAAGGTGTCTGACCTCAGCCCTTTTAACCTCGTCCACCATATAACCTCTTTCACTATAGCCATAACACATAGGAAAACCGCCTCTCCCTCGCTTTTGAAGGAGGGTGGTGGTTTGATCATGACAATGGACTCGGTGGTCAACTGGATTGGTCCCACACGCGACAATAGTCGTTCTACATAGCCCCACAGGTCGGTAACGCCCGGGCAGTGTACAAATGCGTGCGCGACAGTTTCCTCGTCACGCACGCATCTCGGACAGATCTTTTTCGAAGGGTCCCTACCCGGGCGCTCGTGTCTGTAGAGCTTGTCTCGAACTGGTAGAGCTCTTCGGTAACACTGCCAGGCCAGGGACTTTTGGAAGTTGTCCATTGGTCCCGGGCGGAAGGTCCTACCGAACAGACTGGCCAGTTCGTCCTCCTCTATGCGTAGAGTTTCTCCTAGCGCGTCGTCGCACTTGCTGCGGACCAACCCTCTATAGAATGTCGAAGTGGAGTCTCCACTGATCGCCGGGTCCGTTTGCCAGAAGACTGTGAGCGCCTGAGCACATTCGATGTGCCAGTCGCCCATTTTCCTCGGTCTTTGCTTGACCCAGGACTGCAGCTCGGTCAGCGAGATGAGTGGTTGGAAGGCTCGCCTCACGAACGGGGCCCACACCGGTTGTCCGGTGAGGAATACGTTGAGGTGCCGCAGCCTGAGCGCGTGTTTGCGCATCGTCAGCCACAGCATCCCCAGCCCTCCGTTTGAAGGGTGTTGGCAGCAGATGGATCTTCTCACCAAAGGAGCCCGTTTCTTCCAAAGGAATTGGAAGAGCGCGCGCTCCATTTTGGTGAGCGTTTTGGCTGGACAAGGCACGACGGTCAAGCGGTAGTAGATGACGGACGCTATAAAAGTGTTCGCCACCTCCGCTCAACCTTTCAAGGATAGTTTGCACTCGGCCCACTTCTGGGTGAGCGCAAACACCTTGGCTGTGACCTCTTCCAGTTCTTCTCCACCTGGAGATCCGGACCAAACCAGACCCCGAGCAGCTTTACCGGTCCTTCCGTCCAGCGTCCGACGACGCCATCGGAAGGCATCGGTTTGCCTCTCCACGTTCCGAGTTGCAAACCGACGGATTTGTCCCGGTTCAGCTTCACTCCTGTGAACCTTTCGTATTCCTCCAGTAAGGTGCCGACCTCCCCGATTTGCGAGGTGCTCGACAACATTACTGTCACGTCGTCGGCGTAGGCCGACGCCGCTTTTCGCAGTCCCGGTTCCAAAGGGATGCCCTGCAATAGCCCCAACTTCCGCAGTAGTGGCTCGAGAGTCAGTACGTACAGAAGAGAGGAGAGAGGGCATCCCTGTCGGATGGATCGCGTGATATGGAGCTAGATAGATAGATAGATAGATAGATAGATAGATAGATAGATAGATAGATATGTTTCTTTTATTTGCCACTAGGGCATCAAAAGTGGGACAAGTACAAAGGGGGGAGTTTACACAAAAAGGCGTCCTCAATAAGGAGGAGGCAATAACAAAATATAAAAATAAAATAAGATATAACAAAAAATAAAATTTATAACAAAATCCTCAATAGAGAGGAGGCGCCTTGGGGGGTCGCACACACCCCCGAAAAAAGTGTGCAACCCTTCTCCTCAGGAGCACAGAGAAGGGGTGCTCCCTTGGTCTTTCATCTTCCTCACCTATAGTCTGATGTAGAGGAGTGAAGGCCCATTCACACGGGCCATTCTCGCCACTTTCACCCATCTTTCATAAAAACGGCTGGGGTGCAGCACCTCTCTCTCCATCCTGATCCTTCTTCCGAAATGATATCGGAAGAAACGGGCCAGTTGTTGGCCAGAGAGAAAGGTGCCTGACCTCAGTCCTTTCAGACGCGTCCACCATACAACCTCTTTCGCCATGGCTATTACGCACAGAAACACCGCCTCTGCTTCATCTTTGAAGGGGGGAGGCGGCTTGATCATTACAATAGACTCGGTGGTCAACCGGATCGGTCCCGCCCTTGACAGCAGTTGTTCGACATAGCCCCACAGATCGGCTACGCCCGAGCAGTGTACCAATGCGTGTGCAACGGTTTCCTCGTCGCACACGCATCTGGGACAGATCTTTTTGGCGGGGTCCCTACCCGGGCGCCCGTGTCTGTAGAGCCTTTCTCGAACGGGTAAAGCCCCTCGGTAGCACTGCAAGGCCAGGGACTTCTGGAAGTTGTCCATAGGTCCCGGGCTGAATGTCCTACCGAACAGGCTGTCCAGTTCGTCCTCCTCCATGTCTAGGGCTTCTCCGAGGGCGTCGTCGCACCTGCTGCGTACCAGCCCTCTATAGAATGTTGCGGTGGAGTCTCCACTGATAACCGGATCCGCCTGCCGGAGGGCGGTGAGCGCCTGGGCACACTCAGTGTGCCAGGCGCCCAGTTTTCTCGGTCTTTGCTTGACCCAGGATTGCAGCTCGGTGAGTGAGACGAGTCTGGGAAAGGTTCGTCTCACAAACGAGGCCCACACCGGTTGTCCGGTGAGGAATACGTAGAGGTGCCGTAGCCTTAATGCGTGTTTACGCATCATTAGCCACGGCATCCCCAGCCCTCCTTTCGAAGGGTGGATAGATAGATAGATAGATAGATAGATAGATAGATAGATAGATAGATAGATAGATAGATAGATAGATAGACAAGACTATACAGGCGTCAATATAGATACTCATACATTATTTCTTAGAGCTAATCGCACACACATGTACGCAGGTATACACACAAACATATCCTCACATATAGTCGTATCTACATAGACGCATACAATATGTACACTCATACACAAACATATTCACACAGATACATTCACACAGACACATACATTAATACATACATATCTGTTACTCGTGGCTCATCAGAGTTTCTCTTATAAAAAGACATATATATACACCTACATACACATAGCACCCACGGTCATATCTATATTATATGTGTGAGTGTGTGTGTGTGCGTGTGTGTGTGGGCGAACGTATATGTATGCCTGTGTATTTGAGAGCGAAGGTATGTGACTATGTATGTATGTATGTAAGTATATATATATATATATATATATATATATATATATATATATATATATACTTACATACATACATACATAGTCACACACCTTCGCTCTCAAATACACAGGCATACATATACGTTTGAGCGTATATATATATATATATATATATATATAGATGCATGTATATATATACACACAGACATACTTACATACACGGGAGCCATCCAGCGGCATACGCACTTTAAAAACCACACTTAAAAGCACACATACACACACATATTATACACCACATCTACACACACATGTTATACACGGCACATACACACACACATTATCCTCAAGAGACGTACTTGAAACCCAACCTCAAGCAACCTCCCCCCTCTTCCCCCGTCACTGCCTTACAAATTACTCTCCTCCCCTTCAGCCTCTCCTACCAGCGTCGATTCATCTCATCGCCTATCACACTAGCGACGCCAAAACAATCGTATGGCGACAGGCGATACTGCTGCTGCTGCTGCTACTACTGCTGTTGCTGCTGCTGCTGCTGCTGCTGCTGTTGCTGCTGTTGCTACTACTGCTGTTGCTGCTGCTGCTGTTGCTGTTACTGCCGCTGTTGCTGCTAGCATTGGTGTTGTAGCTGTTGTTTGTTTGTTGGGTTGGTCGCCTTGTTGTTGTTATTGTGAAGGTGCATAGCTTAGTGGCTAGTAAATATATTCGGTTTAAGATCGTGAGGGTGTAAGTTCAATTCTCGGATCAGGTGGTGTGCCGTGTCCTTGAGCAAGACACTTTTTTTATGTTGCTTCCAACCATATTAAGGAGATGTGGTTAGAATGTCTCAACAAAGAATCACGGGACATTTTTTAGGGTAAAAATCAACCGGCAGGGGACCCAGTGGTAGAACCCGAGTGAGATGGTTGGGTAATATCAATGACTTACTTCAACAGGCCTCGCTTGGAGGGGATACAGCCGGATCTATTGAAGAGGGTTGCTTCTGATAGGGGCCACCGCTTCTGTCTACATGACCACCCCAGAAATAAGTGGAAGAAGAAGAAGAAGCTCCAGTCCACTCAACAAGAAAAATGAGTTTCTCTCTGTAATTATAAGAACCAGCCCTGTCTCACGCTAGATCTCCCCGAGAACTACATTATGGTTACATGTGTCTGTGGAATACTCAGCCACTTACAAATCAATTCCATACACTCTTCTTCAAAAACGACGGAGATCCAACACTGCTGTTATTCATGCTGCTGCTGCTGTTGTTGTTGTTATTGTTCACTATTGTTACTGTCGTTGTTGTTATTGCTTCTCCACTGATTACTTCTGATATAGTTGCTGATGTTGTTTTTTATAGTTTCATTTATTGATGATGATGATGATGATGATGAGGCGGAGGATGTTGTTTCTGTTGTTGTGGTGGTGGTGCTGGTGTTAGTGTTGGAGGAGGTGGTTATTTTGCATGTACACCTGTACTATATGTAAGGCATATCAGCACTTCACGTATACATACACTTTAATACACTCTCACCTACACTCTCAAACCCATTTATCTACATACACACATACACACATAGCCAAGAAAATATAAAATACAAGTATATAAATAATTATTTTGTTTTGTTTGTGTTTTGTAATGGCAGAAGAGGGTCGTGTCCAGGACATTTTAAAGCTTTCTCAAACCTATGAGATTGATGTGGTTCCTATTTATATAGAACAACTGCCCCCAATAACTGCAATCTCCCTGCAGCCATTCATCTTGTATGGGGAACAGTATACGTAGAAATCTGATAGAAATATTTATTATTAATATTATTGTTGTTGTATTTTGCATTAGGTAAATGTGTGCATGCATAACTGTTTCTTTAATAACTTCCTTTTGCAATCATATCGTACCTGCTCAGCATCTTCAGAAATTGCCTTCTACAATTGTCTTAAGTTGACCAACAAACTCTGAGCAGAATTTTGTTGGTGGAAGTTCTGTTTGAATATTGTTTATTATGTCTAAGAGATGAGACTTCTTATTCTGGAGTTTCACCAGGATCATCAGGCATGTCTTATAAAGAATATCTATATATATATATATATATATATATATATATATATATATATATATAAAGAAAAAGAGATGAAATCGAAAATGCAACTGGAGTCTTATTTTTTTTTTAAATATATATATTTATTTGGTTCCTTTACCGGTTTCGCAGTTCTTCTGCTTTTCAAAAGGTGAGTTGAGATGGAGGGTCTGTGGTTTTTCTCACATCTGTGGTTTTTCTCACCGATGTGAGAAAAACCACAGACCCTCCATCTCAACTCACCTTTTGAAAAGCAGAAGAACTGCGAAACCGGTAAAGGAACCAAATAAATATATATATTTCAAAAAAAAATAAGACTCCAGTTGCATTTTCGATTTCATCTCTTTTTCTTTATACTTTCACTCGTGTAGGACACCTCGGTTATTTTTCATTTTGTAAAAAAAACCTCACTTTCTAATATATATATATATATATATATATATATATATATATATATATATATATATATACATTTTTTACATTATTCTTAATTCCGAAGCCGAGAATCATTCGGTTTCCTAAATAGAATATTAGTCTAATGACTCCATTTATACCATAAACGTGCTTTTGTCTTTGCGTGTAATTGTTCTCACCGCTCTACATAACGACATATTTTCTTTGCCTTTTTCCGTTCATTGCCAGGGAACGTTTTCACGAACCAAAGTATCGTCTTCCTGTTTTCCTTCGGTTGCAACGTTTTTCGAAATATTTACTTCTGCGTTCACAGATTGATTTTTTTAGTTTCAGAAGATCCCGTTAAGGGTGAAAGCAGCGATTCTTTGCTTAAACTTTAATCTCTTTTACTCTTTTACCTGTTTCAGCCATCCGGCTGAGCTGTTATTTTAATAAATTTTAGTCTAGGGTTCTTATATATCTGATATATATTTATCCTTATCGAGCCCTCTTTGGATTTTAGTCTTCACATTTATTATTATTACTATATATATATGTGTGTGTGTGTCTTTTTATATTCATTACCTTTAGAAATGTTACCTCCCAATGTATAAATGAATTAAAAAATCATGAGAGAGCAAGAGAAGAACGATCGACAAAACCCCCAGACCTCATTCGCTTACCGGGTGAGGTGGAATTCGCAAAATCGGACGAAGGAAATAATATTTCCATTGCTGATACTATCTTCTGGTCTCCCAACTCCTGGCTGAAAGAGTAAAGTGAAGTAAAGTGTCTTACTGAAGGACATAACGCATCACCTAGTCCGGGAATGGAACTCGCACCCTCACGATTGCTAATCTAATTCTCTAACCACTAATCCACCCGCCTAAAACAAAAAAATTAACAAAAACTCCTTTAAAAAAATGCAACTAAATTCAAACTCAAATTTCAAGAGCTCGTAATCCAATGACTTACCCAATCAGGTATTTCGAACTGCGAGTGAAGCTGAAATATTTCGTATTATTTATTTGAGAAAGGGATGTGGTAATACTTATATACTTCCCAGCTGTTATATATATGTATATATACGTATTTAATGCTGACAAGTATTTCATACTGTTGCGAGCATACGCTCCCCATATGTAACGTTTCGAATCGGTTGTCATTTTTAGAATTGTTTTCTTACAGTTAGTGATGTTGACACTGTGGTCTTGTGGTGTGGATATAAGCCCTTCTGTTTCTATTTTACGGCTCAACAGAACTACAGGTGTGTGACACGTGTTCCATTTTAGTCTCTATCTAAGCGGGTACTTCTCATAAAGGTATTTATATTTATAACTGAGATGGCTTTCTTTTTTACTTTCGTCAATTGTCTTTCGTCTTGTTTTATAATTTTAACCTGAAAAAACATTTTTACTTATATGTATTGCATGATGTGCCGTGGAATTAAATCTATAATTAACCCCAGTCAGATTTTGTCAAATGTGTACGTAATACCTAATATAGTACTTCATTCAAGTATACTAATCCCGCACAGAGTCTACCAGTGACTCGAATATAAAAATACTTAGGAGGTGTCAAGGGATCCGAAAACGTGATATCTCAGTTAAAATGAATTCCCTCATTTGGGTGTATATTCATTACATTACGTGATTTGTAGTTGAATTAAATTATAATTTTAATGTATTATGTATGATGTAACGTCATAATTCTTATACAAGTTTTTGCGCTTACACACACACACACACACACACAGACACAAATATATATATATATATATATCACAGAAAAAAAGAGAATCAGTGTTGCGACGAATGGAATTTATTGGATATATTACAATAGTTTCTCTGGCGACCAGCTCAAGGCACGATCGATGTGATGATCGAACCTGACTCTGAAAATTGCAAGGTCCACAGATACGTCTTGATTCTACGAAGCTTCGTAGAATCAAGACGTATCTGTGGACCTTGCAATTTTCAGAGTCAGGTTCGATCATCACATCGATCGTGCCTTGAGCTGGTCGCCAGAGAAACTATTGTAATATATCCAATAAATTCCATTCGTCGCAACACTGATTCTACTTCTTTCTGTGATATCATACTCTGCTCTATGAGAGCATCGAGTGCTCAAACGGCCTACCGCATACGGACGTCTTAAGCACCCAACACCAACATATATATATAAGTTTATCCGGGTTCAATCTGGGGTAACCACAGAAAGTAAGGTACTCAATACAAAGCAGAGTATAAATATTAAATATAGAAAAGCTTCTACAGGACTAGAAGTGTTTAATTCGGGAGAAATCATGATTTATATATAGATATATATATATATATATATATAGGGTGTCCCAAAAATGTATACACACTTTGGTTAGAATGCTGTTGAAATGTGTATATATGTTTTGGGACACCCTGTATATATATTTACATGTGCGTGTGTGTGTGAAGGCGCATGATTTAGTGGTTAGAACGTCGGGCTTACAATCGTGACGTTGTGAGTTCGTTTCTCACAAGTACCTTGAGCAAGACACTTTATTTCAGGTTGCTCCAGTTCACTCAGCTATAGAAATGAGTTACGACGACAATGGTGCCAAACTGTATCGGTCTTAGCCTTTCCCCTAGACAACATCAGACTTGTGCCTTAGAGGGAAACTTTCCAAGTGCAAATCCCATGGTCATTCGAGACCGAAGGGGGTCTTTACCTTTATATATATATATATATATATATACGGATAACAAATAATAGTTAAATGCAGTCCACTTAGGTGAAGTCCAGTTATGGTATTCCAGGTAGTGGATGATATTAACGCTTGGCTTTGTTGTAATTGTTGTTATTGTTCTAATTGAATGCCATTACTACTTCATATAGTAGCCTGTATTTTCTTTTCTTTTCTTGCCTGTGTATTTTCTTCATTCTCGCATGCTCCGAAGATCTGACTGGTTATAATTCTGTATTGGCGATCGAGTAACGCAAAATTAAGCGGATAGCGATCTCTAGACATACCAGTTCAGTGAAACAAATGTAAGCTATGTGATTAAAAACTTTTTTGTATAGCAAACCATGTAAACCTTCTTTCCTGATTTATATATATATATATATATATATATATATATATATACAATAAAGTATGTCCATAGAATCATTTGATAAGATATATACACTATCTCCTCTCCCAATCAGCATAATCAACCACACAAAAAAACAATTAAACCAGGCTATAAGATTAAAAGGCTCCTATGAAGAAATAATAGATAAATAAACGACAGCCATCTATTCGCGATCAACAGCTATAGAATATTTACCCAGCATTTCAATAGCACGTGGAAATCGATTAAATATATCGTCAACCATACACAATTAGGTATAAAATTAAAGTTAGAAGAAAAGATGCAATACACATACCAGGATATATATATATATATACATATATATATATATATATATATATATATATATATATATATATATATATATATATATATATATATATATATATGTATATATATATGTATATATATGTATATATATATATGTATATATATATGTATATATATGTATATATATATATGTATATATATATATGTATATATATATATATATATATATATATATATATATATGTATATATATATATATATGTATATATATATATGTATATATATATATATATGTATATATATATATATATGTATATATATATATATATATATATATATATATATATATATATATATATATATGTATATATATATATATATATATATATATATATATATATATATATATATATATATATATATGGTATTAGGATTGGTGCTCTGAAATAGCGATGTATACAGACAGTCTGAGTACGTGGCTCTTATGAACGCCAACCAGCGTGAAACAGACTCTCAGCTTCTATCCCTTCTTTCGCCGAAAAGAAGTAAGTGACATAGTCACTACTTTAAAACTGATAGCGTATGGTCTTCTAAATGTTTTTAATTAAACATACGGTACATTGCCAAATATACTATACATAGATTCATGTATATATTCCAGCATTTGGGCACCTCGAGCTACTCGTACTAAGCTTGAGAACTAGTCAGGTCTATTAGATTCAAAACAACAATAAGATCCTCAGAACATTATTTTCAATATTTATAATACTTGTTCGGTCTTAAAGCCCCGGCCCGGGCTAGGGAACTTCCACCCGAACATTTACAAATAAAAAGAATAATAAGGACTCGTTCCAGTTTTTCTATTCTTCAAAAAATATAGCTTTATTTCATCTTTATAACTTAAAATGTTAAGCTAAATAAATTTTGTTGTGGATAATATTGTTATGGAGGAAGTTCAGTGATGTTGAGTCTGACCTACCTACTTTGAAGGAATACAATGTTGTTATATCTTTATAATACAAAATGTTAGTTTAAATATCTTTTGCTGTTCATAATGTTGTTTATATGAAGAAAATTTCATGAACTGGTTCCGACAAATTCAATTTGGCCAGCGTCAGTTTTTATCTCTTTGGTTTGTCATGCCTTATCATCGCTAGAAGTCACACAAATATGTGTCAGTAAAAAATAGTTGCACACAAACAGAAAAAAAAAACTGCGTACAAGAGTGTTTGTGTGTGTTTAAATATGTGTGTGTTTGTGTGTGTGTGTGTGTTTAACATTTATATGAATATGTGCATGGTCGGATTCAATGGTTAGGGCAAATGGGGCCATTTCCCCGGCCCCTTGCAGTGGGAGCCCCACCAGTGACGACCGTAGCAATTTATTTGTACCCTCAGCTGGGCGTTTTAGTTTTAGGATGGTTAGAAATTTGGAATTTAATATTTTTATGTATAATTTTTCAATTCCAATACTTGCTCCAAGTAAACTTTCATATATAAAATTAGATGGTTTGCTGTATATTCTATTTTTTTTTTTGTGTATGAGGGGCCCCCAAAGCTGAAGCGCCCCGGGCCCCCCAAGGTCTAAATCCAACACGGAATATGTGTACTCTTTCGAGATATGTCTATATCAGTGAAATATATATTACATATATGTATATTTTTCGCCAGTTAACTGTTATGTATGTTGATTATAATTTCATGTATCTCGTGTTTTTAAATTATTTTGCATTAATATTTTTTTGTTCGACGCTCTACTGATTCTGCCAGTATAAAATAATCGTTTCTACTTTTTCGCACAAGGCCAGCAATTACCCAGTGCATTAATGTTACTTTATTTTATCGACCCCATAAGGATGAAAGGCAAAGTTAACCTCGGCGGGATTTGAACTCAGAATGGCAAGGGCCGTAACTCTATGCGTCAAAGCATGGCGTCCGACCCTCTACCGATACTGCCAATCCAATAATGGTTTCTGATTTAGACAGAAGGCCAACAATTTTGTATGACCATGTGTATTGACGCCTGTATAGTTTTGCACATAGGGCGCGAAGAATGCTTTACGGTATTAGTCGCACATCATTGCGCGCTCTGAGTTCAAATCGCGCCGAGGTCAACTTTGTCTTTCATCCATTCGAGATCGATAAAAAAAAAGTACCAGTCCAGTACTGGTGTCGATTCTTCCTCTATAGAAAAAATCGGCTGTGTTCAGACCTGGAGCGGATTAGGCTCCGCCAAGTTTAAAAGTACCCTAGACACAAGGCGTTATGGGATCTTATCATATGAGATCTTACAGTTTTGCGCATCTATCCATCTATCTATCTATAGAAATGCCGATCTGTGGGGCTATGTCGAACGACTGCTGCCACGGGTGGGACCAATCCGGTTGACCACCGAGGCCATTGTAACGATTAAGCCGCCTCCCCCCTTCAAAAATGAAGGAGAGGCGGTGTTTCTGTACGTAATAACCATGGTGAAAGAGGTTGTATGGTAGGCGCGTCTGAAAGGACTGAGGACAGGCACCTTTCTCTCTGACCAACATCTGATCCGTTTCTTCCGATATCATTTCGGAAGAAGGATCAGGATGGAGAGGGAGATGCTCCACCCCAGTCGTTTTTATGAAAGGTGGGTGAAAGTGGCGTGAATGGCCCGTGTGAATGGGCCTTCTCTCTACATCAGCCTGTAGGTGGAAAAGATGAAGGAACGAGGGAGTACGCTCTCTGTGCTCCTGGGGAGAAGGGTGGCACACTTTTTTCGGGGGGGGGGGTGCGACCCCCCAAAACCCTCGTCCCTATTGAGGACTTTATTGTTAATTTTATATTTGTTATTTGTTTTATATTTTTGTATTTTATATTTTTGTATTTGCCCCCTTCTTTTGCGCCCTCGTGGCAATAAATAGAAATATATCTATAGAAATGCATTTAAATAGAAGGAAACGTCTCTTGTATCAGGCCACACCACCTCAAATAATTAGAGCTATCACTTGAAACTATAGGTGACATGTAGAGTGTCCCACACAGGATATTTTTCCTCAAAATGTCCTTAATATATATTTACAGAGATACGATACATTTTGGGAGATGGAGATTATAATTACCTTGAGAAAAACACTATATAGCACACACAAGCCGAAACCGCTTGGCGCCGACGTCGGGATTTTATGTATCTCTCTCTCTCTCTCTCTCTCTCTCTCTCTCTCTCTCTCTCTCTCTCTCTCTCTCTCTCTCTCTCTGTACATACATATATATATATATATAAATGTAATCTGAGTTTTTCGAATATTAATAACATTCGAATCGTTTGCAATTATGCAAACAAGCCTCAATTTTATAGCCATGTCAGTAGAATGAACCCTTCATTCTTGCTCTTGTGTTGGCATGTGAACATGTGAACATGCCAACACAAGAGCAAGAATGAAGGGTTCATTCTACTGACATGGCTATAAAATTGAGGCTTGTTTGCATAATTGCAAACGATTCGAATGTTATTAATATTCGAAAAACTCAGATTACATTTATTGTATTCAGCCATGTAGAGCGAAAATGTTCTTGTATATATATATATATATATATATATATATATATATATATAAAATATTTCCGTAGGAATGGTAAAGGAAAGGAGAGTGCTCTATGTAGGCTACAGAGCTATTTAGTTATGTAATAAACAACATAAGACAAATATTCCATTTACCAAAGGTTTCACAAAGGCAGACGAGCTCGACACAGACGTCTGAATGAACGATTTTTCTGATGAGCGATTTCAGATGTCTGTGTCAAGCTCGTCTCCCTTCGTGAAACCTTTGGTAAATGGAATAAGTGTCTTATGTTATCTATTACATAACTATATGTACATGTATATGTATATATATATATATATATATATATATATATATATATATACATATATACATATAGTTATGTAATAAACAATATAAGACAATTATTTCATTTACCAAAGGTTTCACGAAGACAGACGAGCTTGACACGACGACTGAAATCGTTCGTCAGAACGAAAATGTATTTAAAACGGATGTGAGATAAGGATTTCAAAACAAATTCTAAAACAATTGAAAGCGAGGGTGATATAAAATAAAATAACGGACGTAATGTAAAGGGGAAAATAGTAAATGTATATGTATATATATAAAAATATACACATACATATATATATATATATATATATATATATATATATATATATATATATAAAACAGAGGATGTGTGTTTGTCTGTGTGTGGATGCTACATTATTCGAGGTTGCGTCTACACCGCTCGCCCGATCTCGCTCAAATTTGCATACATCACTCCTTATGACCCTTTACATTGCTTATGCTACTTTGTTTTTTGATAGGTCCCCCCGGGGGCCCGCAATCCACCTTTTTGTCTATTTTGGGTGAAATCGGGAGATGAGGTTGCATTTTATGCACGCGTGAAAAATTTTTCCTTTTGAGTTTTTTGACCCGGTTTTTTGCTAATATGGGTAGAAAAGAGTCTAAATTTTGTTGACGTGTTCGAATCATTTCGAAATTCGGTCGAGAGTGAAGCTCGAGGTCGAATCTCCACTTCGTATATAGAGATACAGGAATAACAGGTCTTATAGTAACATTACCTTCCCCTTCCCCCTTCTTTAGAGAGAGAGAGAGAGAGAGAGGAAGATAGAGAGAGAAGTTTTGGGTGTCACAGAAATATTACATTCCCCTCTCCACTTTGGTCAGTGAGCGAACCACTGTTGCTATAGTAACATTACCTTCCCCCTCCCCCTTCTTTATTGAGCGAGGAATATAGAGAGAGACGTTGTTGGTGTTACAGTAACATTACCTTCCCCTCTCCACTTACTTTGGTCTTTGAGACCGAGGGAACCACTGTTGCTATAGTTACAGCTTCACGTGACACAAACCAGTTCCTGCCAGTTCTGACCACCTGGCACCAGTTGAGTCAGTTTTTGCTTTCTTTCGGTCGAGAAGTGGACAAATTTTCGCCTTGAATCAAAAAAAAAATTTCATGGACGGCTGGAGGTGGCAGCTTTTATTCTGTTTTGGCAAGACTGCTATCAAAAAATTCTGCAGACTCTTATCGTTGATTTGAGTGGCCTGCAAAGCTTTGGTTTTCAAACGCTACACTTGTTACTTGGTTAGGCTACTGTGTAGACGTGTGCTTCACTCTCACTGCATTACATTTTGTGACCTCGCTTTCGGACTTTGCCATTCCCAGTACGTTTTTTGTTTACTTTTTTCTTGCTTAAAATTGTAACAATTTGTCACTTTTTTTTATCTTCCCCAAAATACTGCTTATCACCTTCGCTTTTTTGCCTTTGCTCTAAACCTGCTTCCCCTTTACTGTTTACTGTACTATTGCAACCATGCTACTGAAAAGAAAGAGTACCCTTAGCCGTAGGAAAACATCGTCTGTTGTTTCAAAAAAGAGGCGATTGAATGAGCAGTCTACGGATGCCGGACTGCATTTTTGGCCACAAACCCCTGTTACTTCGCTTTCAAACTTAAGTACTCCTAGCACAGCCCAACCCAGCGCCTCTCTATCTACGGTTACCGCTTCGAATCGTGCCATTCGTAATTGTCGGAATGCAGTTGCAACAGCCGCCTCTAGGGCAGCAGAGAGTGACAGCCAAAGAGCTCTTCGTAGGGCTAGGAATGCTGCAACTACTGCTGCTGTAAGGGCCTCCGAAACTAAACAGCAAACAGCCACCAGACGGTCAACGAACGCTGCTTCAACCGCCGCCTCCCGTGCCGCAGAAACCGACCAGGAGACAGCCATCCGAAGATCCAAGGACTCCGTCTCCAAGGCAGCTGCCAGAGCATCCCAGACCGAGATACAGACAGCCGTCCGAAGGTCCAAGGACTCCGCCTCCACCGAGTAAAGAAGATGGTAAAACCGGGTTGAAGAGATTTTCATTTCTAAATTCTATTATCATTACAACTTTGACATATTTTATGTAAAGTGAATATGAGAAAAAAAAATTCTTCATATTTATTGTTTCCTAATCTGAATAAAAACAGCAGTAACCCGGGCAACGCCGGGTCATTCAGCTAGTATATATATAAAACTGAAGATGTCTGTCTGTGTGTGTGTGAGTTTGAATCCCTAAAACTCGAGAACCACCAAACCGACTGTTTTCAAACTTTACACATGAAATACTTATGTTTCAGGGAGTGTTCTGAGCAAAAAAAGTTTCAAATTTTCAATGCCCTAGGGACCGCATTAGGCGATTTAACGATCACTCTCTCTATAATTCTTAGTCTTTCTCTTTTTAGATAGATACATACATATAGTCTTTCTCTTTTTAGATAGATACATACATATAGTCTTTCTCTTTTTAGATAGATACATACATATAACGTCGCACCCTTATAATATCTGTCTGTATGTCTGGCTGTCTGCATTACGTCACTTCCCTGAGGATGTCTGTCTGTGTGTGTGTGTGTCTGTGAGTTTGAATCCCTAAAACTCGAGAAGTACCGAACGGACTTTTTTCAAACTTTACATGTGTATTACTTATGTTTCAGGGAGTGTTATGCTCATAACATTCAACTTTTTGATTCTTTTTTGAGGCGTTACGTCAGACCGATTTCCTTGAAATTGTAACTATGTATTAGTCAGTTTCTTCTTCATACCATGAGCAAAGAAAATCCAACTTTGTTATGGCCTAGGGCTCGCATTAGGTGAAAATCTTAATTTTTCAGCTTTTTAGGTCTTTTTTTAGGCGTTACGTCTAGCCGATTTTCCTGGGCATATTATGCACATAAAAAAAATTCATTTTCTTGATCCCCTAGTGCCTGCATTAAGTGGAAACGTGCATTTTTCCTCCTTCATCGAGGAAAATCTTAAAGATTATCCAACCATCAGAGTATTCAGTTTATTTTCTTAACATATTGACCAGGCATGCAATTTTTCCACGATTAGGTCTATTGGCGGCCCGCGTTCCAAAATACCTTATCCCGTGCAACATATATATATATATACATATATATACATATATATGTATACATATACATACATAAATATTCATACAAACACACAAATAAACATATGTACATACACAGACACTCCACCCACATTCACCCTCACACACGCTTGCACAGACACACACATATATAAATAGAAATGCAGTCACACACACATACAAAGAGAGTGAGAGAGAGAAGCAGATATATCGATAAACACACACGTAGACGCATACATGTCAAAACAGCAAATGTGTGTGTGTATATATATATGTATATATATATATATATATATATATATATATATATATATATATATATATATATATATATATAATATAAGATCAAAATATGGTTAAAAGAGTTCCAAGTATTTTATTATGCGCATTTCAAAAACAAATATCATCATGGGATGATATCTGAGTTCTCATCAGATAAAATAGGGAGACATGATATGAAGCTTAAAAAACACTTGTGAACGGTGAAGTTTTAAATCATTGTGTTACAATAAAACTCACCTCCTATATATATATAACGAACGAGTTGTGGTAAGGAACCAGATGGACCATAACGCACCAGAGTACTCAATACTTAAGGTAGTAGAGTGGATAATAGGAAAAAGTATGACCCCGACGGCAGAGCTCAAGCTGTTTCGACGGCTATTCCTGGACTGAGTCCATTTTCATATATATATATATATATATATATATATATATATATATATATATATATATACATGGAGTATTGCTTAAAGCTTTCTCTGTTAATGTATTAATTATATATACATATATATATATATATATATATATATATATATACATATATATATACACACACACACATATAAATATATATATATATATATATATATACATATATATATATATACACACATACACGTACAAGCAGATATAGATATATAGTGACACATACACAAATTCAGAGTCACTCACACATATATACATACACCAGCACACACAGACATGGACACACACATACACCAGCACAGATTGTGTCAACGGTGTAGACACATACACAGACACAGACACATAAACACACATATATAATCACACACACAATAGAATAATACATTACACACACATACATAATCACACACACACACGCCCGCACAATCATACACACACACACGCACACACACTACAACAATATATTACACACTCACACACACAATACATTACACACACTCACACACACACACTATACACACATCGACACACACACTACAACAATACATTACACACACACACAATACATTACACACACACTATACACGCACACACATACACACACATGCAATACAACAATACATTACACACACATACACACACACAACTTCACCGCCACCTCCCTCATAACCCCCCACCCTCTCCCCGTCCCCCAGTCAAGCCGCGTCTTATTTATTTATACATGACGTCTGGAGGGGATTTGTTCACCGCCCCACCCTCACCCTTAGTCTACTTTACACACCCCTCCTCCTTCCCTCACAATTATATCCCCTGTTGGTTCATTCCTCCCTGTCTTTCCTTCTCTTCACCCTCCCTTCTTTAATCTATGTTTCTTTCCAACCTCTCTCTCTTTCTCTCTATCTCGCTTTGTCTCTCTCTCTCTCTCTCTCTCTCTCTCTCTATCTTTCTCTCTCTCCGACTCTCTCTCTCTTTCTAATGTACTATTTACTAATTTTTTTGTTTCTCTCTCTCTCATACACACTCTGTCTCCCTCTCTCCCTCTCTCACACACTCTTTCTCTCTCTCTTTCACACAAACACTAGCTATTTCATTCTCTCTCTCTCGCTCTCTCTCTCTCTCTCTCTCCCTCTCTCTCTCTCTCTCTCTCTCACATACTCTGTCTGTCTGCTTCTCTCTCTCTCACTCTCCCAATTTTAGTTTTACATATCCGTCTTCACTTACACCACCACCACCACCACCACCACCACCACCAGCAGCAGCAGCAGCAGCTTGATATTTATCACTATCGCAGCCATTACATCGCCCCTACCAACATTGACAACACTTCTACCTGTACTATTACCACCCAACCACCACCACCACCACCACCGCCACCACCACCACCATAATTACCACACCGTCACCACCACCACCACCACCATCATCACCACCACCACCACCACCACCATAATTACCACTCCAACACTACCACCACCAACACTACCTCCACCACCACTACCACTAACACTGCCACCCTCATAAACCACTCACTACCGCCTACACATCTACCACTACGACAACACCGCAACCCCACCACAACACCACCACCTACACATTTACCACTACCACCAGTTTCATTACTGGCTATACCACCGGCCACCTACCTCTCATCCACCGCTACCCTTACTACAACTATTACCACCACCACCATCACTAATAACAACGACACCACCACCACCAATAACACCACCACCACCACCAACACCAATAACAACACCACCACCACCACCAACACCACCAATAACAACGACACCACCAACAACACCACCACGACCACCAATAACACCACCACCACCACCACCAATAACACCACCACCACCACTAATAACAACGACACCACCAACACCACCACCACCACCAATAACACCACCACCACCACCACCACCACCATTAATAACAACAACACCACCACCACCACCAATAACAACACCACCACCACCACCACCAATAACAACGACACCACCACCACCACCACCACCAATAACAACACCACCACCACCACCAATAACAACGACACCACCAATAGCACCACTACCACCACCACCACCAATAACAATGACACCACCACCCCACCACCACCATTAACAACAACACCACCACCACCACCACCAATAATAACAACACCACCACCAATTACAACACCACCACCACCACCTCCCCCATCACCAACAATAACGTCACCACCAATAACAACGACACCACCAACACCATCACCACCAATAACGACACGACCACCACCACCACCGCCATCAACAACTACAACAACAGCAACAACGACACCAATAGCAGCACAACCACAATTACCACAACCACAACAATAACAGTAATACCAACAGTAACAACAACACAACAACAATTACGACCACGACACCAGGAACGCCCCAGCTGCCGACAACGATATCATTAACACCATTTCTACCAGCCGTAACATCTCTACCACCACCAGCACCACCGCCACCGCCACCGCAACTGCCACCACTACTACCACCACCACCAACAACAACGCCACCGCTACTATCAACACTACTACCACCACCACCACCACCAACTCCGGCACCACCACCGCCACTGCTATCACCAACACCACCACCACAACCGCCACCACCACCGCCACCACAAACACCACACCACCAGCAACTCTACCACAGACACCCCCTCCCCCCACTACAACCATCAACATACAGCCTCCAACACCACCACCACCATCGCCACCACAAACACCAACTCCACCAACACCACCACCACCACACCACCAGCAAATCTACCCCCCCTCCACAACC
>OZ024745.1:21635891-21643391 GCA_964016885.1 Eledone cirrhosa | reverse complement strand
CTCAATAAAATATTTTTTGCACTATCCAGCGAACCTCAACCGGGAAGGTTGTCTTTATGCGGGTATGTCAATATTTATAAAACAAATCTGTATTTTATCTGATGAAAGCGCACCAAAATTTGCCTTGGTTGCCCTTGAACTATATATAATATAATAATTATGGTTTTATAAATATAGTTTCCATTTATTAATATATTGAATATTTATTCCACTAAATTGTTGAGTGCTTTATATCAGTTATAAAAACTTTTAAGCTTGTTGAAACCCAACAAATTAAATATAACCTCTGCATATATATATATATATATATATATATATATATATATATATATATATATATATATATATATATGTGTGTATGTGTGTGTGTGTGTGTGTGTGGTGTGTGTGTGTGTGTGTGTATTTGTGTATACAACGAGACATAGATACATATATATTCATTCATAAATATATATAGAAGCACTTGTAGACACAAATACACTGTGACATTTATATACATACATACACATCACATGTTCCCGTTACGTTTAGACACTAACACATAACAATCAATAGCGTACACATATATACATATTGTCGACATGTAGACAAACACACATCACATTTTGAGGCTTCTACATGGTAGATCAATCTAGTAGAAATAGCAACACTATATCTCTCGAATCCCGATCTACAGTCTTAAAAGAGGAAGGACACTCAAGTTACTATTGTATTAGAAGTGGGATACTATAGATTGGAAGTGAGATACTATAGATTAGAAGTGGGATACAATAGATTAGAAGTTATACTATAGATTAGAAGTGATACTATAGATTGGAAGTGATACTATAGATTAGAAGTGAGATACTATAGATTGGAAGTGAGATACTATAGATTAGAAATGGGATACTATAGATTAGAAGTGATACTATAGATTAGAAGTGATACTATAGATTAGAAGTGATACTATAAATTAGAAGTGAGATACTATAGCTGAGAAGTGGGATACTATAGATTGGAAGTGATACTATAGATTAGAACTGATACTATAGATTAGAAGTGAGATACTATAGATTAGAAGTGAGATACTATAGATTAGAAGTGATACTATAGATTAGAAGTGATACTATAGATTAGAAGTGAGATACTATAGATTAGAAGTGAGATACTATAGAGTAGAAGTGATACTACAGATTGAAAGTGAGATACTATAGATTAGAAGTGGGATACTATAGATTGGAAGTGAGATATTACAGATTAGAAGTGAGATACTATAGATTAGAAGTGAGATACTATAGATTAGAAGTGATACTATAGATTAGAAGTGATACTATAGATTAGAAGTGAGATACTATAGATTAGAAGTGAGATACTATAGATTAGAAGTGATAGTACAGATTAAAAGTGAGATACTATAGATTAGAAGTGGGATACTATAGATTAGAAGTGAGATACTACAGCTTAGAAGTGATACTATAGATTAAAGTAGGATACTATAGATTGGAAGTGAGATACTATAGATTGGAAGTGAGATACTATAGATTAAAGTAGGATACTATAGATTGGAAGTGAGATACTATAGATTGGAAGTGAGATACTATAGATTAGAAGTAGGATACTATAGATTGGAAGTGAGATACTATAGATTGGAAGTGGGATACTATAGATTGGAATTGAGATACTATAGATTGGAAGTGGATACTATAGATTAGAAGTGATACTATAGATTGGAAATGGGATACTATAGATTGGAATTGAGATACTATAGATGGGAAGTGGGATACTATAGGTTAGAAGTGATACTATAGATTAGAATTGATACTATAGGTTAGAAGTGAGATACTATAGATTAGAAGTAGGATACAATAGATTAGAAGTGATACTATAGATTGGAAGTGATACTATAGATTAGAAGTGATACTATAGATTAGAAGTGATACTATAGATTGGAAGTGAGATACTATAGATTGGAAGTGATACTATAGATTAGAAGTGAGATACTATAGATTGGAAGTGATACTATAGATTGGAAGTGAGATACTACAGATTAGAAGTGATACTATAGATTAAAGTAGGATACTACAGATTAGAAGTGATACTATAGATTAAAGTAGGATACTATAGATTAGAAGTAGGATACTATAGATTGGAAGTGAGATACTATAGATTGGAAGTGAGATACTATACATTGGAATTGAGATACTATAGATTGGAAGTGGATACTATAGATTAGAAGGTATACTATAGATTAGAAGTGATACTATAGATTAGAAGTGATACTATAGATTGGAAGTGGGATACTATAGATTGGAATTGAGATACTATAGATTGGAAGTGGGATACTATAGATTAGAAGTGATACTATAGATTAGAAGTGATCCTATAGATTAGAAGTGATACTATAGATTGGAAGTGAGATACTATAGATTAGAAGTGATACTATAGATTAGAAGTGATACTATAGATTGGAAGTGGGATACTATAGATTGGAATTGAGATACTATAGATTGGAAGTGGGATACTATAGATTAGAAGTGATACTATAGATTCGAAGTGAGATACTATAGATTAGAAGTGATACTATAGATTAGAAGTGGGATATTATAGATTGGAAGTGAGATACTATAGATTGGAAGTGGGATACTATAGATTGGAAGTGGGATACTATAGATTGGAAGTGGGATACTATAGATTAGAAGTGAGATATTATAGATTAGAAGTGATACTATAGATTAGAAGTGAGATACTATAGATTGGAAGTGAGATCCTATAGATTAGAAGTGAGATACTATAGATTGGAAGTGAGATACTATAGATTGGAAGTGAGATACTATAGATTGGAAGTGATACTATAGATTAGAAGTGAGATACTATAGATTAGAAGTGGGATACTATAGATTGGAAGTGATACTATAGATTAGAAGTGAGATACTATAGATTAGAAGTGAGATACTATAGATTAGAAGTGATACTATAGATTAGAAGTGATACTATAGATTGGAAGTGATACTATAGTCTAGAAGTGAGATACTATAGATTAGAAGTGAGATACTATAGATTAGAAGTGATACTATAGATTAGAAGTGATACTACAGATTGGAAGTGATACTATAGATTAGAAGTGAGATACTATAGATTAGAAGTGAGATACTATAGATTAGAAGTGATACTATAGATTGGAAGTGAGATAGTATAGATTAGAAGTGAGATACTATAGATTGGAAGTGATACTATAGATAAAAGTGATACTATAGATTGGAAGTGATACCATAGATTGGAAGTGATACTATAGATTAGAAGTGAGATACTATAGATTAGAAGTGAGATACTATAGATTGGAAGTGAGATACTATAGATTGGAAGTGAGATACTATAGATTAGAAGTGAGATACTATAGATTAGAAGTGAGATACTATAGATTGGAAGTGAGATACTATAGATTAAATGTGATACTATAGATTAGAAGTGATACTATATATTAGAAGTGATACTATATATTAGAAGAGAGATACTATAGATTAAATGTGATACTATAGATTAAGAGTGATACTATATATTAGAAGTGATACTATAGATTAGAAGTTAGATACTATAGATTAGAAGTGAGATACTATAGATTAGAAGTGATACTATAGATTAGAAGTGATACTATAGATTGGAAGTGATACTATAGATTAGAAATGAGATACTATAGATTAGAAGTGAGATACTATAGATTAGAAGTGAGATACTATAGATTAGCAGTGATACCATAGATTAGAAGTGATATACTATAGATTAGAAGTGAGATACTATAGATTAGAAGTGAGATACTATAGATTAGAAGTGATACTATAGATTTGAAGTGAGATACTATAGATTAGAAGTGAGATACTATAGATTGGAAGTGATACTATAGATTCGAAGTGATACTATAGATTGGAAGTGATACTATAGATTAGAAGTGATACTATAGATTGGAAGTGATACTATAGATTAGAAGTGATACTATAGATTAGAAGTGATACTATAGATTAGAAGTGATACTATAGATTGGAAGTGATACTCTAGATTAGAAGTGATACTATAGATTGGAAGTGATACTATAGATTAGAAGTGATACTATAGATTGGAAGTGATACTATAGATTAGAAGTGATACTATAGATTAGAAGTTCTGCAAATTTGTGAAGAGACATGGAATAGTCGTTAGAGTAATGTATTTACGACCATAAGGACGTCGGGTAGATTTCTGGACATAGTTGTGCGCTGAATTGTTTATGCAAAACACCTTCATTTCACGTTGCTTCAGTTGAGTTTACTCAGCTGACAATGAGTACCACCAGTTGCTAGTAGCTATTCGACGGACTGTCGCCCTGGCCAGAGTAGGAGAGTATTGTACACTCAGTTGTTTAACGCCAAGAAAACCGGGATAAGCATTGAGACAGACTTTTGACTCAACCAGTTCTGCCAATCCACCTAAGAATACTAATATTTATTTTATTAGCCACTGGGGATTGAAAGCACAGAGGAAAATATATTAATCAAGGACTTGGTGGGTTTACATACAGATTCGTAAACAGAAAACAAAAGTAGCAAATAACAAATCTCTAACGAAACCATTCCTCAATATAGTAGGGTACCACCCAGGAATAATCTAGGAATCTCATATATCCAAGAACGTTCTGATCACTAAAGGCCCCATAGGGAAACGCACCTCTATTTTCTGCAGTCCCCAGCCTCCAGCTTGTATTCTTAGAAGAGCGGCTACTTTTCTTCCTAGTGCTCTTGGAGATTGGAAGGTTCGGTTTTCATCGTGTTTTCGGGAAAGTATTTAGGGGTTGATTGGTGGCCTTGACGTTAGGGATTCCAATGTCATGCGGGAAGATTCCCCTCGTTGCTTTATATATGGCAATGTTTAATTTGAATATTTTTGTAGATTTTGGAAGACTTTGTTGGTGATAGATTTGAAAATCTCTCTCTCTATCTCAGGGTCCTTCCTCTGTGCCATGAGAGACATCTGTAGTTTCTTAACGTCTCTCATTAGTGAAGGTGTGTTTTGTTTTTAAGTGGTTGTGTTGGTGGTGGTGGTGGTAGTGGTGGTATGGCATTATTTCTGACTGCTATTCAACGAAAATGTGTTGTCTTTTGGATTCAACCTATTGTTTCTGTTGCCTTTGACTGAAGTGTTAGTGGTGTTGTTGTTGTTGCTACTGCTAGGGTTTATTGTTGTGGTGGTGATGCTGTATGTGTTTATGTGTGTGTGTACTTGAAGAATTGTGAGTATGTATTTGAGTGATTGCGTTTATGTGAATGTTTGTGTGTGTGAATGTGTGTGCTTGAATACTTGCGAGTATGTCTTTGTGAGTTTGTGTGACTTTCAATATTTGCCAGTATGTGTGTGAGCTTGTATATGAGTGTGTACGTATGCATGTGTATGCGTGCGAGTTTGTGTGTATGTATGTGTATGTTGGGGATTGTATGTACGTACGTATGTGTGTGTGTGTGTGTGTGTGTGTGTGTGTGTGTGTGTGTGTGTGTGTGTGTGTGTGTGTGTGTGTGTGTGTGCGTCTGTTTGTATTTTGCATTCGTATCAGTTATGTTCTGCAAACTTTGTAACCTTTCCTCGTGAAAACCTATCACCTTATGCCACACCCTCCTCCCTGCGCCCATTCCTCGGCGTCTCATCCCTATACTCCTTTCTACAACCTCCCATTTTAAACACTCCCTGCCACACCCCCATTTCTCCACTACCACACCCACACAACCCCAATACAATTCAATAATGATGTATTTTCCTAACAAGGCATATTAAAACACACACATACGCACAGACAAACTCAAGCCCACGTGAGCGCACGCACGCATTCATACACATGCTAGTGTGCACATGCTCACAGCTACGAGCGCACGCCCACGTTTATATACACACGTAACAACAAACACTCGTCGTAACAAAAACACTCATTCTGCCCACATATTTGCTGAACCATCCAGCTACCTACCTACATACATACTTACATACATACATACCTACATGATGGCTGCCCCCTCGTTATCGAGTATGGCCATTGCACGATATACCATTATTAATAATTATTAATTAATTCTATCGTGCAATGCCTGTGCGTGAACATTTTTTTAAAGTGAGGAAAGACTGTGCACATACCTACATACCTACATACCTACATACATATGGTGGCTGCCAACTCGTTTTCGAGTACGGCCACTACTTTATATCCATGTAGGAGAACCCCTACCGATGCGCTGAACGAATGTGACTTTTTAGTCCAGCCAGCGACTTGAAAACTCTGGTACAAAGACTACACTTGTGACCATTATTGACACATAGTGCAGGGCCCATGGTACCATGTGATGACAAGTGCAGAGAGATCTCCAGATATAAAGAAATGCCTGTGCTGTGAAGCTTTTATAGTGAGCAAAGGCACTGCACAAAGCCAGTCCCACTCTCTTAACCAAGATGATATTTACCAAAAAGAAGAACAAGTCAACATCATTGGATACCATCAGGGTTGCAGGTGTTATATCAGAGTTTTCCTTCTCCTAGAATTCTGCCTTGACAAAGGCTAAGGGATCATCTCTCCCGGTGATTTTGGATGGCTATTGACTCTTAAGAGCTCCCTTGCCCTTTGACAGGTTTTGTTTTTAGTCCTGCAGGATGTCCAAAGTCACCCTCCTCACCAAGAAACCTTGGTGGGGTTGCCAGTTTAGTCGCCAACGACCCGACCATGAGACAGGTTGTACTGGAATACATGTTACCAGTAGCACCAAGTGGTGACCTGACATACATACATACATACCTACATACCTACATACATACATACCTACATACATACATACATACATACATACATACATACATACATACATACATTCGTATATACATACATACATACATTCGTACATACCTACATACATACATACATACATACATACATACATACATACATACATACATACATACATACATACATACATGGTGGCTGCCAACTCGTTTTCGAGTACGGCTACTACTTTATATCCATGTAGGAGAACTTCTACTGATGCGCTGAACGAGTGTGACTTTTTAGTCCAGCCAGCGACTTGAAAACTGGTACAAACACTACACCTGTGACAATTATTGACACATAGTGCTAGGCCCATTGGTACCCTGTGACAAAACGTGAAGAGAGATCTCCAGATATAAAGCAATGCCTGTGCCGTGAAGCTTTTATAGTGAGCAAAGGCACTGCACGAAGCCAGTCCCACTCTCTTAACCAAGATGATATTTACCAAAAAGAAGAACAAGTCAACATCATTGGATACCATCAGAGTTGCAGGTGTTATATCAGTTTTCCTTCTCCTAGAATTCTGCCTTGACAAAGGCTAAAGGGGTCATCTCTCGCAGTGATTTTGGATGGCCATTGACTCTTAAGAGCTCCTTTGTCCTTTGACAGGTTTTGTTTTTAGTCCTGCAGGATGTCCAAAGTCACCCTCCACACCAAGAAACCTTGGTGGGGTTGCCAGTTTAGTCGCCAACGAT
>OZ024745.1:21630891-21633391 GCA_964016885.1 Eledone cirrhosa | reverse complement strand
GTCTCCCCTCACGAAAAAAAAAAAAAGTATTGTGAAAATTGAAGCAACCTAAACGGTATGACAGGTCTTGGCTATTGGGGTCGACTAGAAAAACACAAACTCTATTCTCTCACACGCAGACATCAGCGTTACATCATTTATATGATGTGGAAAATATTCCATCAACATTTTCCAAATGATGTTGGCATCAACTTTGAAATCCACCTAAGGCATGGATCTGTATTATCCACCCACTACAAAAATCTACCTCACATCCCATAACAACAGTAAGATACAACTATTTTGCTTCGCTCATCTTCTCTTTAATATTACACCAAAATTCATCAAAACAGTAAAAGTTTCTATAAAATGCAAGATGTCCCTGAACAAATTCCACCAAAAAGGTCCGGATAAACCCTTTACACCCAGATATGTCTCTGAAAACACTTTACTGGTGTGCGTTATGTTGTCCCTTTAAACATGATTATAACTAATACTGGCCGAAACCTACCATACATACACACACACAGACACACACACGCATATATATATATATATATGAAAATGTTTAACCGTGACGGCAGACCTCAAGCCGTTTCGTCGTCGAAACGGCTTGAGCTCTACCGTCGGGGTTAAGCATTTTCATATTACCCACTCTACTACCCTAAGTGTTGAGTACTCTGGTGCGTTATGGTCCATCTGGTTCCTTACTACATTCCTTTGTTATATATATATAAATATATATATATATGATCGTCGGCAAATCACTGATGAGGGACTTATTTTATTACATGTTATCCATGTGCAACCTGCAGTATTCTTCTCCCCATTTTTTCACATATATTTACCTAAACTGCGATTCTGTTTTTTTCTCTCTCTCTTACTGCTCCCTCGTTCTCTCTGTTTCTCCTACTTTCTTTCGCCCCCTCTGTCATGTCAGTTAACTCTTCCCCACACTTCCACTCACTCACTCACTGTTTCTCCTCTTCTCACTTCACCCCGTTCGCGACGAAAACATTTTCTCTCTTTCTCACATTTGAATTCGTTCCCGAAAGGTCTTTTTTCTAAACGCTCATATATTCACCTAGCTTATGCTAACAGAATAACTATGAAGCTTGTTCCCTTCCTTCTACGGTTAGCTCTCCTCTTTGTTGTTATCTTGTCTCACTCGCTTTACGCGTTTTAATTGTCCTAATAACTTAATTTAGTTATTATTGCACCGACGTGAGGTATATGATTTTTAATGCAATGAAATATCTATGATCGTCGGCAAATCACTGATGAGGGACTTATTTTATTACATGTTATCCATGTGCAACCTGCAGTATTCTTCTCCCCATTTTTTCATATATACATATATATATGTGTGTGTGTGTGTGTGTGTGTGTGTGTGTGTGTGTGTGTGTGTGTGTGTACGCGCGCGTGTGTATGTGTGTGCACGATGCACGAAAATGCGTGTGTCTATAAATGTATTTACCTTTATAAGACTGCTGGTACACATGGTTCTTGTGTACCAGCAGTCTGTGTCTACATTCTCCTGCATGGGTGTCAGCCATGTTCCATATAAGCCAACATATTAACGCTGGTCTGGTCATAAATATTCAGTGTGTTCAAAAGATTATTTCAGACCCCTGGTGAGAGAGAGAGAGATAGAGATAGAGAGACAGAGAGAGAGAGAGAGAGAGAGAGAGAGAGAGAGAGAGAGAGAGAGAGAGAGAGAGAGAGAGAGAGAGAGAGAGAGAGAGAGAGTGTGTGAGAGAGAGCATCCGTAGAACCAACAACATCAAATCCACACTTTACAGTCATCAACTGAAGGTGTTCTGACATGTTATCTCATATAACATATTCTAGAGCAGAAGACATCATATGTATTGCCTGGCTGGAGGATGAAAGAAGCGGTTTAAAGACGAGATGAAAATCATTTTTAGGAGGAATAATATCAATCCTTCTTGAGACAACACTTTCTCCAGCCGCAACCTGGTGCAGTCTGCGACTAGCCTAGGTTCTTCTGCACGTCGGGCTGAGGAGGCCAAGCTCTTCATATACCGGTCGCTCTCCGATAGGTTTGCGGTTGTACCCTTGGCAGTGGAGACATCTGGTGTCCTCGGCCCTAGGGCTACATCCATACTCTCACCACCATAGGCGCTGAGCTGGCCAGCCGCGGGTGTGAGCCTCGCGAGCTGGAATGGCTTTTCCAGCGTTTCTCCCTTGCCGTCCTCCGGGGAAACGCCTTCTCCATTCTGTTCGCCGGGGCTGTGGGGAGGCCACCAATATGATTGACTGACTTGTCATTTTATCAGTCATATGTTCTAATGATTCTTTATATATATATATATATATATATATATATATATATATATATATACATTTATGTTTAGGCTGTGCCTTGAAATCAATTAGTTTTAACCCAATATACCTATACAGGTATCGAGTGACGTGGTTCAGAAATGTAATATCCCATGTAGCGTAATATAGGGCAGAACACATCATGGTCATAGCATGGCTGGACAAGCAAAGAAGA
>OZ024745.1:21588391-21628391 GCA_964016885.1 Eledone cirrhosa | reverse complement strand
GTAAAAAACAAAAGTAGGTAGCCGACGGCGATGGTGGGTGAGTGCTGGAGGACAGAGTGTGAGTGGGGAGGTGTATGAAACGGCAGCGTCGGAATAGCCGCCATTTTTAATCATCAGACATACATATATACATACAACCAGCACCATCACTACCACTGACACAACACACCCGCACCACCGCTAACACTTATACCACCCTCTTATTCCCACTGCCATCATCATTAGCTTCAGCAACAGCAGCAGCAGCAGCAGCCGCAATACCACCACCACCACCACCACCACCACCACTACTACTACTACTACTACTACTACTACTACTACTACTACAAGCGCCATTAGAAATCAACGACCACTGTCTTTTGCCCAACAAACCACACCTTGTGCTGCTTCACGCCTAGCTCACCGACACTACTACCACCATCACCTCTACCATCACCCACCACCATCACTCCCCCATCACCCACCACCATCACCCCACCACCATCACCACCATTACTACCACCATCAGCACTACCATCACCACTACCACCACGACCACCAACACCACCAGTACCACCAGCACCAACACCGACACCAACACCACCACCAGTACCACCACCACCGACACCACCACCACCAGTACCACTAGCAGCACCACCACCACCATTAACACCACCAACACCACCACCACCACCACCACCATCTTACAAAATGTACAAATCACCTTCCCAACCACAACATCAGGCTCACCTCTACTACCACCTCCGCCGTCACCACTAACTTACCGTTGCCCCTCTATATCACCCCCATTACTACTGCCACCACTACCACTTCCACTACCACCTCAACACTACTTAACCCCCTCACCTCCACAACCAGGATCAGGTCCACCACCAATGCCATCACGACTTAAAAGCCCCACCACTACCACCGTCATTTCCAACACAACCACCACCTCCTCCCCTACCACCACCACAATCACCTCCACCACTACCACAACCACCTCCACCTCTACCACCACCACTGCCATCACCATTACCATAAAAGAAACCCTTTCTGGCGCCACCACCATCCCAAACCAGTCCAAATTACACAACTGCCGCCACGATATCCGCACAACACCACCACCACCACCACCACCACCATCACCACCACATCCACCACCACCACATCCACCACCATCGCCACCACCAACACCGCCACCACCACTGTCTTACATCTACGCCCTCCGCAAACACATACACACACACATTCACACACACAGACACATACAGACACACACATACACATTCACACACACTGCATTAACATTCAAAACAAACACACACACTCACACACATACATACACACGCCAACACGCACACACTCACACATTCACACACACACACACACACAAACACAGCAGCTATTATCAGCAGCAGCCACGCCAACAACACCACTACCGCCGTCACCGGTTACACTGTCAGCAATAAACACCAACGCAATTACGTAACCACTACCACCACCACCACCACTACCACCACCACTACCATCACCACCACCACTACCATCACCACTACCATCACCACCACCACTACCATCACCACCACCACTACCATCACCACTACCATCACCACCACCACTACCATCACCACTACCATCACCACCACCACTACCATCACCACTACCATCACCACTACCATCACCACTACCATCACCACCACCACTACCATCACCACCACCACTACCATCACCACTACCATCACCATCACCACTACCATCACCACTACCATCACCACCACCACTACCATCACCATTACCATCAGCACCACCACTACCATCACCACTACCATCACCACCACCACTACCATCACCACCACCACTACCATCACCACTACCATCAGCACCACCACTACCATCACCACTACCATTACCGCTACCACTACCATCACCACCACCAACCACTACCATCACCACTACCATCACCACCACCACTACCATCACCACCACCACTACCATCACCACTGCCATTACCGCTACCACTACCATCACCATTACCATCACCACCACCACTACCATCACCACTACCATCACCACCACCACTACCATCACAACTACCATCACCACCACCACTACCATCACCACTATCATCACCACCACTACTACCATCACCACCACCACTACCATCAACACTACCATCAACACTACCATCGCCACCACCACTACCATCACCACTACCACTACCATCACCACTACCACTACCATCACCACTACCATCAACACTACCACTACCATCACCACCATCACTACCATTACCATCACCACCAACACCACAGCAAGACAACACCGCTATCGCCACCACCACCACAATAACAACACAACGCCACCATCGCCACCACAGCATCAACACAACACCACCATCGCCACCACCACAACAACACAACACCACAACATCAACAACAACCCAACGCCACCATCGCTACCACCACCACAACAACAACTCAACACCACCATCGCCACCTCCACAACAACAACAACTCAACACTACCGTCGCCACCTCACCACCACCACAACAACAACTCAACACCACCATCGCCACCTCCACAACAACAACAACTCAACACTACCGTCGCCACCTCAACACCACCATCGCCACCACCACCACAACAACAACTCCACACCACCATCGCCACCTCACCACCACCACAACAAGAACTCAACACCACCAGCACCACCTCACCACCAGTAGCGACATTTAGAACACCTACATTCTCATCAATCACCAGCACCACCACCACCGCCATCACACTTCGTCAGCTCTCACTCAGCGCCACCATTAACAGGAATAGCCTTTATGTAGTCAACCGACCTGCACGAAATAGCAGCTGAATCTCTCTCATTCTATACGCTAATCTTTCTTTTTTTTTAACGTGTCAGTAGAAAATCTTAGATATACACTACATTTTAAAAAATATAACTGACGGGATGGTCATGGTTGGAATACTTTTGATCACAGGTTTGTAGAATCAAGCCTGACCCGGCCTTGCATTCCCTGGTATGGCCTTGTGTCAAACAGCACTACACTACTATCAGTACCCACCCCATAGATACCAGTTTTATACTTACATTTTTATCATGGAATCAAGTTAGTGGTGAAGCCTCTATTTGCTTGACTTGCGAGAAATAGTAGTCAAGTGTTCCTCATGTATAGCCAAATAGGCTTCGAAATATACATTGGATAATGTGCTACTGGAATGTCTTTGAACAAAAGTCTGTCCGATCAAGGTTGACCTAGTACTAAACAACAACTACCACCTAACTGCCGCCAACCTTCAAGACGTTCCCCATCACCAATACAGACCTATACATTCTAAACTCTCTCACCACCGCAACCAACATAATATACAACAGCTACCACTACCGCCAATACTACAATCACTACCACTACCACTATCACAACCACTACCACCATTAATAACACTGTCATTACAACTCCATCACTACCACCACTACCACAATCACTAACACTACCACTATCACAACCACTACCACTACTATTACAATCACTACCACTACCACGACCATCACTACTCCACCACTACCACCACTACCACCACTACCACAATCACTACCACTACCACTATCACAACCACTACCACCACCACCACTATCACTACCAATACCACCACTGCCGCAACACCCACATCACTTCCATTGAAACTACCATATTAGCAGCCGTAGTAATGCCATTGCTATTAACGCCACCGCCGTGCTAAACTAGCACAACCAACACCACCACCATCAGAAACAACAACAACAACAACCACAAAAACAACAATAACAACAATAACAACAATAACAACAACAAAAACAACTACAAAACAACAATGACAAAAAAAAAACCCAAGCAAAAATGAAAACAACATTAATATCTGCTGTGCAGGAAACAGAACTATCACAGGAAACAGTACCACCACCAACACCAGCACCACCAGCACCACCAACACCACCACCACCACCACAAACACCACCACCACCAACAGCACCACCACCACCACCAACACCAACACCACCACCACCAACACCACCACCAACACCACCAACACCACCACCACGAACACCACAACCACCACCACCAACAGCACCACCACCACCACCACCACCAACACCAACACCACCACCAACACCACCACCAACACCACCAACACCACCACCACGACCACCACCACCACCACCACCACCACCACCACCACCAACACCACCACCACCACCAACACCACCACCACCACCACCACCAACACCAACACCACCACCACCACCACCACCACGAACACCACAACCACCACCACCAACAGCACCACCACCACCAACACCAACACCACCACCACCACCACCACCACCACCACTAACACCACCAACACCACCACCACCACCACCACCACCACGAACACCACAACCACCACCACCAACAGCACCACCACCACCACCACCAACACCAACACCACCACCACCACCACCACTACCAACACCACCAACACCACCACCACGACCACCACCACCACCAACACCACCACTACCACCAACACCACCACCACCACCAACACCACCAACACCACCACCAACACCACCACCACCACCACCATCACCACCATCACCACCAAACCACCACCACCACTATCACCACCATCATCACCACCATCACCACCACCATCGCCACCGCCATCACTACCAACACCACCACCACCAAACCACCACCACCATCACCAACACCACCACCACCACCACCACCAACACCACCACCACCAAACCACCACAACCAACAACACCAACACCACCACCACCAATACCACCACTGCCACCACTACCACCACTACCACCACTACCACCACTACTACCACTACTACCACTACTACAACTACAACCACTACTACCACTACCACCACTACTACCACTACCACCACTACTACCACTACCACCAATACCACCACTGCCACCACTACTACCACTAGTACCGCTACCACCACTACCACCACTACTACCACTACCACCACTACTACCACTACCAACACTACCACCACTACTACAACTACCACCACTACCACCACTACTACAACTACCACCACTACTACCACTACCACCACTACTACCACTACCACCAATACCACCACTGCCACCACTACTACCACTAGTACCGCTACCACCACTACCACCACTACTACCACTACCACCACTACTACCACTACCAACACTACCACCACTACTACAACTACCACCACTACTACCACTACCAACACTACCACCACTACCACCACTACCACCACTACTACCATTACCACCACTACTACCACTACCACCACTACTACCACTACCACCAATACCACCACTGCCACCACTACTACCACTAGTACCGCTACCACCACTACCACCACTACTACCACTACCACCACTACTACCACTACCAACACTACCACCACTACTACAACTACCACCACTACCACCACTACTACAACTACCACCACTACTACCACTACCACCACTACTACCACTACCACCAATACCACCACTGCCACCACTACTACCACTAGTACCGCTACCACCACTACCACCACTACTACCACTACCACCACTACTACCACTACCAACATTACCACCACTACTACCACTACCACCACTACTACCACTACCAACACTACCACCACTACCACCACTACCACCACTACTACCATTACCACCACTACTACCACTACCACCACTACTACCGCTACTACCGCTACCACCACTACCACCACTACTACCACTACCACCACTACTACCGCGACTACCGCTACCACCACTACCACCACTACTACCATTACCACCACTACTACCACTACTACCGCTACCACCACTACCACCACTACTACCATTACCACCACTACCACCACTACCACCACTACTACCACTACCACCACTACTACCGCTACCACCACTACCACCACTACTACCACTACCACCACTACTACCACTACCACCACTACCAACACTACTACCACTACTACCACTACCACCACTACTACCACTACCACCACTACCACCACTACCACCACTACTACCACTACCACCACTACTACCACTACCACCACTACCAACACTACCACCACTACTACCACTACCACCACTACTACCGCTACCACCACTACCACCACTACTACCACTACCACCACTACTACCACTACCACCACTACCAACACTACTACCACTACTACCACTACCACCACTACTACCATTACCACCACTACCACCACTACCACCACTACTACCACTACCACCACTACTACCACTACCACCACTACCACCACTACTACCACTACCACCACTACCACCACTACTACCACTACTACCGCTACCACCACTACTACCACTACTACCACTACCACCACTACCACCACTACTACCATTACCACCACTACTACCGCTACTACCGCTACCACCACTACTACCACTACCACCACTACTACCACTGCCACCACTACCACCACTACCACCACTACTACCGCTACCACCACTACCACCACTACCACCACTACCACCACTACTACCATTACCACCACTATTACCACTACTACCACTATCACCACTGCCACCACTGCCACCACTATTACCGCTACCACCACTACCACCACTACTACCACTACCACCACTACTACCACTACTACCGCTACCACCACTACTACCACTACTACCACTACCACCACTACCACCACTACTACCATTACCACCACTACTACCGCTACTACCGCTACCACCACTACTACCACTACTACCACTACCACCACTACCACCACTACTACCATTACCACCACTACTACCGCTACTACCGCTACCACCACTACTACCACTGCCACCACTACCACCACTACCACCACTACTACCGCTACCACCACTACCACCACTACCACCACTACTACCATTACCACCACTATTACCACTACTACCACTATCACCACTACCACCACTACTACCGCTAACACCACTACTACCGCTACCACCACTACTACCACTGCCACCACTACCACCACTACTACCACGACCACCACTACTACCACTACCACCACTGCTACCACTGCCACCACTGCTACCGCTACCACCACTACCACCACTGCCACCGCTACCACCACTACCACCACTGCCACCACTACCACCACTATTACCACTACTACTGCAACCACTTCCACCACTACTACCACTACCACCACTGACACCACTACCACCACTGCCACCACTACCACCACTGCCATCACTATCACAGGAAACGCCAACATCAACAGAACCACTACCACCAATACTACCACTACCACCACTGCCACCACTACCATTACAACCACCACCCGATACGCCATCTCCATTCCAGCCCCAGCATCTTAATCAACATATTTAGCATCATTACCACCAACATCACAAAAAGCAACAGTAACAGCAACAACTCCCCACCACACAACAACTCCCCACCACACAACCACTCTCTACCATCACAACCACTCTCTACCATCACAACTAACACCAATACCCACACAACCACTGCCACTGCTCTACTTACATTACAGCCTTCACAACTACCATCCTCAACACCAGCATCAACAATTCCATCACCACTAACACCGGTGGATTGGCAGTATCGGTAGAGGGTCGGATGCCATGCTTTGCAGCAAAGAGTTATGGCCCTTTATGATCTGAGTTCAAATCTCATCCTTACGAAGTCGATAAAATAGAGTACCAGTAATACACTGGATAATTGCTGGCCTTGTGCCAAAAGTAGAAACAATTATTAATACTACAACCCGCCGAGGTCAACTTGGCCTTTTCCCCTTTCGTGGTAGATAAAATAAGGTACCAATAATGTACTGGGATAGATTTAATTGACTTTCCCATCACCTCAATTATTATGGCAGTATCGATGGAGAGTCGGATGTCATGATTTGTAGTACAGAGTTAAGGCCCTTTACGTTCTGAGTTCAAATCCTGCTGAGGTTAACTTTGCCTTTCATCCTGAAGGGGTCGATAAAATAAAGTACCAGTAACACACTGGATTGCTGGCCTTGTGCCCAAACTTGAAACAATTATTATTACTACAACTAGCATTATCTACACTAACACCCTATCAACAATAACAACAACGACATATACTATGGTAATATTTCCTCGTACAGAGAATAATTGTTTCTATTTTTTGGCATAAGGCCAGCAAATTACCCAGTACATTACTGGTACTTTATTTTATCGACCCCGTAAGGATGAAAGGCAAAGTTAACCTCGGCGGGATTTGATCTCAGATCATAAAGGGACGTAACTCTATGCTTCAAAGCATGGTGTCCGACTCTCTACCGATACTGTCAATCCACTCTGTGTGACAGAGAGAGAGGGGGAGAGAGTGTGTGTGTGTGTGTGTATGTGTATGAGTGTGAGTGTGAGTGTGTGCGTGTATGTGTGTAAATGTGTGTGTGAGAGTATGTGTGTGTGTGAGTGTGTGTGTGTGTGAGAGAGAGAGAGAGTGTGTGTGTGTGCATGAGTGTGTGTGTGTGTGTATGAGTCTGTGTGTGTATGTGTGTGTGTGTGTGAGCTAGAGAGAGAGAAAGAGTGAGTGTGTGTGTGTGTGAGAGAGTGTGTGTGTGAGAGAGAGAGTGTGTGTGTGAGAGAGAGAGAGTGTGTGTGTGAGAGAGAGAGTGTGTGTGTGAGAGAGAGAGTGTGTGTATGAGTGTGTATGTGTGAGAGAGAGTTAGAGTGTGTGTATGTGGAGGGGGGATGTATGTGCGTGTGTGTGTATGAGAGATAGAGTGTGTGTGTGAGAGAGAGTGTGTGTACACAGCTATCTATCAATCCCGCCGAGGTTATCTTTGCCTTTCATCCTTACGGGGTCGATAAAATAAAGTACCAGTAATACACTGCGTTATTGCTGGCTTTGTGCCAAAAGTAGAAACAATTATATTTATTGGATTGGCAGTATCGGTAGAGGGTCGGACGCCATGCTTTTCAGCATAGTTACGTCCCTTTACGATCTGAGTTCAAATCCCGCCGAGGTTGACTTTGCCTTTCATCCTTACGGGGTCGATAAAATAAGTACCAGTAATACACTGGGTGATTGCTGACCTTGTGCCTAACGTAGAAACAATATATCTACCTTTATATCTCCGTCTATAACCGTGTGACAGGGGTGGACAGGAAGGAACAGCAATAATTGTAATAGTCATTATGGAAATGACAATAAATGTAGACCACCATTATAAATATATATAAATAAAATTGATTATTAAAATTAAAATAACAGAAGCAATATACATATTAATATAATAAATTAATAAATTGATAGTGAACAAATTAATGAAAAACAATGAAAAATTAGATATGAATATGTAATTAATAAAAAAGGAATAAAAGAAATATATAATGAAATATATAATGGAATATATAATTGTTTCTACTTTAGGCACAAGGCCACCAATTACCCAGTGCATTACTGGTACTTAATTTTATCGACATAATGAAATATATAATGCATTATACACACACACACACACACACACACACACACACACACATATATATATATATATATATATATATATATATATATGTGTGTGTGTGTGTATATATATATATATGAAAAAGTATGACCCCGACGGCATAGCTCTAGCCGTTTCGACGGCTATTTCTGAACTAATGCTCTACCTTCGGGGTCATACTTTTTCCTATTTCCAACTCTACTACCCTAAGTATTGAGTACTCTGTGGTGCGTTATGGTGCATCTGGTTCCTTACCACAATTCCTTTGTAATATATATATATATATGTATGTATAATGCATTATATATATATATATCATATATATATATTAATGTATGTGTGTGAGTGGGTGTGTGTGTATACATGTATATATATATATATATATATATATATATATATATATATATATATATATATATATATATATATATATATATATATAATAAAGATGAAATAAAAGATGGTTATAAGAGTTCCATATATTTTATTATACGTATTTCTAATACAAAATCATCCTGGGACAGATATTGTGTTCTCTTCAGATAAAATAAGGTAACATGATATGAGGCATAATAGTACTTTCCTATAAAAAAAAATGCTATTATGCCTCATATCATTGTACCTTATTTTATCTGAAGAGAAAACAATATCTGTCCCAGGATGATTTTGTATTCGAAATACGTATTATAAAATATATGAAACTCATATAACCATCTTTTATTTCATCTTTATTATATATACTCCAGTTCTAGCAACTGTTGAGTGCTACTTGTCTGATATATGGATAGTTTTATTGTTCTACAATATTACTCACTTTCTATATATATATATATATATATATATATATATATATATATATATATATATATATATATATATATATAACTTTGATAACTTGATAGGTCTCGGCCAGTATTGGCCCAGGCCTTGTCTAACTTAATAGTACCACCTGGCGTATATATATATATACGTATGTATGTGTGTGGGTGTGCTTAAGATAAAGATATGTAATATGAAATATACATATGTATATATATATATACAGGTTTGATTTTGAAATTTAAATTTGTCTAAGTACCACAGCTATTTGCCAATATGGTTTGTTTTTATTGATTTATTATTTTAAATCGAGACAGACAAACTGTATTATTATAATTAGTATTTTTCAATCTAGCTAACTTAGTTATTTACAATACAAACACTGATATGTTGGTATCTGTGTTTATCATATATATTAATTTATATTATCTTGTATTACACCGCTCAGAAATACTTCTTTCTTTGAGCTGTTTCATTGTAAACGACTGCCTGAGTTTTGAACTCTTTATTCATAGTATTACTGCTCCTTATGTTGAGCTAACTTTAGCCCCATATAAACGGCTGTTATTTCTAGCAGCACGAGTATGCGGCAGCTAGAAACTGAAAGACCATGTGCGTTAATCAGTCTTTTTAAATATTTTGAAGTGAAACATACCAATTTTTCAGGGTACTTACTGTGGAGATCTGATTGTGGTATTTTTTCACCTTTTTCACTTTTTCATTTATCGAAACATATTTGGATTTTAAAGTTTAAACTTATCTACGGAACAGGTTTGATTTTGAAATTTAAATTTGTCTAAGTACCACGGCTATTTGCCAATATGGTTTGTTTTTATTGATTTATTATTTTAAATCGAGACAGGCAAACTGTATTATTATAATTAGTATTTTTCAATCTAGCTAACTTAGTCATTTACAATACAAACACTGATATGTTGGTATCTGTGTTTATCATATATATTAATTTATAATATCTTGCATTACACGGTTCAGAAATACTTCTTTCTTTGAGCTATTTCATTGTAAACGACTGCCTGAGTTTTGAACTCTTTATTCATAGTATATATATATATATATATATATATATATATATATATATATATTGGTATGTCTATATACATTTGTTTCTTCTAACTTTAATTTTATACCTAATTGTGTATGGTCGACGATATATTTAATCGATTTCCACGTGCTGTTGAAATGCTGGGTAAATATTCTATAGCTGTTGATCGCGAATAGATGGCTGTCGTTTATTTATCTATTATTTCTTCATAGGTGCTTTTAATCTTATAGCCTGGTTTAATTGGTTTTTTGTGTGGTTGATTATGCTGATTGGGAGAGGAGATGGTGTATATATCTGATCAAATGATTCTATGGACATACTTTATTGTATATATATATATATATATATATATATATATATATATATATATATATATATATATATATATATATGTATATATAATAAAAATTATATAAGGTTATTTGTTATAAGTTGTTTAATATCTTTGTTATAAGTTGTTTAATATCTTTGAAAGGGAGAGAATTTCCCCTGAAATTTTCCCTCTTTCGTTTAAACAACAATATTTACCCTCCAAGTAAATATTTGTTGATAAAACTGCTCTGACATAATTGTTTCTCATTGGTTGGAAATCATTAAAAACCTATTAATTATATTGCATTGGGTAAGAAGTGATAAAGGAAAATGGGGATATTTATTAAGATAAATATAGACACACACACACACACACACACACACACACACGCACACACACACACACACACACACACAGACACACACACACAGACATACACACACACACACACACACACACACAGACACACATACACACACACACACACACACACACACACACACACACACACCCACACACACACACACATATATATATATATACATACATACATGCATACACACGCATGTGTGTGTACGTAAAAAGAAATCAGAAATAATAAAGCAAACCACACACTACATGGAAGAAATATATTTCAAGTTTAACGCTTAACATTTCGGAGATATCTGATGAGAGAACGGATATATATATATATATATATATATATATATGATGGCTGTCACCGAAATATATATAGCAGTATATCTATAATTTATAATAAACGAAGCCAAATTTTACATATTTGACTTAATTATTATATATATATATATACATACATACATACATACATACATACATACATATATATATATATATATATATATATATATATATATATATATATATATATATATATAGTAATAATAATAAATTTGAAGACTAAAATCCAAAGAGCGCTCGATAAGGATAAATATATATCAAATATATAAGAACCGTAGAGCAAATATTTATTAAAATAACAGATTAAAGTTTAAGCAAAGAATCGCTGCTTTCACCCTTAACGGGATCTTCTGAAACTAACAAAGTCAATCTGTAAACGCAGAACTGGATATTTCAAAAAACGTTGCAACCGGAGGAAGACAGGAAGACGATACTTTGGTTCGTGGAAACGTTCGCTGGCAAAGAACGGGGAAAAAACGAATATAATACGTCATTAATAGGAGCGGTGAAAAACAATTACGCGCAAAGACAGAACCACGTTTATGGTATAAAAGAGGTCGTAGACTAATGTTCTCTTAGGTGGTGCATAGAGACGTTCTCTGGCAATGAACGAAAAAACGAAGATAATAAGTCATATGTGGTGCGTGGAGAACAATAGCACGCAAAGACAAAACCACGTAATCTTCGTTTTTTTCGTTCATTGCCAGAGAACGTCTCTATGAACCACCTAAGAGAACATTAGTCTACGACCTCTTTTATACCGCAAACGTGGTTCTGTCTTTGCGCGTAATTGTTTTTCATCGCTCCTATTAATGACGTATTATATTCGTTTTTTTCCCGTTCTTTGCCAGCGAACGTTTCCACGAACCAAAGTATCGTCTTCCTATCTTCCTCCGGTTGCAACGTTTTTTGAAATATCCACTTCTGCGTTTACAGATTGACTTTGTTAGTTTCAGAAGATCCTGTTAAGGGTGAAAGCAGCGATTCTTTGCTTAAACTTTAATCTGTTATTTTAATAAATATATATATATATATATATACATATATATATATATACTTTTAATATAGATGAGATTCTACAGAACTAGAACTGTTATATATATATATAACGAAGGAAGTGTGGTAAGGAACCAGATGGACCATAACGCACCAGAGTACTCAATACTTAGTGTAGTAGAGTGGGTAATAGGAAAAAGAGTCCAGAAATAGCCGTCGAAATGGCTTGAGCTCTGCCGTCGGGGTTAAACTTTTACCTATATATATATATATATTTATATATTGTTATACTTTGGGAGCGTCATGTTGCCAATAAGAAACACACGCACCATTTGCTTTCACTTCAATTTATTATAATAAATTTATAAATTTAGGAATTTATAAATTTCCGGTTGGTTGGTTCCACAACCGCATATTGTTTATATATTGTCAAAGTTCTTTCGTCAGACATTCTGTGACCTCTTCAGTGACTGGGGATTGTTTTCTTTGTTTTTTGTGCCTCTTCTTTGTTCTGTCCTACGCCATCTTGTTTTTGTGTGTGTGTTGTGTGCTTAGTTTGCGCATGTGTTACATCCGGGTGTCTTGTGTGTTTATATTCGTTTATTTATTTGTTTATTTACATGTTACTGGTTGGTTGTTTGTTCTATGTGCGTGTGTGTTTTCATTTTGTCCTTAATTGTAAGTTGTGATGTTGCTGTTCCACTCATGTTTTCTATTTAATTTTGGTTATAATTCATTTATGTTTATTGCCTCTGTGATTTATCTAAACATTGCGTCTTTTTCTGTGTGTAGATTCTATTTTTATTTCTATGTTTCTAATTTTGCCTTATGTTCTATTTTAGCATGTTGGTAGAGTACAGATGATTCTTTACTATCTTGAAGGTCTCGCCAGTGTTTATTTATCCGTTCCCCTATACTGCGAGCTGTCTCACCTATGTACACTATATTTTTATCTCTACATTGTCCTTCAGTACATCTTATGCTATATACTACATTTCTAGTTTTACAGTTAATATGGGGGCTTAATTTACAGATTATACATTTCTTATCTATACAGGGAGGTCTTTGAAAAGGGTATGTCTTGCTAATAAGTGTTTTTATGGAGGTACCTGGTCTTTCTACTATCTTAATATTGAGTTTATGTTTATCTAGGGCCCTTCTAAATTTGTAAGCTAATTCACCTCTAGGGGTTGTATCGATGAACATTACACTCTGGTATTTATTGCTATCATACCATGACTTTATTCTATGCTAAACAAACTCAGAAACGATATATATATATATATATATATATATATATATTTGTGTGTGTGTGTGTGTGTGTGTGTGTGTGTGTGTGTGTGTGTGTGTGTGTGTGTGTGTGTGTGTGTGTGTGTGTGTGTGTGTGTGTGATATGCAGAATTGACTTGTGTCTGTTGCTGAATGGAGTGAAAGTTTCTTTGATTATCAACTCTGTTGCAACATTTTGAGATTTTATTATGAAAAATGGATCTTTTATGAAAATCCTAAGTGACGCAGACAGTAGCTTAGTAGTGGAGAACATGTTAGACCTCAACCCAAAAGAGATCTCCCTGCAGAAAAGGTCTTTCTTTCTGTTTGGTGGTATTGCATTGGATTGCTACCAACTAATGCAACACTTACTGCTCAAACCTATTGCCAACAACTAGAGCGTCTGCGTGCTGCTTTGAAGAAAAAAGGCCTGCTTTGGCGAATCTATAAGGGAGTGGTGCTTCATCATGATCCTGCAAAGATTACATCAGAAAAAAATCGAAGAACTTGACTGTGACAAAATAACCCACCCACCTTATTCCCAGGACTTCACTCCTGATTACCATTTCTTACGAAGTTTACAGAATCTTTTAGATGGCCTTATATTCAAAAATACCCAAAGATGCTGAAACTGACCTCCCTTCCTTCTTCTCATCAAAGCCAAAAGGGTTTTTCACTCGTAGAATTAAAGAACTGATGAGTAGATGTAAGGAAGTCATCGATAATGATGGGAATTATATAGAAGACTAATTATTAATAAAATGTGAAATTTGATTACTTGTTTTTCTTACCAATGAGAGACAACCAAGAAAAATTACCGATTCCCCTCTCCCCGATTATTCCACCCCGCACTATTATTTGAGACACGAGTATATATATATACAATCATGATAATTACAAAGGTCAAATGAAGATATTCCTAATTCCTTTATTCATAATCAACCGTTTTACATTTTTCTATACAGATCATGATTGCGTGATCGCAACATCACGCAATCACCAACACGACTCCATTACATCTTTCCTAGTAAGTTCATTGTCTTGCTAATGCAATACATGCTGTTGACACGGGAACGTATTAATATGCTGTTTCTATTATTGAGGTCCGTTCTACAGTTGTGGGCAGGCGTGGAGTCGCAGCAGGCCCGAATAGGTAACTAATTTGCTTCACAATCATTATATGCCGGAACATTTACCAGTTCTGGGGACGAGCCATTCCCCGTGAACGAAATACATAGACTGAATCGATTTGGATGCCCACCGTATATAAAGATGTCAGATGATCAGTAAGACCTTATTCAACTTAATACTCTAAAGTATAGTGTATATATTTACATGACCTAGATTGCAGATATGATAAGAATGTTCTGCTCTACGGTTGAGCTTTTACAATTCCGATAGCAAAATCATTTTGCCATTTAAACGGCAAATCTTAACAAAAGGTCAGTGTGCATGTGCGTCTTTGTATATAAATATATATATATATATATATATATATATATATATATAAATAAATATATATATATATATATATATATATATATATATATATATATATATATATATATATATATATATATATATATATGTATGTATGTATGCAAAAGGTAAACAGAAATAACAACACAATCGGTAGAGTATATGGAAGATATATATTAGGTTAACGCTTGATATAGCAGGAAGAGGGTCTTAACGTTTCGGACGCTAGTCCTTCATTAGAAGAAAGAATGAGAGATAAAATAGATTAAGGGGACGGGCGGGTTGGAATTGGAAAGAATATCTTTAGATAAAAATAATAGGTCCATTCATATTAACATCTCTATCTGTGTGTGTGTGTGTGTGTGTGTGTGTGTGTGTGTAAATGTATGCCTATTATATGTGTATAACCTTCGGTGTATGTGGATACGTTTTTGTAACTGCTTGTGTTTATGTCGCGTCCCAGACCTGAGAATATTCACTGGGGTCATTGAGATCGACTAAATCAAGATGGTGCCACAGCATGGCCGCAAGATGTTGACTGAAACCAGTAAAACAATCAACATATACATACATTTACATACATACATATATATGTTTATGTGTGTGCATATGTGTGTCCGTGTGCTTACACACACATAGACACGCACAGATACACACAGAGATTTATATATGTACATATATATTTATTTAAATGCTCATATATTGTTATACACGCATGTATATTTATTTATAAATCTAAATAGGAATATATATACAGACATATTTGTTCATAATATACACACATATATGTATATATATATATGTATGCATATATATATATATATATATATATATATATATTGTTATGCTTTGGGAGGGTCATGTTGCCAATAAGAAACACACGCACCATTTGCTTTCTAAACCATCTTGCCCAAAGACATAACGCATCACCTGGTCCGGGAATCGAACTCACAGCCTTAAGATTGTGAATCCAATTCTCTAACCACTCAGCCACACACACACACACATATATATATATATATATATATATATATATATATATATATATGTGTGTGTGTGTGTGTGTGTGTGTGTGTGTGTGTGTGTGTGTGGCTGAGTGGTGAGAGAATTGGATTCACAATCTTGAGGCTGAGAGCTCGATTCCCGGACCAGGTGATGCGTTATGTCCTTGAGCAAGACACTTTATTTCACGTTGCTCCTTCTACCTGGAGTTGCGACCGATAGATAGTATTAGCAATTGGAAAGACCAATGGAAACATTGTTTCCTCGGTCCGATTTGACGAAAGTCGATCGATCCCCAAAAATGTGTGTGTGGGTGTGTGTGTGTGTACATATATGTATATATATGTATATGCATATATATATATATATATATATGCACATACACACACAACCGACACACACACACATATATATATATATGTGTGTGTGTGTGTATATATTTATATATATATATATATGTATATATATAGATAGACAAAACATTAGACTTGTGTGTGTGTTTGTGTGTTTGTGTTATCAAGATATATATATATATATATTTATATATATATATATATATATAGAAATATATATATATATATATATATCTTGATAACACAAACACACACACACAATCTAATTTTTTTCCCTATCTTCTCCCCCTCCTCTCTATCTGTGTCTATAATACACATAGCCGTTAGCTTATCACTAATTCGCTTAAAGGTTCCCAATGCTATAAAAAGCTATCCTCCAGCTCTCTAGCTTAATGTGATCGGTTGGATCAATTTCCTCAACTACTGCTTCTCACGTCACGTGCTTACTCAATTATTCTGCGTCGTGCCATTTTTTTTTGTTTTTGGGGTTTTTGTATATTTTTTCTTTCTTATATTTATTCCGGTAAGTTTCTTTTTTACCAATGGTCCACCCCGACACATTCTATTCCAGTCTCTAGCGCTGTACAATTTAAAAAAAAAACCCATTCCACACACACACACACACTCACACACACATATATATAATGCATATATATTTATATATATATACACACATATATATACATGTATATATATAAATGTATATATACATGTATATACACATTTATATATATAAATATATATATATATATATATATATATAGGAAAAAGTATGACCCCGACGGCAGAGCTCAAGCGTTTCGACGGCTATTTCGACTAGTCTAGAAATATAAATGCAATAAATGTTATGCTCTAACAAAGTATTATTAGATTAACGCTTGTAGAAAAAGAAAAAAAAAGAAGTGTCTTCAGCGTTTCGGACGTTTGTCCTTCACTGGGAAGGAGAGGAGAATAAAGTTAAGAGAGGTAGGAAGAGAAAGAGATAATTGTCAGAAATTTATATAATTTTTCTCTGCGGGAAATATTGACGTTCGGGGGGAGAATGTGTGCAAACTAGAGCCGCATACCTTCATTGATGTGTGATGGTTTTTGGTGAGTTTGCAGAATGTATCGTGTCTGACACTGTGAAGGAACTGGCTGTAATTCTCGTGTGTTGCCCTTTCACTCTGCTAGCGACGAGGTTGTGTCCTTGAATACCGTGATAACTAAAGATGAAATATGGATGATATATATATATGTATATATATATATATATATATGTATATATATATATATATATATATATATATATATATATATATATATATATATATATATATATGACACCTTGATTGATGTTTGCACTACTGATTACCTTATTTACTCTGATTAACCCCGATTTAACTCGGGATCTACACACACACATGTATATATATATATATATATATATATATATATATATATATATATATATATATATATATATATTAGAAAGTGAGGTTTTTTTACAAAATGAAAAATAACCGAGGTGTCCTACACGAGTGAAAGTATAAAGAAAAAAAGATGAAATCGAAAATGCAACTGGAGTCTTATTTTTAAAAAAATATATATATTTATTTTGTTCCTTTACCGGTTTCGCAGTTCTTCTGCTTTTCAAAAGTAGAGTTGAGATGGAGGGTCTGTGATTTTTCTCACATCTGGTTGGTCTTTGAATGTTACTTGTTTTATATGGAAAAAGGTGGCTCGAAACGCCAGGTTTCTAGAGAAGTAATTTGATTGGTTGGTCAATAAGTATAATAAATTTCGCGCCAGTTCGCGTTACAAAGTTCTTCAAACAAGGGGGGGGGGGGGGGGGCTCAGGTTGTTTTTTCATATATGAGTGTTTGAATTTCTTTTTACTTAAAAAAGGAGGCTCACAAAGGCTTTTTTTTTTAATTGTAATATTTTATATATATATATGTATATATATATAAATGAAAAGTATAGAAATTGTTGTAGCGAGAAGCTAACAGTATTCCATAACATATATGCGACTATAGCGTCAAAATGGGAAAATAGTTAACATAAGATTTGGGAAAAATAATTCAGACTCAATTCAAAAGGAATCAGGATATAGATTTATCCAACAGAATTTAGAGAAATCCAGGGAAAAATCAATAGAGCCTTAACTCATGATAAAACAAAATCTAAAGTACTCAACCTTCAATTTGGGACAACTTCAAATGCTCTGTATAGTCTTGAAATATATATATATATATATAATATTAAAATACAAATATTAATAAAATAGATGTTCTTTTGATCAATTACATTTTATTATACATATTTCGGATGTACAACAGTAAGTCCTCATCAGACAAAATATAATGATACATGACATACCCTGAGATGTTAAATGGTTAAGATTTAAATGGTGAAGATTTAATCAAGGTACTACTGTTGTACATCCGAAATATGTATAATAAAATGTAATTGATCAAAAGAACATCTATTTTATTAATATTTGTATTTTAATATTAATAACTCTGAAAATTTATTTTTCGTAGAGTGCTTCCAATCTAATGTATAACTCATTCTTTGATATACCATTGAATCTTGTTTAACTCTTTAATATATATATATATATATATATATATATATATATAAAATATTAAAAAAATAATGAATAAAACAAATTGTTTTATTCATTATTTTTTTAATATTTTATCTTGACTCTGTATTCCGTTTATCTTTCACCGAAAGTGATTTTTGAATGCATCTCTTCTTTCCATGATATCCGGATTACATTGAGTTCTTCATACGGATTAGACACTACCGTAAACTCTTGGTAGATTTATCTACATATATATATATATATATATATATATATATATATATATATATATATATATATATATATTGTTATACTTTGGGAGGGTCACGTTGCCAATAAGAATCACACGCACGAGTTGCTTTCACTCCAATTTATTATAAATTAAATTTATAAATTTAAGAATTTATAAATTTCTGGTTGGTTGGTTGGTTCTACAACCGGACGGTTGTTCATATATTTACATGTTACTGGTTGGTTGGTTGTTCTATGTGTGTGTATTTTCATCTTGTCCTTAGTTCTATGTGTGTGTGTTTTCATTTTGTCCTTAATTGTAAGATGTGATGTTGCTATTCCCTTCATGTTTTCTATTTAATTTTGGTGCGTGTGTTTCTTATTGGCAACATGACCTCCCCAAAGTATAACAATATCGGTTTCAACACACGTTTTCAGATAAAGAATCTTGCTAAATATATTCAGAAACGATATATATACAAATGGAAAAGGATGAAACGAAATTTCATTTCTGACTCTTAGTAGGGCTGATACTTAAATGTAAGTATGTACACGTACATACATATATGTATACAGACGTACAGTAGTATGTATATATATACATACATATACACATATATATATGCACGTATAGGTTTACCGAACATTTATTATAATGTTCGGTTTGTTTGTAAACAAACATCCCGAATTATGCCGTACAGTGTTTGACAACCATCGTCGCCTTTTTTGTTCAAAACTAACACAGGAACGACATAATAGTTTCAAGCTTATTAGCTATCGTCAGCATCGTATACCTTTCTGTTAGATGATTGAACGTTTGAAAGTGTATACTTTCTTTATGCATATTAACGGCTGAGCAGCCTAATTTGCATATCGAGTGAGTTAGTCGGCCGGGCGAACCGAAAACGATAAATATTCGGTAAACCTATACGTGCATATATATATGTGTACATGTATGTATATATATACATACTCCTGTACGTCTGTATACATATATGTATGTACGTGTACATACTTACATTTATATATATATATATATATATATATATATATATATATATATATATATATAAGTAGTAGCACAAGAATTAGTTCACCGTACCGAGAACAATTGTATCACCTTATGCGGATCTTCAGCTCGGACTGAAGATCCGTATAAGGTGAAACAATTGTTCTCGGTGTGGTGAACTAACCGTTGTGTTACTACTTCTACCAAACTCGTCCGTCCCACGGACTGAGTGCTCTACCATTACCACTACGGATATTACCTTCCAGTGTTCTACCTCTCTCTCTCTCTCTCTCTCTCTCTCTCTCTCTCTATATATATATATATATATATATATATATATATATATATATATATATATATATATATATATATATATATATATATATGAAAGTTTGAAAGTTGTGTACGTTCGAAAAGGCAAAACGTGTCTTCAGCTCTAGCCTTATCGTATCATTCTGAGTTACTGAGTAATCGAAACAGTAGGCGGGTAGGAAATGTTGATGGTGTATTAAAACGTGAATCTAATGCTGTAATCATGTAATAAACACCATCTCACATATGTGAGAAGCTGGGTGTAGATCCAACAGTTGATTAGGTTCAAAAGACAATAAACAGATGTTCAGATGTAAAGAGCCAGAATAAATACACTAATCGCATTTTATCCGAAGCTCTGCCAATTCTGCTGTGGATTGGCAGTATCGGTAGAGGGTCGGGCGCCATGCTTTGCAGCAAAAATTTACGGCCCTTTCCACTCTGAGTTCAAATCCCGCCGAGCTTAACTTTGCCTTTCATCCTTAAGGGGTCGATAAAATAAAGTACCAGTAATACACTGGAATAATTGCCAAAAGTAGAAACAATTATTAAGGAGGGTGATTCAAATGTTACCGAGTATGTAATCGAACAGGAAAATATTAATGTAGAAATATATGATCGACGTAAAGAACTATAAACGACATACTTTTGAATAATCAGGGTAAGTCAGAGCTAGATAAAATGGGTGGGGGTGGGTGGGGCAAAGGGGGCAATTTCCCCGGTTACCCCAGCAGAGTGCGTAGGGGGAAAGCACCAGCGACGGTCATAGCAATTTATTTGTACCCCCAACAGGGTTTTTTAATCCTAGGATTGTTAGACCTTTTGAACTTAATACCTGTATGTATAACCTTTCAATCCCAGTTACTTGCACCAATCTAACTTTGATATGTAAAATTAGGGGTGAGTTGCTGTATATTATAATCTTTTGTTTGTGAGGGGTCCCCCAAATCTGAAGTGCCCTGGGGCCCCCAATGTCTAAATCCAACCCTGAGCAAAGTGACTGAGCATTCCACAGACACGAGTACTTTCAACGTATTTCTCAATCTCTTGAATCAGTGTGACACAGTATGACAAATATACACTAGTAAATTACAGGTACAAACCATCAAACGAGCTTCCATAAAACTTGGGCTATCGGGACTAAGTGTGGGGCTTCATGATTGTCAAGCGACCTTTTTAACTACTCGTCCATGTATGTGTTCAGAAATAAGGGATACAAATAATTGTTTCTACTTTTGGCACAAGGCCAGCAATTATCCCAGTGTATTACTGGTGCTTTATTTTATCAACCCCGTAAGGATGAAAGGCAAAGTTAACCTCGGCGGGATTTGAACTCAAACCATATAAGGCCGTAACACTTTGCTGCAAAGCATGGCGCCGGACCTTCTACCGATACTGCCAATCCACCCCCATAGGGATACATAAGGAATACAAATAATGGTTTCTGATTTAGGAACAAAGCTAACAATTTCTGTGGAGGGTGAAATCGATTAAATCGACATCAGTGCATTACTGAAACTTTATCGAACCCGTAAGGATGAAAGGCAAAGCTAACCTCGGCTAGATTTGAAATCAATACGTAAAGAGCCATAACTCTATGCCATAAAGCATTGTATCCGAATCTCTACCGATAGTGCCAATCCCCCGCCGTTAGTGAGTACAAATAATGTAATTGCGATGAAGGATGAATACTTCACAATTTTGGTGATAGTGTTGTGAAAGGAAAGGTGACATAATTATTACAAGATGAATCGGTGTAAGTAAATCAGAATAAATGACACTAAGACTAAGTAGAGGAGTAATGTAGTCCATTGGTCCAATAGTTAAAAGTATGTGTTAATCCTCAGCAAGTATTTCAACAAAATTCAGCCACTCCGACAGGTTTGCGGTTGTACCCTTGGCAGTGAAGACTTCTGGTGTCCTTGGCCCTAGAGCTACCTCCCTACTCACCACCATAGGCGCTGAGCTGGCCTTTTTTTCCAGCGAGTCTCTCTTGCCGTCCTCCGAGTCCGAGGAAACGCCTTCTCCATTATGTCCGCCGGGGCTGTGGGGAGGCCACCAATATGATTGACTGACTTGTCATTTTATCAATCAGATGTTTTTAGACCCGTTGTGTCAGAGAGAGAGAGTTCAGATATTGAATTATATCTTATAAACAAATTCATCAGATATCAGAGGCATGTCTGACGGATTAGGTTCGTACAGTTATATTTTCTTTTTAACGTTTTAGTCAACGAGAGAAGGCATCAGTCACATTGGTGTGCTCTTTTTTAAGGGTATGCTGGAAGTAGAGCATGAGATTTAAAAAGAAACTTATTTGGAAAGAAGTGGCCCCTAGATGAGACGAAACTATAATCAAATTCTTAATGGGCATGCTTTCTATTTTCTCTCCTTTTTTCTCTTTTTCTCTAGGTTTCCCTATCTCTATATATAATACAAATAGTGAAAACAATGAAATTAAACAAAATACGGGTAATTCACAGTAAAACTCATTATTTTACGATCGTTTCTGGGGGGTAGTTCTCCGTATGTTCACTCTATTAGTGATCGATGTAAAATATATTACAAATTATCAAAGTAAGAAAATATACATACGTCTTCTCTACCCGCCGTCTTCAGAAATATACATATATGTGTGTGTTTGTGTGTGTCTGTGTGTTTGTGTTTGAGTGTGTGTGTGTGTTTATGTTTGTGTGCGTGTGTTTGTGTATGTGTGTGCGTCTCTGTCTCTTTCTGAGTCTAAGTCTCTCTATTTATCATTCCTTACTCCCCCCCCCCCAAAAAAAAATATATATTTGGAAAAAGAAAGCTCCTAGATGACCTATAATTACATTCATACTGTTGTTGCACATTCTCTCTCTCCCTCTCCCCCTCCCCCTCTCTCTACTTTTTATCTTTGTGTTTCTATGTTTATGTGTGTGTATGTGTGTGTATGTGTGTGTATGTGTTTCTGTCTCTGAATCTAGCTGTCTTTAACTGTCATGTCTGCCTTTCCACATCTCTCTCTCTCTCTTTCTCTCTCACTCTCTCTCTCTCTATCTTTCTATTTATGTTTGTTTTAGTGCTTGTGTGTCTATGTGCGTATGTGTATGTCTCTCTCCCATCTCTCTCTCTCTCTCTCTCTCTCTCTCTCTCTCTCTCTCTCTCTCTTCCTCTCTCTGAGTCTACTTCTCTCAATCTGCCATAGCTGCCTTTCCACATCTCTCACAGTCTCCCTCTCTCTCTCTCTCTATCTATCTGATTCTACCCCTCCCTCCCCTCTCTCTTCCTCCCTCTCTCCCCCGTCTCTCTTGCCTTTCTCTTCCTCCCCTCTCTCTCTCTCTCTCTCTCTCTCTCTCTCTCTCTCTCTCTCTATCTATCTTATTCTACTCCTCCTCTCTCTCTTCCTCCCTCTCTCCCCCGTCTCTCTTCCCGTTCTCTTCCTCCCCCCTCTCTCTCCTAACTTAAGGGACTTCTTTACACCCCACCACTTCAAATGCTATTATATGTAGAATTTATGAACTCAGTACGAATTACTGCCTTTTCATTTGTTTGCTTTTTGCTTTGTTGTTATTGTTTTTTTTTGTAATTTAAGTCTTGCCATCGATGTCTTATGTTGTTTGTGACAATAAAGTCTATTTAACGATATGTGAAACAGGCCATATATAGAGCTTTCTCTGGCCATTTCATCGTCGTTCCGTCTTCCACATTTCTCGTCGCCATTTTAAGTATTTTTTTAAAGACCTTTTCTGTTTCTGTTACCTGTCATTTATTGTTAATGTTTAATATATTTGTATTGTATGTCTTCTAGGGTAGGTGGGTGGTGGGGATAGGTGGGTGGCGGGGATAGGTGGGTGGTGGGGATAGGAGAGGATAGGTGGGTGGTGGGGATAGGTGGGTGACGGTGAGAGGTGGGGAAAGGTGGGGATATGTGTGTGGTGGGGAGAGGTGTGTGTATGGGTGTAGGTAATCGTACGTGTGTGTGTGTAGGTGATCGCACGTGTGTCTGTGTGTAGTTGATCGCACGTGTGTGTGCAAGTGATCATGTGTATGTGTATGAGAGTAGGTGATACAGTGTGTATGTATATCTGTGTGTTTGAGAGAGTGTATGTATGTATAAGCCTGTGTATAAGTGTGTATGAATGTATATTTCTGTGTATATGTGAGTGTAAGTATGTGTATACTTGTTTGTAAGTGTATGTGTGTATATGACACTGTATACAAGAGTGTACGTATGCATATGACTGTGTATATAGGAATGTATCTATGTATATGCTTGTGTATGCGTATGTGTATGTATGAATATGTTAGCGTATATGTTAGTGTATGTATGTGCATACTTGAGTGGATCTATGTGTATGCCTGTGTAGATGTGAGTGTATGTATGTATATGAATGTGTAATCGAGAGTGTATGTATTTGTATGCTTGTGTATATGTGAGTGTATGTATGTATGTATATGACTCTCTATATATGAGTGTATGTATGTATATGACTGTGTATATGTGAGTGTATATGTGTATATGTATATGAATATCTATACATGAATGTATGCTTGTGTATGCTTGAGTATATATGAGTGTATGTATGTGTATACCTGTGTATATATGTGTATCCATGTGAATATGTGAGTGTATGTAAGTGTATGTATATGTAAGTGTATGTATATGTAAGTGTATGTATATGTAAGTGTATGTATCTGTAAGTGTATGTATATGTGAATGTATGTTTGTATAAGACTATATGCAAGTGTATGTAAGAGTATGCTTGTGCATATATGTCAGTGTATGTATGTGCAATTTTTATGTATTTGTTTCCTGAGAGTATTTATGGCTTGAAATACTTTTTCCTAACAAGTTTTGTTTTAAATTATTTTTTCTTAATTATTTTGTATATTGAATGAATCCTGCCATAGATTTGGATGACCTCCCAGCCCCAACCTCCCGATTCGTAGACTGGAAGTTAGGAGTGACAGCAATTTCACCGCCAAAAGACAAAGAAACATTTAAATAAAACTAGGAAAAAAGCTATCAACATACAAAATATTAATTTATGTAGGGAAGTAGTTTTTGTGAAAGTGTGTTTGTTTAAATATCATCAACACACACACGCACTTGATAAGACAACAATAGATGTTATATTGAGCGAGGCAATACTAACGGTTTCTTTTTTTTTTGCCAGAAGTTAATAGAAGATAATATTGTATGCTGTTAGTGTAGGGCAACATTTAAAAAATAAACAATGGAGTGTTTTAGTACCAGACTGCATTTTATAGGTCATATTGTCGCGTTAGTTGAGGACAGTATAGTAAGATAGTATAAGGACAGGATAGTAACTGGTGGTATAATTATTGTAGAATTTTACTGGAGAATGAGACCCACACTCGTACACGCGCGTATGATAGAGGCCAGTTTTTAAGCCGCTACTCCACGAAATAGTTGTGTCCATAACTGAACCCTCAAACCTAAGGTATAACCATAATTAGTAAGTGTATGGCGGTGGATTGGCAGTATCGGTAGAGGGTCGGACGCCATGCTTTCCAGCATAGTTACGTCCCTTTACGATCTGAGTTCAAATCCCGCCGAGGTTGACTTTGCCTTTCATCCTTACGGGGTCGATAAAATAAAGTACCAGTAATGCACTGGTTAATTGCTGGCCTTGTGCCTAAAGTAGAAACAAATAATTAGTAAGTGTATGAAAATTAATAAAAACTAAATAAGCTCTCTTGTACTAGATTGAGCATTTATTAACTTTGTCTCATATCGACTAATACCTACCTACATATATATGTAGAACCACAAGTTGTGTCGGTGGGGGGACAACCACAGTTGACAAAGGTACTCGATATATTGGTAGAATATAGTGATAATATTATATACATATATATATATATATATCCCACCACGCTTTCATATCGACTCTCCCCTTCTCTCTCTTCCTCTGTTTCCTCTCTCTCGTTCTCTCTCTCTCTCTCTCTCTTTCTCTCTCTCTCTCTCTCTCTCTCTCTCTCTTTCTCTCTCTCTCTCTCTCTCTCTCTCTCATTCTCTCTCTACCCACACTTCGATTGAGATTCTACGGTACAATTGGGCTCCTGTTATCGCACCACCAGACTTAAGTTTAATCAGTTCGTTATAACTTATTCCATTCTATTTTTTCCTCGGTTACTCACTTGCATGTTCCATTGTCCTATGCCCCCTACCATTTGGCCTGTTTACCTGATTTTTCTCTTTCTTCCTCTCTCCTCACTATTTTTCCCTTTTTTCTTCTTCTTTTTTCTTTCTTTCCCTCCTTGACTTTTGAACGATAAAAGGCCTTGGGCGCGCCGCTGATCGTTTTTTGATGTCCTGTATTAAGCGCCGAAACATCTATGATCTCGGTTTACAGCTGATGAAGAATTTCGTCTCTTGTTTCGTCTATATTACCATCTTAAACATTGTTTACAGTAGCCACACAACTCATTTCGTTTCATATATATATATATATATATATATATATATATATATATATATATATATATATATATATATATATATATATATATTTATATATCAATAAATATATATATATATTTATATATAAATAAATGATTTCTACAGGACTAGTATTGTTTACTTCGTATAAAATCCTTCAAGAATGTCCTGATGATTTCATACGAATAATTTCATGCAAATGAAACATTTCTAATCCTGTATAAGTAATTTCTCTCTCTCTCTCTCTCTCTCTCTCTCTCTCTCTCTCTCTCTCTTTCTCTCTCTCTCTCTCTCTCTCTCTCTCTCTCTCTCTCTCTCTCTCTCTCTATATATATATATATATATATATATATATATATATATATATATATATATATATATATATTATATATAATATATATTATATAATATATAATATATAATTGTTTCTATTTTAGGCACAAGGCCACCAATTACCCAGTACATTACTGATAATATATATATATATCGTTTTTAGAGATATATATAACTGCATTTAGTGTGCTTGCTGTTGTTACTGGTAGTTATGTTGTTGCAACTGCAGATTCTGTTGTTGTTTTTTCACAAATGTGCTGCTTCTACTGCTGCAGCTACTGCTACTGCTGCAGCTACTGCTACTGCTGTTGCTGCAACTGCCCAGTTGCCGGTACTCTTCAGTGTGTTCATACATTTCAAGTTATTTCACGCATCTCGCTTTTGTATAGATAGCTGCACATTGAAGAATGCATCTAACCTGTACCTGCACGCAACGTACGGCTTAGATGTGCATAATAAGGTTACAGCGAAATATCTTCAAAATGGATTTTCGAATAATTTGTAGACTGCGTGACATCATTGAATCCTTGTTGTATGAAGACAACTGGAAAGGATGGGTTGTAATGCTTTGAGAAATAAGCTTTGATTGAAATGCCACTTATGCCCTTATGTATTACTAGTTGGTTGCTAGTTGCATGTTGTCTCGCTTGGTTTCATACGTGCTTTTTACTTGATTAAAGTAAATTTTCCACAAAAAATAACAACAAACATAACAATTCTAAACACAATTCTAAAAAAAAAAAAAGGAGATGGCTTGGTTCGATATTATTTCATTCAACGAAGTTGTTCGTGGCCAGGGAAAGGAACCACAGAGGTAAGTGTGAATGAAGCTTTGAATGAAAAGGTTACCGAGTTACCATATGGTACAGAAAAATTCTATATATATATATATCGATCACAGACCCACCGAAGCTAGGTTACTTCCTACACTATCTATGATGTATCGTATGAGGAGGAGGTTGTTATGTTTAGAACTGGCTAGGATTGCGGACGTTTGCACTTCTCTTACCAGATTTTTTGTGACAGGCGCCAACATAGGTTAAAATCTTAAACCCAGAATTAAGGGTTGTAAATTATTGATATTGTCCCATTGTTCTTTTCTATCCTCATCCGAATTATACAGCTGAGATTCCTCCCGTTCTGCTGCCAGTTGCAGTTGACTGCTTCGAGGACATCGGAGAACATGTCTGACATGTCTAGGTATAACTCGGGTTATTTGGACCACGCACAGTGGTTCAGGGCTATCTTAGCTGCTGTTATCGGCTTTTCATAGCACCCCGCATCATTCATCGAGAGCCGTGGAGAAATAGTCTAATGCCATTTTCGCTGCTAGAAACGTAATCTGCAATGTCACTCATAATTGCTTCTTCTATTATAGCTCCTAATCAAACCGTTTTTTCTGGGGGGTTTTCTGCTTCTATTTCTTTACTAAAGTCTATTGATTCTATTCTAATCGCACTCTTGAGAGCGATATATATATATATATATATATATATATATATATATATATATATATATATATATATATATATATATATATATATATATATATATATATATATATATATATAGAGAGAGAGAGAGAGAGAGAGAGAGAGAGATAGCGAGAGGGAGAGGGAGAGAGGGAGATAGATAGATGGATAGATAGATTTCTTTATTAGCCACAAGGGCGCAACAAGAAAAGGGGACAATACAAAGACATGCCGGGGATTTTACATACAGTCGTGTAAAAATTATAAAAACAAACAATTTCAACAATCGAAATCCCCAATAGGGGGGAGGCGCCACAAATGGGTTGTTTAATACCCCGTCGATAGAACAACCCTCAACTCCAGGAGCGTGTTGTGCAAGTGCTCCTTTCTTCCTTTTGCTCTCTTCCTCAACCTACAGGCTTATAAACAGAGAAGGCCCAATCACTCGGGCCATTTTCGCTTCATTCACCCACCTTTCAGTAAATTTACTGGGGTGCAGTGCCTCTCTCTCCACCCTGATTCTCCTTCTAAAGTGATACTTAAAGAAGGGAATCAATTGTTGTCCAGAGAGAAAGGCATCTGTCCACAGTCCTCTCAACCTCGTCCACCATATAACTTCTTTCACCATAGCCACCGTACAGAGGAAAAACGCACCTCTTTCGTTTTTGAAAGAGGCTGGCGGTTTGATCCTTACTATGGACTCGGCAGTCAACTGGATTTGTCCCATACGCGACAGCAGTTGTTCTGCATAGTTCCACAGGTCGCTTACGCCCGGGCAGTGTACAATTGCGTGCAGAACTGTTTCAATGTCCTGCGCACATCTTGGACACGTCCTCTTGGAAGGATCCCTGCCAGGGCGTCCGTGCCTGTAGATCTTGTCACGAACCGGTAGAGCTCCTCGGTAGCATTGCCAGGCCAGGGACCTCTGGAAGTTGTCCATAGGTCCCGGGCGGAAAGTCCTACCAAACATACTGGTGAGCTCATCGTCTTCGACGCCCAGAGTCTCTCCGAGCACGTCGTCGCCCTTGTAACGTACAATCCCTCTATAGAATGTCGAAGTGGAGTATCCACTGATTGCTGCGCCCGCTTGCCAGAGGACTGAGCGCCTGAGCGCATTCAATGTGCCAGGCGCCCATCGTTTTCGGTCTTTTCTTCACCCAGGACTGCAGCTCCGTTAGCGAGACGAGCTGTGGGAAAGCCTGTCTCACAAACGGTGCCCACACAGGTTGGGTGTCGGTGAGGAATACCTGGAGATGCCGCAGCATCAGCGCATGTTTGCGCATCATCAGCCACGGCATTCCCAGCCCTCCGTTGGAAGGGTGCTGACAGCAGACGGATCTCCTCACCAGCGGAGCCTGCTGCTTCCACAGAAACTGGAAGAGCATGCGCTCCATCTTGGCGAGGTGTTCACGGGGACAAGGCACGACAGTCAAGCGGTAGTAGATGACGGACGCTATGAAAGTGTTCGCCACCTCCGCTCGATCTTTCAAGGACATTTTGCACTCTGCCCACTTCTGGGTGAGTGCAAACACCTTGGCCGTGACCTCGTTCCAGTTTTTCTCCACCTGGAGGTCTGGACCGAACCAGATCCTGAGCAATTTCACCGGTCCGTCCGTCCAGCGTCCAACGACGCTGTCGGATGTCATCGGTTTGCCTCTCCACGTACCGAGTTGCAAGCCGACAGACTTGTCTGGGTTTAGTTTTGCTCCCGTCAGCGTTTCGTATTCTTTCAGTAAGTTGCCGATCACCCCGATTTCCGAGGTGCTCGACACCATTACCGTTACGTCGTCGGCATAAGCCGACGCCGCTTTGCGCAGTCCCGGTTCTAGGGGGATGCCCTGCAACAGCTCCAATTTCCGCAGTAGTGACTCTAGAGTCAATACATACAGAATGGAGGAGAGAGGGCATCCCTATCGAATGGAACGCGTGATTGCGAACGGCTCCGATAGGTAGCCGTTCACCTTGACCCTCGAGCAGGTGCTGGTGTGCATCGCCTTGATCCGTCCTCTGAACACGGGACCGAAACCGGCCGCCTTGAGAACCGCTTCCAAGTATCGATGGTCGACCCTATCGAATGCCTTAGACTGATCCAAGTTGATCAGAGCGCCACCTAAGCCGGGTTTACTACCCACCCTCTCTATGATGTATCGCATGAGGTGGAGGTTGTCGTGTATGGACCTGGTCGGGATTGCACACGTTTGCGCTTTCCCTACCAGGTTTTCGACGACAAGCGCCAACCTCGTCGCTAGCACCTTGGCCAAAATCTTTAATTCTGTGTTGAGCAGAGTTATGGGCCTGAAGTTGTTAATTTCGTCCCCCTTGTTCTCGTCTTTCCTGATCAGCGTTACTACGCCCTTGCCTGCAGAACTGGGAATTCTCCCGTTCTGCTGCCAATTGCAGTAGACGGCTTCAAGGACGCCAGAGAACAAGTCCGGCATGCCTATGTAAAATTCGTAGGGTAGACCATCTAGACCGGGTGACTTTCGTTTCCCGCAGCGGCCCAGAACGTCCCGTATCTCAGTGTCTGTGATCGGTCTTTCGCAGAACTCGGCGTCCGTGTTCGAGAGACGCGGCAGGCCGTCGAGGTATGAACTAAAGTCCATTGCCCCGTTCGGCTCACCGTCGTTCTGCTCAAACAGCCGCGCAAAGTGCCGCTGAAAGGCCGCGCACATTTGCTTGGGGTCAAGTAGCACGCGTCCGTTTTGGTCTTTCAAAGACCGAATCGTGGACTTGTTGCCACTTTTTGCCTCCGCCACTCGGGCCCAGCTGACAGCTTTCGCTCCTTCGTTTCCTAGAGCACGTGTTTTGCTTCTGACCACGCAGCCTTCGTGTTTCGCATCGAAGAACTGGTCCAGTGCCGTTCTCGACGCTAACACTCTAGCCGCGTTGCCACTTCTAAGTGCCTCCTCTACCTTGGCTACTAGTTCTCTTTATATTCTGTTTTTCTCTAAGGCTAACTCTCTGCTATACCCTATCGATTCTATTCTAATTGCTTTCTTGAGAGAGTACCACCATCTATTGTTGACGATGGCTCCCGTTAACTGTTGCTTGACTAGTCTACTTATCCGTTCACTGTAAGCTTTACGTGCCGGCAACGACACGTTCAGCTTCCAGTATCCGGGACCCTGTCTATGTATTCTATCACGGTTGACTAAGCAGACGACTAACTTGTGATCTGAATAGGCAACCATCTGCATTTGTGGACAGCTTAACATCTCCTTGTCCCTTTTTCTAATGAAGAACCTATCTAAATACGATCTAGATGTCCCACTGCGGTTTACCCACGTCCACTGTGGAGCAGTCGGGAAATCCAGTCGATACCTATCGGCCAGTTGGAATTGGCCGATTAAAGTTTTGAGGCTGTTGCACCCCGCTCTACTGGGACATGCTCCCACATAGTCCCATCGTGCATCTAGGATACCATTCCAGTCCCCCACTAAAAGTAAGGAGCGAGACGTTCCCAGAAAAGACTCTAGACGCTTAAAGAAGTCTGGCCGTGATTGCGATTGCCCGGTCGGGGCATAAACGACCACCAGTCTGAAGGCTCCACCTCCGATACTGTTCACGTCTAGGACTACCAGTCTACCCTCCGGGTCCAAGTGTACTTGCTGTACTCCGACGTCCAGGTTCTTCCGAAACATAACAGCCACTCCACCTCCACCTCCTGGCTGACAGAGAGATGCGTAGATCTCAAAGTCGTCGAAGATGGGGGTTAGTTGCTGCCTGTTGTGGATCCTGGACTCGGTGATGGCTATCACATCCATACTGTGTGACCTAAGGTCGTTTAAATGTTGGCCCTGTTTCCAGGGCATCCCTAGGCTACGCACATTCACGGTTCCAACTCGTAAACCACCAGCCATGTTGGTGAAGAAAAGTTGGAGAAAAAGGACAAAAGGTGCACTTACCTTTTCGTTTCCTGGAGATCGGATTGTTCAATCTCAATTTGGGTGCTGGATGGGGTGTTGGGTGGGGTGGGGAAACATTTCAACAGGACGCGGTTGATGGGTTTGTGGCAGGGGTTGCTCACATCCTGTGAAAATTTAATTTTTAGGTCTTTATAGGTTTCCATAGAAACCCTTATAAGTTTAAGGTGTGGAGACGATTCTGCCTTGACGAAAGTTTTGCCCTCCGTCTCCACCTTGGGGTTTTGGGAGATGACCTCCATCAAACTCTTGTTGTTTGTGTTGATGTATGCGTATTGTTGTTTGTGTTTTTGTTGTGTTGTTTTAGTTTGTTGTTCATCCGGGAGTTTTCTTTTTATGGTGGGTGCTTGTGTTTGGGGTGGTGTTGGTGCTGGTTTTGCTGATAGGGGGATGTTTGACTGTGGTGTTGTTTGTGCTGTTGTTTGTGTCTGTGGTTGTGTGTTGGTGTTCTTGATTGGAGTTTTGGGGGTTTTGTGGTCTCTCTTTTTTTGTTTTTTAGATTTCCGCGGTTCTCCCTCTTCTTCACTTAAAGAAGGAGAAGCAGCTTCATCCGTCGATGAATAATCATCGTCAGGTGTGTGGGGTAAGAGTATGTTGTGTGGTGGTGGTGGTGTTTCGGTATGTGTGTTTGTGGTAGTGTTTGATGGAGTGGGATGGAGTGGGGAAGTGTTCTTCAGGGGTGTTGTCTCTGTTTTTTCTGATGTTGTTGGTTGAGTGTCTGTTTGTTTTGGTGTGGTTGCTCGTTTCGTCTGTCGTTGTACTTGTGGTGGTGGTGGTTGTTTTGGTGTTGGTGTTGGTAATAGCGTTTTTTTCATGATGTTGTTGTTGTGTGTTTGTGGACAAGAGGCTTTTAGGTGAGCTGTGCTACCACAGCGAAAGCAATGACATTTTCGTCCTTCTACCGAAATGTTTATGTTGTTGTTATTATCAATAACGACTCTTTCGGGTATTTTGGAGATTCTCTCCGGTTTCATTTGCAACAGAATCTCCAAATAGGTGCCCGCCCACCTTTGTCGAATAGATGTTCGTATCGAAAGTATTCTGTCTGTTTCTGGCTCTACGAAGCCAGCCAAGACCCACCAGATGTTAATGTTTGGAGGTATGTTTTTTATTTTTATTTTTTGTTTCCTTTTCCCCATGTATGTAGGGAAAAAGGTGTATGCTTTTGACACTATTGGTGTCACAGAGTTTTTTTGGGCGAGTGTCTCGCTTTTAAACAGTACGGAAACACTTCCGTACTGTTTTCCTCGACATTTGCTAGAATTTCCTTGAAAGAATCTTCTATATCTGCTTGATTAACAAATGTCGGCTTTCTTGTCGAATTTGACACAGTCCTAAAAGTGACTGATCGGCGGTTTGTGTCTTCCTTTATTTCAAGGGGTGAGTTAATTCTAAACCCACCTCTTTCTTCGAAAGTTACACATTTTCTCCCTTGCTGGAGCATATCTCTTGCGTTGGAGATATCAAGATTTATAAAATCTTGTTTTATGATCACTGATTCAGCGAAAGACATTTTCTTTTGTTGTGTAGTGTTGCTGTTGATGATGTTGTTATCGTTGTTGGAAATTTCAGTTCCTTGTCGAGGTGAAACTTTATGTGTAGATGTATCTGTAGAGTTGTTGATGTCTTTTTCATGTGTATGTATGTCAATGGGTGTTTTTGCTGTGTTTTCCTGTGTGTTATTGTTATTTTTCTCCGCTTCGGCGGTAGAAATTGTAAAATTTTCAAATGTTAATATATTTTTTCTTTTGTGACAGTTGTATCTATGGCGACGTCCATAGTAGCAGAAGCAGATATAACGTTAATATCTGCCTCTTTCTCTCTCTTTTCTCTATTAACGATCTCCAGCGTTCTAGTGTCGCTCAGGTTTTTTACTTTGTAAAATCTGATATTTTAAAGCAAATTTTTAAAATAAAATGTTCGCCCTTACAGGGGCGAAAAATGGGATTACCACCCAGCTGACAATTCAGCTTGGGGGTTAATCTACAAAGTGTTGTATTTTTTCAAACAATTAGATCGGTTTATTGCATAGAAATTAACAAAAAACTTACCGGCGATGTACCACACGTCAGACAGAAAGAGAGATAGATAGATAGATAGATATATAGATAGATAGATAGATAGAGATATGTATACCCATTTCTATATTAAACATTATTTATATATCCCGCCGAGGTTAACTTTGCCTTTCATCCTTACGGGGTCGATAAAATAAAGTACCAGTAATGCACTGGGTAATTGCTGGCCTTGTGCCAAAAGTAGAAACAATTATTTATATATGTGTGTGTGGGGGTGGGGTGGGGGTGCATACACATACATATATATGTATATGTGTGTGTCTATGTATGTATATGTTTATACACCACCAGTTAACATCTACACTAAACGGGTGATAAATAAAAGGATGGTATCACCCCCAAAAAATGTGCTGGAGAAGATTCTTTTACGAAACCAACACTCAAGAACACATTGAAACAAAAAACGAAGCCAGGCAGAAGAATTCATAGGCTGACTAGGAAGGAGTCATGCTAGAGCTGTGAAATCTTGCATGCATTAATTTCAACTATTCTTTTTCATAACTATTGCTTTTTCCAAGGGAGTATGTTGAAAAATAAACTTCTTTTGGTCAATCCATGAGAATGTCTTGGTCAGCCTATGAAGGAGTGACGATAGAGCTGCGAAATCTTGCATATATTAATTTCAACTTTTCTTATTACTTTGTTACTTTCCAAGGACTATGTTGAAAAATAAACTTCATTAAGAAATAAATAAACGACATTCCATGAGGTTATCTTGATCAGCCTATGAACTTTTCAGCCGATCTCATACAAACAAATTATAATCCTTGAAATTCCTTACACATGATTTAAAGGACTTGCGTGCTTTAAAACGAACCGTCGAAAAATATCAATCACAACAAAAATTGAAAAATACACCAATTGTATTTAATAGCACAACTGCAAATATAATAGTGGTTAACTTCCTAAAGCATTTTTTTTTCCCTTTTTTTTCTTTTTTTTTTGTTATTGTAGGTTTCTCGGTGCAATGGGTAGCTCTATAAACAGCTGATTACTATATGTATAGAAAAAAATTGGGTTAAGATATAACCACATATAGAGAGGGAGAGAAAGGAAGAAAGAGAGTCTAAATGAGAGAGAGAGAGAGAGGGAGAGAGAGAGAGGAAGAGGACAGAAAGAGAAGAGAAAAGTGGGAATGGGATCGATGGAACAGAAAGAGAAAAAGAGAGAGCGAGGGCGAGAGAGAGAGAGAGAGAGAGGAAGAGGACAGAAAGAGAAGAGAAAAGTGGGAATGGGATCGATGGAACAGAAAGAGAAAAAGAGAGAGAGCGAGGGCGAGATATATATATATATATATATATATATATATATACGATATTAAATAAATGGAAACTATATTTATAAAACCATATTTATTTCATTATATATATTTCAGGGATATCATATTAACAATATGTTATGCCTTCCTCAGACAAAATACAATATAGACAGTTTTATAGATAAATAGATTTGACATACCGTTCAACATCGACTTGTATTTGAGAAAGTTGATTTGGCAGTGAAAAATTGTAAACAGAAAGAAAGAAAGAGAGAAAGAAGGAAAGAAAGAAAGAAAATGAAGAAAAAGAAGAGCTCAGGTAACTGACCTTGTGGGCTTATTTTTAATCAATTCGCTACATAGGAAAATACCTGGTACTACCGGAGGTTTATATAGAGATGACATGCTTTTACTTATTGATAATAATAACTCTGAACTAAATAGGAAAAGAAAACAAATTACACAATTTTTTAATTACTTTAATCTTAAAATAGAAATTGAGAACAACCATAGAATAGTCAATTTCCTAGATATAACATTAAATCTCAACACATGTCTTCACTATCCTTTTCACAAGTTGAATGAAAACTTAAACTATGTCAGCTTTAACTCTAACCACCCCAGATCTGTCAAAAACACTATAGTAAACTCTGTTCAAAAACGTATCTCTAGAATCTCGTCTAATAGAAAGATTTTCGACGAAAAAGCCCAGTACTACAATGAAGCGTTAGCTAGAGCAGGATATAGTGATAAGATTATGTACATAGATAATGATAGACAAACTAAACAAAATAACAACTATTTTAATTACGGCAACAACCTTAACAAATATAATAGAAAGCATTACAATAATTCCAAAAGCCAAAAAAGAAATAGAACTAGGAACATAATTTGGTTTGCCCCCCCCCCCCCCTTCTCACTAAACATTGAAACCCACATCGCTAAACTATTTTTTAAAGCTCTTGATAATCGCTTCCCTAGAACACATAGGTATCACTCAATTTTCAATAGACATACTATAAAATTAACCTACTCATCCACCAAAAATTTAGCACAAAATATTAATAGAATAAATAATAGGAACTTAAAACCTAGTGATAATAGCATAAATAATATACAAGTTAACAAATGTAACTGTAGAGATAGATCTAAATGTCCGTTAAATAACAACTGCTTAGTTAAAAATATAATATACAATTGTAATGTTAAAACTGACTCTAATTCTTTTAACTACGTCGGTTCCACATCGACGGAATTTAAACTTCGCTATAATAACCACAAGAATTCTTTCACAGATCCAAGCAAAAAATCTTCAACAGCACTATCAGGCGTACTCTGGCAACTTAAGCTAGATAACGTTAGATATTCGACGGCTTGGAATATAATCTCAAGAGGGATTCCTTTTAATTCATCCTCTGAGACATGTGACCTCTGCGCAGAGGAGATATTCTTTATACTAAAATCTAAAAATTCCCTTAATCTACGGACAAATTTATTCAGTTGCTGCAAACATAGATTAAACTCAACTTTTAAATATAAATTTAAATTTAAAATGTAGTATATTTAGTTTGTTTTATAATTATTTGGGAAACTAGCCGATAAATCTTTCGATTTCTTCTTTTTATTCTTCTTTTTATTTTTATTTTTATTTAAACATTCTTCATGAAAAATTAAACTACCCTAAAAGTTGATGCTCCAAATATTTCGAATAAACGTTACACTAGATAAACTTCTATATTAAATATAAGAACACATGTAGACCAAATGGGCATCCTAAACTTTTTGAAATGATTTTTGCTAGACGCGATTTGATAAATAATTTTTAGCTTTATCTGTTTTCGACTCTGATGCTTATAATGAACTTGGCAATATATTGTCAATTAATTTTGAAGGGTTGATCTTTGTGGTTTATTTTTATTATTGTAATATTTTCTAATATTTTTATTTTTAATATGTAATATTTTTTTGTAATATTTTTTATTTTTTATTTTTTAGTTTTCTATTTTATTATTATTTATTATTATTATTATCATTATTATTTTTTGTTTTTGTTTCTGATATTTTTTTATATTTTTTTTTATTAATATATTGAAATCTGTTCTCTATTTCTGCTTGATAGATAATCATGTAGAGTAAAGACAAGAATAGTATTGTTAAAATTAATATAGACTCTATATATATGTGTATATATATACACATATATGTATACTTAAATTTTTATAGCACAATGAGAATGTTCTCCGTGTGAAATAGGGATTTGCAGAATTGATCACGTAAATTCACATCGATGTTTGTAGTTATCATATAAACATATGAATTTTTAAAACTAAACATAAGATCATTACTTTTCACACATTATGGATACGTGTCTCATTTAGGAATACTGATATTTACATTATAGCGCCTGGTTTTTATACGTACTAATACTTCTACATTAAAACATAGGGTTTTTAAATTATGCCTCGCCTATGTCTGGTTACTTTTCATTTTTCTCTCTATATAACGGCTGGTTTCCTCCCTAACCACATATATCTCCCTTACATTAATACTAGAGCTAAATAAATAAATAAATAAATAAATGTATCATTGATACGTTCCAACTACCTACTTTTCTCTATATATATCTATCTCTATCTATTTCCTCTCTCTATATCTCTCTCTGTTTCTTTACATGAAGTTCTTCTCTTTATCTATCTTTCCATCTCTCTATTTTGTTACATGCATTTCTTCTTTTTCTTCTTTTTCTTCATTTTCTTTCTTTCTTTCCTTCTTTCTCTCTTTCTTTCTTTCTGTTTACAATTTTTCACTGCCAAATCAACTTTCTCAAATACAAGTCGATGTTGAACGGTATGTCAAATCTATTTATCTATAAAACTG
>OZ024745.1:21565891-21568391 GCA_964016885.1 Eledone cirrhosa | reverse complement strand
ATTTGTAATTCCAACCAGTTCCTTAAGAGCTCTGTGTGGTAATTTCTGTATCTCTCCGACCATAACCAAACGTATAATACTTTGTCTTCTTCGCCCACTTAATCATGGGAGGGTCGTGGGGGAAGAGTCCTGAAACATTCTTTCCAGCGGGTCCTGTCAGAAGCCACCGTCTGCAATTGATCCGGCTAGATCCCCAAGCGTGACAAACCAAGCTCATGGATGTTATCCAACTAACTTGCTCGGGGTCGACCCTTGGGACTCCTGCCAGTTCGTTTTGCCTGTATAATCTATCCAGCGATTTTTTCCTGAGACATTCTAACCACATGCCCGAAACTTGGACGAATAATTCTGTTGATTTAAATGTTTCTTCTGTATTCGATAAATTGAAAACCCTTCTTTATCAGCCCAGAGAACCTTCAGTAACCTTGGTAAATGCGTACATCGTATATTTAACTATCAGCACAGTTTTCTGTTTCGTACTTGTTCTGCCAATGACATTGAAAAACATCTAAGAAAAAAGAAACTAGAATTAGTTTAGAAGGTAAGAATGAATAAAATTTAATACGTGTTCAGAACTTAATCTCTCAATGTTTACACACCTATGTATACACGCCACGTGTATATATATATATATATATATATATATATATATATATATATATATATATATATATATATATATATGCATATATATATATATATATATATATGATATATATATGCATATATATATATATATATATATATATATATATATATATATGATATATACATGTACATATATATAATACACACGCTTAAACGTAAACTTACCTCTCCCCATATATATATATATATATATATATATATATATATATATATATATATATATATGTGTGTGTGCAGGGGGGGGGGGTATGCGTATACGTCTCTCTATGACCTCGAACACAGTATAGTGTATATGAAGAAACACCAATTCGCATTTATCAAAGATGAGTGATGAGAAGCTAATAAGATATATGCACTCTATCATGTAGACCTGGCTACACTAGCGTCTGTTTAATGTATTAACCAATATTGAAAACAGCCAAAAACTTAATAAAACTTGGTTAAGTAACTTCACAGAAGCGAATATTCCAGACTTGTCTTAATGAACAATTCTCCGAGGAACATAGATAAAGAACAAACACACACACACACACGCACACGCACAAGCACACGCACACACTCACACACACAGACCGCCCCCCACCACCCCACGCATACGCACTCACACGCACTCTCACATACACACATATTCACACACTCATGCAGTTTCATATATTATATAGTGACTGCGAAGATGTCGTAATTGATTGGCACCATCTTTAATAAATAAATAGGGTGAAGGGTAAAGACCCCTTTAGATCACGAATAACCATAGTATTTGAACCTAGAATGTTCTGCTCCGAGGCAAGGGTGTTTTTGGAAGACCAGTAGTCCACCATGTATTCCAGTATCCTTTCTCCACGCCACTGATGTTGTCCAACGGAAAGGCAACGTATTGTTACCGACCATGATTCACAGGAATACAGAGAACTATTCTGGGTTGAAACAATTTTTGGTTTTAAAGCGGAAACTTCGATCTTAGGTTTCAATCTTGATTGCGTTAGAAATTTACGTTCTGTAAGAAAGGTCAATAGATTTAGTGAGATAAGTTTAGAATTTGTAGAGCTTGAAATATTTTTCTCCGCATCGAACGATTTTCCTCCCAATGAGAGAGAGAACATTATGTTCTGTGTTATTTTGATATATGTAGTACATATACTGATATATGTAGTGGTTGTTAGAAGAAGGTTTTGAATGAGATTTGATTTATCATGTTATCATTTAAGGATGCTCTCACTTTCTTTGTTCATAGAAGTAATATATTAGTGGCTGGGTTTATGTAGTTGATAGCTGCATGAGAAAGGTCATATAGTAGTTTAGGATAATGTCACATGCACAGTTTAGTGTCTTTGTTTAAATGCAATGACCAGCAGGTGGTTGATGTACAAAATAAAGCGGGTGAGAAACACAGCACTTACTGGGCATAAGAAAATGTTTTTCATTCGTTCTGACCTTATATACTTTATTATATTAGAAACCCTAACTACATTAGATGAAAACATGGAAATAAATATGTTTACAGAAAGGCATGTAGTTGAAGAAATCCGAACATAATACAGTAATACCTTTTTATTTAAAGACTTTCAGTAATGACCTTTGGTCTTTCACACTCACTCAATATATAAGTCAAAGACCCCCGTCAAAGAAACTTATTGATTCAGCACATTGAACCTCATGGACATATCATCTGACTGATAAAATGACAAGTCAGTCAATCATATTGGTGACCTCCCCACAGCCACGACGGACAAAATGGAGAAGGCGTTTCTCCGGAGGACGGCAAGGGAGACGCGCTGGAAAAGCCATTCCAGCTCGCGAGGCTCACAACTGCGGCTGGCCAGCTCAGCGTCTATGGTGGTGAATAGGGAGGTAG
>OZ024745.1:21550891-21560891 GCA_964016885.1 Eledone cirrhosa | reverse complement strand
CCCACACCCTCTCTTGGTCGTATCAGTATCAGAAGCTACTTTAATCTCATGGATGTTGTTCTTCCTAATCTGACAAAGCCATGAAAATATAATGATTTTTCTTTATAATAATTTATACTAAGGATGATAATTTCTTTCAATGGCACATTACTTCAAGTTTAAATTAAACTGACACCAGTATTTCATTGGTATATACGTCATCAAACCTGGAATAATAAAAGGTAAAGTTGTACATACTAATATTTTTATATGTTTAAACCAGCAGATTTACGCTGCTACTACTGTTCCATTAACAGACGTAGACCGTTTCTTAGTTATACCATTAATTGTTTCTATTTTAGGCACAAGGCCAGCAATTTCCAAGTACATTACCGGTACTTTATTTTATCGACCCGTAAGGATGAAAGACAAAGTTAACCTCGCCCGGAATTGAACTTAGTTATACCATTAATGGTATTTAAAATGTGTTTACTAATTAATCCGTTCACGCTTTTAGGGGAGTGCTTTTAGACAAGAGACGAAGTTCTTGTGATATTTGAAAGGAATATAATCTCCACGTTAGCCAAATATACTAAGGTGTTATCTATTTTGAGTTTCGGTTTTATTGATTTTACCTCGAAAATATAAGTTACCTTTTTTGGGCATATTTGGGGTAAGATTTGAGGTAAGCTGGGAATATAAATTTTTATTTGTTTTTTACGTGTTTGATAGCAGGATTTAGCTTCCTTTCGAAAACTTTATTTTTCTTATCATGCCTAAGAAGTCTTGAATACAAAACACATAGTAATTAACATTGCTAAGAGTGTGAAAGGTTAATTGAGAAATACATTTTAGATAACATTAATGATAGAATTAATAAAGTCGACAACTCCCATAATGGAACAATAGTCACATCTTAATCATCGAGATTAACAATATTACTAACAAAATTATGTGCAAATTCAATTCTCAACCAAATTCGAAACTCAACTCAAGCTTTTCATCTTTTACAATCTACAGAGAAGATACGTGAAGATAAGACATGTTTACAAGTCATCATATATATCAATATATATATATATATATATATATATATATATATATATATATATATATAAACGGAAAAAATGAAACGAAATTTCATTTCTCACTCTTAGTACGGTTGTTACTTAAATATAAGTATGTATACGTACATACATATATGTATACAGACGTATAGTAGTATGTATATATATATACATACATGCACACATATATATATGTACGTATGAATTCACCGAACATTTATTATAATGCTCGGTGTGTTTGTAAACAAACATCCCGATTTAAGCCGTACAGTGTCTAGCAACCATCGTTGCTCATTTGTTCAACACTGACAAAGGAACGCTGTACTAGTTTCAAGCTTATTAGCTATCGTCCTTTGTCAGTGTTGAACAAATGAGCAACGATGGTTGCTAGACATTGTACGGCTTAAATCGGGATGTTTGTTTACAAACACACCAAACATTATAATAAATGTTCGGTGAATCCATACGTACATATATATATGTGTGCATGTATGTATATATATATACATACTACTGTACGTCTGTATACATATATGTATGTACGTATACATAATTATATATATATATATATATATATATATATATATATATATATATATATATATATATATATATATATATATATATATATATATATATATATATATATATATATATATATATATATATATATATATATATATATATATATATATATATATATATATATATATATATATATTATATATGTATATAATATAAAACGAAAAATCAGTGATGCATCTGAAATCAATTTATTGTGTGTTAGAATTGTTTCGTCGGAGGACAGCTCGAGACACGATCATTGCATGGATCTTGTCTGACTCTGGACCTGCGGGCTCGTCGTACACACACACACACACACACACAGACATATATATATATATATATATATATATATATATATATATATATATATATATATATATCTGTGTGTGTGTGTGTGTGTTTATCTATATATTAAATTTGTATATTTGTTAGGTAAGGACAATAGTAAAAGAAAGTGGACCAGGCAGTTCTGTCTGTTAGGACATGAAATGGACACACAAAATAAGTTGCCCATAAGAGTCAAATGAGGATTTGGCTAATTTAAAATAGTTGTTCGACAAAAAGGACTATGGACTATGCTTAGTGATAGTGTCAAATTAATCAAAACTGTTTTCCCTTTCACATGAATTAGCACTATTGCATATACTTACTTGAATTGGGTAAGTATTTTTAGTACGTTTTATGAGACAGCGCAATCCTATAAATATTTTGGAAGAAAGGAATTTCTTACACCAAAGATAACTTTTCTCGAGAAATTCAATATGGTTTATTAAATCGAATATAATTTCAAGAAGAATAATTCTGGTATATTTATAGACATTTTTCAACTTGAGTAACATCGGATGTTATGCTAGTATATATACATAAATACATAATGTGTGCATTAATATATTTAGACAGAGGTAACTGCGCAGTTGGTAAGGATTTTAACTTGTCAGAGCAAGTTTCATTTTGATCACTGACGTGTTGAAAACAACACCTTATAGCGACATTGAAAATGATTCTTAATTCAAAAGGGTGAACTAATATGTAAATTGGTGTGAAGCTGAGAACTGCTTAGAAATTATTAATATACTCAGGTGATGATGATGATGATGATGATTATCATCATCATAATTATGATGATGATGTTGTTGTTGTTGATAATGGTGATGATGATAATAATTGTTTCTAGTTTTGGCACAACGCCAGCAATTGTCCCAGTACATTACTGGTACTTTATTTTATCGACCCCGTAAGGATGAAAGGCATAGTTAACCTCGGCGGCATTTGAACTCAGATCATAAAGGGCCGTAACTCTATGTGTGGCGTCCGACCCTCTACAGATACTGCCAATCCTCTACACCAACAACAACAGCAATAATCATAGCCGTCGTTAGAGCGTTGGATTAGATAATCCACGCTATTTGTTGGGGTTCTCTGCAGTACTCTCAGTAAAATTCTCGACAAAGTCATATTTGCTTTTCACAATCCTCGAGGAAGATAAATAAAGTACCAACCTTTAGTTGAGGTTTGGCGGGATTTTTAGAGTCTTGGACGTAATGCCTTATTTCATCTCTTGGGATACCTTGTGATCTTTGATGAACATTTAATTCCCCCAGCCCCTCAAATGCACCCACGGACACCCACGGAGACATCAATCAACTCGTTGGCGTTTTTAAAACCCAATTTGAATTGTTCTTAATAAAAGGGCTTTTCTAGCGGGTACAGTTATATTTTATTTCACATTCTATCATGAGCCGGCTGCTTTTAGTGAATGCTACCGCACTGATGCTTTGTTAAAGAGTGATTGCAATGTTATTTATTAGTTATGTTACTAAAATATTTTATATCTAACATACTATTTTGGTATAAAGGAGGTATTAATATCTTTTAAAAATAATTCATAGGAATTCTATCCGACGCCCTAATAATTCTGACAAAGCACCACCCTTTTTTTTTAGTAATAAAACATAATGAGATTTTACGAATTATTACTTCAAGTTTCATATATCCAATATTTTGGAGAGTTATGAAAAACAGAATATTGGGCAGATTTAAAATTATGAGTAATTTGTTACAAGTCAAAGCAAAATTAAGACCAAGACCAGATTTAACCTTGGTCGGTTAAATTCAGATTTGGTGGGCGCCTCACACACACGCACAGACAGACACACACACACACACTCACACACACAGATATATATATTGCTCTAAATATTCACGGGCTCTGCTAAAGTTGATAAAAATCCACTTCTATAATTTATCCTCCAAAACGTGAAACGAATAAAACGAATTGTTTTTGTATGTTTGATTTTAGTCTTTCTTTTATACCTACGTACACGTATATGTACGAAGACACACACACACACACACACACACACACACACACACACACATATATATATATATATATATATCAAAGGTATATATTGAGTTAGAAACTCAAAATAGTCTCTTACAATTAAATAGCTCAAGGAAAAAGGTTTTTCTGAGCCGTATAATATAATTGAATATAAAAGAGAGGTAAACACAGATATAAACATACATGTGTCCAAATCGTAAGGGACCAAGTTCGCTAGGGTGTTCCGGCAGTTGCCCTATATAGGTTTGTTTTTATTTTTCTTGATTTATTATTTTAAATTGAGTCTGGCAAACCACATTGTGAATAGTTAGTATTTTTTTCACCCTAGCGAATCTGGTCCCTTACGATTTGAACACAGGTATGTATATATCTGTGTTTATCTTTCTTTTGTATTCAATTATATTACACGGCTCAGAAAAACCTCTTTCTTTGAGCTATTTAATTGTAAGAGACTATTTTGAGTTTCTAACTCAATATATACCTTTGATATAGTCGGCTCCTTCAATTTTTGTCGAGATAATTTAAATATCGTGTAAACTTGGCTGCTATTTTTAGTAGCGTACGTTTATGTAACATGCTAGGTTCTGATGTCATGTGCGTTATTTTATATTTACACACTATTCAGTCTTCTGAGATGCTTAGAAGTGAAGGGATTACTAATTTTACACCCACTGATGAGCAAAGAATTGGTAATTATCTTCGCTAAAATTGCGAAACTGCCTACCATAAGCAGTCTGGGTGTTCCGGCAGTTGCCCAATATAGGTTTGTATTTCTTTTCTTGATTTATTGTTTTAAATTGAGTCTGACAAACCATATTGTTAATTGTATTTTTTTCACCCTAGTTTATATCTGTGTTTATCTCTCTCTTAAATCCTCCTCCGTCCGCTTTTCCCTGCTTGCAAGGGTGGGACGGGAACTGATTCTGGCTTGATTTCTACAGCTGGATGCCCTTCCTAACACCAACTTCATTTAAAGTGAGTGGTGGGTGCTTTTTTGCCGTGGCACCTACACGACCACTTTTCAGTGGAATGATAGAGACCTCAGCCCCTATCATCTCATTTCTACAGCTGAGTAAACTGGAGCAATGTGAAATAAAGTGTCTTGCTCAAGGAAACAACACATCACCCGGTCTGAGAATTGAACTCACAACCTTTCGATTTTGAGGCCAATGCTCTAACCACTGAGCCATATGCATATATATATATATATATATATATATATATATATATATATATATATATATATATATATATATATATATATATATATATATATATATATATATATATATATATATATATATATATATATATATATATATATATATATATATATATATATATATATATATATATATATATATATATATATATATATATATATATATATATATATATATATATATATATATATATATATATATATATATATATATATATATATATATATATATATATATATATATATATATATATATATATATATATATATATATATATATATATATATATATATATATATATATATATATATATATATATATATATATATATATATATATATATATGTATATATAATATAAGATCAAAAGATGGTTAAAGGAGTTCCATATATTTTATTATGCGCATTTCAAAAACAAACATCATCAAACAATAATATTTGTGTTTTCATCAGATAAAACAGGAGAACATGATATGAAGGCTAAAAAACACTTGTTGATAGTGCAGTTTTAAATCAACATATATGTTGATTTAAATATCATGTTCTCCTGTTTTATCTGATGAAAACACAAATATTATTGTTTGATGATGTTTGTTTTTGAAATGCGCATAATAAAATATATGGAACTCCTTTAACCATCTTTTGATCTTATATTATGCATACTCCAGTCCCACAAACTGTAGAGTGCTTCTTATCCGATATCTGCATTGCTTTATTGTACTACAATAAAACTCACCTCCTACATATATATATATATATATATATATATATAAGTAGAAGGGGTATTTAATTTGTTGGAAGTCCGACAAATATACATGTTTAAAACTGATTTAGAGCACTCAACAGTTTACTGGAGTAAAAATTCAATAATATTAAATAAATGGAAACTATATTTATAAACCCATATTTATTTTATTATATATATATCTAGGGTACCAAGACAACATTGGTACGCTTTCATCAGTTAAAATACAAAGACTATCCAGTGAATTTCCAACCGATAAGGTATGATTTTCATGGGTATGTCTCTATTTATAAAACAAACTTTGTATTTTATCTGATGAAAGCGTACCAATGTTGTCTTGGCACCCTAGAAATATATATAATAAAATAAATATGGTTTTATAAATATAGTTTCCATTTATTTAATACCATAGAATATATATATATATTGTAAGCTAATAAATGGTTTGAATAGAACTTTGATTCATGTGATTTCGATATAACTGCTCTGTAGAACAACTGATGTTATTACATTGAGCTATTTATCTTACTGGTAATAAGGTAGTAATAAATTACTGTTGTTCACTGTTTAGGGTTTAAAATATATATAACTATAAAAGGTTTTAGTATATGCATAACCATAAATAGTATCCTTAATACTATATATATATATATATATATATATAAGAGAGATAAACACAGATATAAACATACATGTAATTATGCATATATATATATATATATATATATATATATATATATATATATATATATATATATATATATATATATATATAAATATATATATATATATATATACACATATATATATATATATATATATTTTTTTTTTTTTCTAAATAGAGGTGTGACACACGAATTGTGATATATTAGTAAAAAGGAAAAGAAAATGCTGACAAATTTTTCCCAGTGAAAAATAGTTTAATTACGAATAAGTATAAATTAGTAATAAGTATTGGTTAGTATTCAGTTTTACTTTTAAGTTTTTACCGGTTGCGCATTTCGAATGTTTTCAAAAATAATTTTGAGATAGAGCGCCCGTGATCTTTGCTCTAATCTGATTAGAGCAAACATCACATTATTCGTAATTAAACTATTTTTCACTAGGAAAAATTTGTCAGCATTTTCTTTTCCTTTTATATCACAACTCGTGTGTCACACCTCTATTTTTTTTAAATATATATATATATATATATATATATATATATATATATATATATATATATATAGGCATAATTACATCTTGAAGAAGCTGCCTTAGGTTCATTCACATTTGGAAAGACTAAAAGATGTATATAAGCAGTAAGTTCAGACAACTATAATGGGATAAAAGATGAATCAACACAAACATATTGGTTGGAGAGAAGTACGAGTGACTTAGCATAGTAGATTACTGACTACATGATATGTTAATGACATATTTTACATAACATCGATCATATAACTCTATTTCTAGCTCTTTCTTACTACATTTCTTCAACCTCATCTCTTTAGCCTTCTCTCTATGAATTCACAGTCACAACCAGGCACATACACACTCACTCACACAGACAGACAGACAGACAGACAGACAGACAGACAGACAGACAGACAGACACACACACACACACACACACACACACACACACACACACACACATCCACACCCGCCCCCACATACAGATATACACATACACACACTCCTACACCCCCACACATATATATATTTAAATATATATATATATACACATACATACTTACACACACACATATATATATATATAAATATATATATATATATACATATATATATATATATATATATATATACATATATGAATATATATATATATGTATATATATATATATATATATATATATACATATATATATATATATATATATATATATATATATATATATACATACATATACCCACACATCCAGACGTAGTCATTATATTATTTGAATCATGTGATCATGTGATCATTTAATTTGCACTGATATATAATAGGAACTAATATATAAGAGATAACGTATGAAACATCGGCAAAATGGAAGCTGAAGTGACTATATATTAAATATTTGTACAATATCACATATAAGTATTAGAAGTATTTAAATTAATGGAATCATGGAAATATCTGTATTATGGTCTAAATACCTTAATGTATTTACTGAAGGATTTACCTGTTCTTATTTGAAAATCCGTTGGATTAACTTTATATTACTCTAGACATACTAATGTACGAGTATCAGTGAAGTACTAGAATCGATTTATCTGATTCTGTAATTTTTGCTACGTATTTCTGGATTTGTGTGAAAGTTAGAAATCGATAATTATATTATGTTTAAAGGTAAATAACATATAAATATATGGAAGCAATAGGAATATCATTCATTGGAGACTTCAAATGATATAGACTAACATGCTCTATTGGATGTAGAATTCTTGTTTAATTTAATGAGTTTGCACTGTAACTTATAGTATCGCAAGTATGGATATCCAGATATGTTATTGCACACATTACAAGTGATTACAATAAAATATAAACGTAACTCTTCTCTGTGTGGGCGACAAGAAAGATAACTCAGCGTGGTTCAAAATAGTAGTAGATATATAATCATATATAATATGTTTATAAACATACATACTAACATATATAATTAGAATTAGTAGCATGTAAATACTGCTATAGACGTCGGGAAACAGAGAGTCGCTTCAGGTAGAGCCGCTACTTCTCCGAATTGAGAAATAACAGCTCCCATACTACGGATATATGGTCAGAATGCTTAAAGAAAGAATCATAGGACAGATTTTATGGGCAAAACATTATAATATATTACATAGTATTTCGCACGCTAGACTTTCTTCGGAAAATAGGAACAGAGAGAAAAGAGATGTAGGAAAGACCAAAAAAGACGAACGAAGTAGATACAGGAAAATAAGGGGATAGAGGAGAGGAGAAAATACGTATAGTTGCTAGTTAGTCACATTATATATATGATGATGTTTATAAATATATGTAATAATGAAGTTAATATTAAGTAGGATATATGATTAATGGTGGAATTAATTGCACAACACACTGCTTAAATAGATAAACATGTTGAATATGTTAATAAAAGCAAGAATATGCTCGTCACATTTCATTAATTCTTCTTCTTCTTCTTCTTCTTCTTCTTCTTCTTCTTCTTCTTCTTCTTCTTCTTCTTCTTCTTCTTCTTCTTCTTCTTCTTCTTCTTCTTCTTCTTCTTCTTCTAACGATACAGAGATATTCCCATTCCCCTACTAATGTCTCCACCAATCACATTGGTCCTGCCTCAGTATAAACAGACACCAACACCAACAACAACAACACGCCACGCTACAAATGATACTATGAAGGTAGCATACTTATCCGGTAAACGAGAGGTGTCAGTTCGACTCCCATGTGCTAAATACCCATCATTTTCCCGTTCGTTCGGTTTATACGCCCTGTTATTAGCCTATTTCTTTAAGTCAAAAGATACGGCGAAGCCTTCTATTTCAATTTTCAAACTTCGCTCGCTGCTCTCTAAATAAACTTACTCCGATACTAATATTTAATATTCAAATTCCTAAATTCAGTCACTATAACTGTTATTCCTATATTCGTACCAACTAACTCCCTACTTACACCTAACTAAAACAGTTATATACACATATGTATATGATGAACACGAATACTAGCACATTGTCTCTCCCAAGATGCTTAGTGAATATTCCACTCGCTTTGCTGTCAATTAATTACAATTAATGAATATATATATATATATATATATATATATATATATATATATATATATATATATATATATATATATATATATACATATATATATATACATTATATAAATGTAATTTGAGTTTTTCGAATATTAATAATTGTTTCTACTTTTGGCACAAGGCCAGCAATTACTTTATTTTATCGACCTCGTAAGGATGAAAGGCAAAGTTAACCTGGGAGGAATTTGAACTCAGACTGCAAAGGGCCGTAACTCTATGCTGCAAAGCATGGCGTCCGATCCTCTACCGATACTGCCAATCCCTCGCCCTGCAGTTCTGTTTACATGCCA
>OZ024745.1:21543391-21545891 GCA_964016885.1 Eledone cirrhosa | reverse complement strand
GTTTGATCCTTACTATGGAGTCGGCAGTCAACTGGATTTGTCCCATACGCGATAGCAGTTGTTCTGTATAGTTCCACAGGTCGCTTACGCCCGGGCAGTGTACAATTGCGTGTAAGACGGTTTCAATGTCCTGCTCGCATCTTGGACAGGCGTCCGTGCCTGTAGATCTTATATCGAACGGGTAGAGCTTCTCGGTAGCACTGCCAGGCCAGGGGCTTCTGGAAGTTGTCCATAGGTCCCGGGCGGAAAATGCTACCGAACAGACTGGTGAGTTCGACGGGAAAAATTAATAAACATAGAGACACATAGTGGATTGGCAGCATCGATAGAGCGTCAGAAAACAAGCTTTGTGGTATAGAGTTATGACCGTTTACTTCTGATTTCAAACCCTGCCGAGGTTATCATTGCTTTTCATCCGTACTAGTTCGATAAAATAATGTACCAGTAACATACTAGGGTCGATTTAATCGACTTTCTCCTTCCCTTCAAATTGCTGGCCTTGTGCTAAATGCACAAACAATTATTATTTTAATGTTTGGATCTTCATTTGTGTGTGTACAGGCTCACACCAAGTCTCACTCAGTGACCCCAAGAGAGTCACTCCAAGTCTCACTCAGAGGCCCCAAGAGAGAACAAGTTTAAGCGGGTATTGCGGGTATTATGACTAGGTTGGTTGATAACTGGTATTTTTGTTTGGGAGGGGGGAGGGGGAGAATTAATTTCAGTGACAGGGACTTGTGTCGTGGCTTTTTCAGCACTGAATATGAACCTGAAGATTGCGAAAGTATGAAAGTACTTGTTCAATTAACATTTAACACTTAATATTCTATCATACTATTTCATTATAATATCATTATAATTTTAAAGGATTGTAAATAAAACGAGTAAATCAGACAAAGTCGGTATTCCTTTTATTAGTATAATCTTCTATATACAATCATACACAGCCGTGTATATTTATATATATGTATATATATATATATATATATATATATATATATATATATATATATATATATATATATATATATATATATATATGTATATATATATATATATATATATATATATATATATATATATATATATATATATATATATATATATATATATATATATATATATATATATATATATATATATATAAAGAATTAATATCTAGTAACATATATATACATACAGATGCATATCAATGCTAGCAAATATATAGGTTTTGTCTTAGTAACATTGTGGTTCAATGCATGGGGTTGCAGAACAATAATATGAGAGACGTAAAATAAGAAAATTATAAAATTAACTTACTTACTAAAATATCACTTCCAACTAATTAGTTTCTGGAATGGAGTAAATATATTTTCCGAAGAAGATATTGAGAAACATTCCGTCGTCAGGGAAGTCTATTCTCAGCTAAGTTTCCAGGCAAAGCGAGGACTCTGGAAACTCATTAAAAAATAATTCAGTGGATAGGAAATAGCAAAGCGTGGAATGAATTCCTAGCCATTGAGAAAATCACTGCCTCTGCGTCTGTGGCAAATTCAAAAAGAATCAATCACGTGACATCGAGGTCAATCAGTGGAAAGTGGTTTGCTAATAAGACAGCAGCCTGCCTACTACCATAGCAGCAGTCATGGCCAATATTGCTCGACAAATAATTTGGAGATAATTATAAAGAATTAATATCTAGTAACATATATATGCATACAGATGCATATCAATGCTAGCAAATATATAGGTTTTGTCTTAGTAACATTGTGGTTCAATGCATGGGGTTGCAGAACAATAATATGAGAGATTATTTTTTAATAAGTTTCCAGAGTCCTCGCTTTGCCTGGAAACTTAGCTGAGAATAGACTTCCCAGATGACGGAATGTTTCTCTATATCTTCTTCGGAAAATATATTTACTCCATTCCAGAAACTAATTAGTTGGAAGTGATATTTTAGTAAGTAAGTTAATTTTATAATTTTATTATTTTACGTCTCTCATATATATATATATATATATATATATATATATATATATATATATATATGTATGAATGAAGTAATTCCGTCGGAAAAGTCCAGGAAAAAAAGTGCTCTATGTAGGTAACAGAGCTTAATAGTTATGTAATAAACAACATAAGGCAATTATTCCATTTACCAGTGGTTTCTTAAAAACAAAAGATTTTGCTTTCAATCCCCAGAATGAAAAAATCCTGGTCTGTTTATTTATATCCAAATTCAATAAACAGACCAGGATTTTTCATTCTGAGGATTGAAAGCAAAATCTTTTGCTTTTAGAAACCACTGGTAAATGGAATAATTGCCTTATGTTGTTTATTACATAACTATATATATATATATATATATATATATATATATATATATATATGTGTGTGTGTGTACATATATGTATATATATATATGTATATATATATATGTGTATTTATATTATAAATGAATATAAAAGAGAGATAAACACATACATATACATGTATGTGTTCAAATCGTAGGGACCAG
>OZ024745.1:21530891-21535891 GCA_964016885.1 Eledone cirrhosa | reverse complement strand
TCTTAACGTTTCGGACACCAGTTTTTCATCTGAAGATAGAATGAGAAATATAACATGCAAGAGAAAGATAAGGTGAGAAGGAGAAGGAAAGGAGAAAAATGACGGACAAATAACTCGTGCCTATATAGATATCGATATATGGTTGTGAATACACTAACTCCTAAGCCACGGGCTCCCCCCGCCCCCCCACATACACATTTATATATATATTGATGTGTCTGAGAGACGGAATCTGGCTTAGTGGTTAGTTTCTTCGGTCAATGATCGGAAGGCGCGTTGTGTCTGAAGTAGCGTGTCTGTCCTTGAACAAGACACTTTCTTTCACATTGGTTCAGTTAACTCCGGTGACAAAAATATTTTGTACATGTAATTCAAGAGACCTGCCTCGTTACGTTTTGTGTCATGCTGGTTCTCCCTGTTAAAGATACAAAATTGGTGGACTGCTCAGCCACGTACACGTTAATCTCACAATTAGGCTGTTCCATTGACACTCCCAACGTAACTAATCTTTATGTGGTTTAAACTTTGTGTGTCAATGGTTATCTGTTGTCATAAATATTGTGGTCGTCTTTGAAATTCTTAAGGAACAATTTGGTCAAGTCAAAATTAACTCGTAGTTGTCTATTTACGAGACACTGCTCACGTGATTGTAATCCATTTTCAAATACCCGTATTTTACCCAACATCTCACGTTAGATGGTGAATGTCCTGCAGTACTCTCTCTTATTCCAAATCTACGTCGAAAGTGTTGTGTTTTGCATATATATGATTTGGAACGTATGGTTTTGCTGGGGACTATTCTCTGATTAAGCTATATATTTTCAAATGTATCAGCTGCTTTCCTACACAAGCATAGTTTATGATAATTTGATCAGAAACTACACGAGTTGTTATTTAATGTAGTTAGATCTTGTAGTGTGGTCACTGTAGGTTTTGTTTTTGTAAGACTTTCTTTATATTTCTTATCGTATCAGACCTTTAAAGTGACCTTTCAGTAAAACAACCGTATATTCATGTTTATTGAGAGAGTGCTATATAGTTTTAGTGGAAACATAAGCCGTGTAAACAATGTATTTCTCTAGGTATCTGCCCTCTACGGAACGAAGGCTCGTGTTTCATTACATGCCGGCTCTCTGTCTTAGATATGGTTGTAGCTCTTGATAGCATTGGATATGTCTATAGTTTTCGCGCAGATGATACTTGCCATAATACTGTTTAGTTGATCAGCTTCTGGAATATATGGCCGTTACGGAAAGAAAATGTTTTACGACATGGTGTTTTGTACAGAAAGGTTGGATGGTGGATTATACCATCTAACGTATTTTTTCCCTCGGATCTATGGTAGATATGCGTATATGAGTGTTATGATACTTTATGAAATTTTGGATGAGTAAATGTATTTGCACATAATTATATTATAATGAATAAATTAATAAACAGTCCCTCTCTCTCTCTCTCTCTCTCTCTATATATATATATATATATATATATATATATATATATATATATCCACCTTTCTCTCTGTAAACATAAATACGGGAGCGGCAATTATATTGTTAGAAATATATGCTATGGGATGTACAGATAAATAGAATGGTAGATAAACATATAGAGCTAAGAAAGTAATTAAAGAGATACATAGAGAGATATAGAAAGAAAATGGAGAGGTAAACACACACCTATGCATGTATAATACATGTATATATATATATATATATATATATATATATATATATATATATATATATATATATATATATATATATATATATATATATATATATATATATATATATATATATATATATATATATATATATATATATATATATATATATATATATTATATATATATATATATATATATATATATATATATATATATATATATATATATATATATATATATAGTGATGGTTATGTTGCCAGTATTACCAAATAAAAAGAAACACATACACCAGATGATTTCCTCCTTATCTTTATTACTTGTTATTCACTGGTTTGTTGACGTTCTTTTGCCTCACATTGTGACCTCCTCAAAGACAACATGTCCTCTTTTGTGCCTCCTCTTCTTGCTGGTTGTCAATTCCTACTCCATCTTGTCTTTTCTTTTGGAATAGAGGGAGAGAGAGAGAGAGAGAGAGAGAGAGAGAGAGAGAGAGAAGGGGAAGAAAGGGAGAGAGAGATTGGAGATGGTAATATATATAACAATATTGCTCTTCACATATGTATGCACAAGAACAGAGAGGATACCTTACATATATGGCAAATGACATGAAAATATATACATTTATGTTTGCCTACACCTGTACAGACAGACACACGCACATACACACATATATATATACCTACACACATACGTACATATCTATATATATATATATACATATATGTGTACATACACAGACGCATGTACATATAAACATACACATACACACATGTATGTACACTCAATACGTGATTACTTACATGAAAATTAACACCCGTAGAAAAACAACACATTCATCCCCTCCCTCTCCTCCTTAGCCTCTCTCTCCCTCTCACCTCATCCCCCCTCACTCTCTCACTCTCTCTCTCTCTCTCTATATATATATATATATGCATCTATGTATATATATATATATATATCAAGTTATATATAAATATGTGTGTATGTGTGCATTCTTGTAGGTATCTATGAATAAATATATATAAATAGATAAACTTAAATAAACACACATATATATATATCTATATATATATATATATATATATATATATATATATATATATATATATATATATATATATATATATATATATATATATATATGTATATATATATATATATGTGTGTGTGTGTGTGCGTGGGGAGAAGGGTGTGTATATGTATCTATTGATAGATATAGATATTTTTACATATATATACATATGTGTGCCTGTGTGTGCGTGTGTTTGTGTGTACGTGTGTGTTTGTGTATGTGTACATGTGTATGTATGTATGCGTGTACCTCTGTGTGTATGTGTGTGTGTGTATCTGTGTGTGTATGTGTGTGTGTGTTTATGTATACATTCACATATATTCACACACACATTCACACAGAGAGATTAATACATACCCTTTTACATTCATATCACACGTTGCTTCTATTCTTTCCAAAATGGCTTCCAAAATATCGAGTTGCGAAAAGGATGATAAAAAAAATGGAGATTAAAAACAAAACACAACAAAACTATAGATAAAACATATAGCAAAATAACAACCCCAAAAAACATGTAATGTTATTGTTTCATTTGTTTATTTGTTTATGTATATTTATTTTTATTTTTGCTATAATTTTTTGTTTTTGTTTTTGTTTAAAACAGACAAAATGATAAAGAAGAAAATAATCAACACGAAAGGAGTGGATGAGGAGAGAAAGAAGGAAAGAAAAGAGAGGAGGGAGGAAAATGATAGAAATGTAGAAAAATGTAGGCAGTAAGAATGAAGGAACGAACGAGTGAAAGAAGGAATATGTAGGAATAAACAAGAAGAAAAACATTGTAAGTAAATAAATAAATAAATATATAAATACATCGATAGGAAAAGGAAGATGAAAGAATCAAACTGAAAGAATTAATAGAAAGAAATAACACGACAGAAGCGATGAAAGAAAATAAAGAAAGAAAAACAATAATAATTGAAGTCAGAAGGAAAGAAATCTTATTAAAAGACAGATAACAGATAGAATTTAAGGTGGTTATTTGGGAAAGATAGATATCTTTCTTTATTTGCCACAGGGGCGTACACAAATGGGACATTACAAGACGTGACGCGGGGGTTTTACATAAAAATAACTTTAACATTAATAAATAACAATAAACTATATATAATAAAATAACAATTGAAATCCCCAATAGGGGGGAACGTTACTACAGGGTTGTTTTACACCCCGTGGATAGAACAACCCTCAACACCAGGAACACGTTTTGTAGGTGTTCCTGTCTTCCCTCTGTTTATCTTCCTCAACCTACAGGTTTATATACAGAGAAGGTCCATTTACTCGGACCATTTTCGCCTCATTCACCCACCTTTAGCGAATTTACTGGGGTGTAGCACCTCTCTCTACACTCTCACCTTCCTTCTGAAGTGGAACTTAAAGAAGGGGATAAGTTGTTGCCCGGAGAGAAAGGTGTTTGCCCTCAGTACTTTTAACCTCGTCCACCATATTACCTCTTTCGTCATCGCCACCAGACAGAGGAAAACCACCTCTCCTTCATTCTTAAATGAATGCGGCGGGGTGATCCTCACGATGGACTCGGCTGACAACTGGATGCGTCACACACGTGACAGTAGCTGTTCGACATAATTCCACAGGTCGGTCACCCCTAGATAGATAGATAGATAGATATGTATATATATATATATATATATTGAAAAGGTAACACACTAGAGAGAGATACAGTGCGCCATCAATAAAACAGGGAATCTATAACCTATGGAAGGCAGAATATAGAGACGATAATTAAAAATATAAATTAAAGCGTAAATAAATACCTCTATAACTATATAACACACGTACAAATCCAAAGTGATCTGTTTCGCCATTAAGTTGTTGAGAGAAGTGAAATAACCCAGGTTCATCAGCGTGTGTTAGGCCATACATTTCAGACAACACTAAGAGAATTTTTAAAGCGACCGTCCAACTACACGTGGGAGAGAGAAGTCACAGCGTGTTTAAGGGCAGTGAACCAGTGGTCTCTGAGGGCCGAGCTGCTAGAAAGGGCAGCCCAAAACCACTCAGAGAAGCGTGCTTAACTAAACAGAGAGAGAGGAAAGACTATTATAAGGAGCGAAATATCACGATACATTAACGGAGCCATAGACTCTCGCCGTTCCCTGTAAATAATGGGCTCAAAGGAGAGGAAATCCTGGGCACTTTAGAATACAATATGTTGAAAATGTGACACACTAGAGAGAGATACAGTGCGCCATCAATAATTGATGGCTCACTGTATCCCTCTCTAGTGTGTTACCTTTT
>OZ024745.1:21510891-21528391 GCA_964016885.1 Eledone cirrhosa | reverse complement strand
GGCGGTCGTTTTCCTTTAACCAACTCTCCATAAAAGAGTTGTTTTGGTATTCTAGAATCCTTCATCCTGGCAAGGTGACCACTCCAACGGAGTCGTTGCTTAAGCACAAGAGCCTCTATACTGTCACACATAGAGCTTTCCAAAATCTCGACATCACTGATGTGGTCCCTCCAGTGAACGCCATGGATCCGTCTGAGACACATCTGATGGAAACGCTCCAATTGCTTAAGGTGGTGTCGATATGTGACCCAGGTCTCGCAGGTATAAAGAAGACAAGAGAGCACACATGCCCTGTACACCTTTACCTTTGTCCTCCTGCATATGTCTCGCCGACCCCAGAGTCGCCTTTCTAGCTTTCCGAAAGCATCACTTGCTTTCCTAATCCTAAGTGAGATTTCACTGTCAAGGTTGCTGTATCGATTGACAGTGTTTCCCAGGTAGACAAACTGATCAACCACTCCAAGTCGTTTGCCATACACATAGATGTTTGGTTCAGTGTACAGCTTACCAGGGGCAGGTTGGTACATGACGACGGTTTTCTTGAGACTGACAATCAGACCTAGGGCAGTGCAAGCGTCAGAAAATGCATTCAAAATGTGCTGCATATCACTCTCTGTGTGCGCTACAAGATCGCAATCATCTGCATACAAGAGGTCTCTTATGATTGATGTAAATACTTTTGTCTTCGCAGCAAAGCACCTGATGTTAAATATGCTGCCTGAGGTTCGATATCGGATGTAAACACCATGCTCGCAATTCCTGAATGCAATACAGAAAACCATTGCAAAGTATATGGCAAACAGGGTCGGTGCTGGAATATCCCCCTGTTTCACTCCATTTTTTACTGAGATAGGCTCCGACATGTTACCCCCGACATTAACCCAAGCCTTCATGTCGTCATGGAAAGACCTAACTAAAGCAAGGAACTTATCAGGGCAACCAAGTTTCTGGAGAACCTTCCATAATGCATCTCTGTTAACAGTATCAAAAGCTTTTGTCAGATCGACAAAAACCTGATACAGATCCAAGCCTTTTTCCATGCACTTCTCCTGGAGCTGTCTAGCTGAGAAGATCATATCAGTAGTGCCGCGTCCAGCACGAAAACCAGATTGACTTTCAGGAAGAACACAATCTGCAATGTGTGTCAGCAGACGGTCCAGAAGCACCCTACATAAAACTTTCCCTACGACAGAAAGCAATGATATACCTCTGTAGTTCCCACAATCGTTCCTGTTACCCTTTCCCTTGTACAAGACCACCATTACTGCATCTCTCCATACATACATACATACATACATGGTGGCTGCCAACTCGTTTTCGAGTACGGCCACTACTTTATATCCATGTAGGAGAACCCCTACCAATGCGCTGAACAAATGTGACTTTTTAGTCCAGCCAGCGACTTGAAAACTCTGGTACAAAGACTACACTTGTGACAATTATTGACACATAGTGCTGGGCCCATGGTACCATGTGATGACAAGTGCAGAGAGATCTCCAGATATAAAGCAATGCCTGTGCTGTGAAGCTTTTATAGTGAGCAAAGGCACTGCACAAAGCCAGTCCCACTCTCTTAACCAAGATGATATTTACCAAAAAGATACATACATACATACATACATACATACATACATACATACATACATACATACATACATACATACATACATACATACATATATATATATATATATATATATATATATATATATATATATATATGTGTGTGTGTGTGTCGGTATGACTAAAGAGCCGATTCAAAAGCTGGTACCTGAAATATGAAACAGCCTACAGACATCCTGACAAAAATCATGTTACTCAGGTCACGAACCATGTGTGGAACCTAAAATATAATGGCAAATCATTTCCCATTAAATGGAGTATATTAGTAAAATACACCCCTATGTGAATGGGACAATATTTTGCTGGCTGTGTATCTCGGAAAAGTGGAATATACTCTCGCAACTACCTTCAGAAAAACATTGCTTAAATACCCGGATAATGGAAATAGAAGGAGTGCCTAGAATGAAAAGAATGTAATTAGGAAAAATAGGAAAATAGTGAAATGAAGACATGAATAAATATATTATAAATAAGAAGTGTGAATAAAGTTTAAAAAATGGCAAGGGTGAGAAAATGAAGAAGCAGAACATAACAGTAGAATAAGAAGGAAAGAAAAAATGAAAGAAAGAATAAATTAGGTAACGTAAGAGATAACATAGGAGAGGGCGAACAGGAAACAAATAGAGAAACGATAAATAATAATGGCTCCTGATTTAGAGACAAGGCGAATAATTTTGAGAGAAGAAAATGTCGCTTAAATCGACCCCAGTCGATTACTGGTACTTTATTTTCTCGAATCCGTAACGATGAAAAGCAAAACTAACCTCCACTGGATTGGAAGTCAGGACGTATAGAGCCGTAACTCAATAAATGAACAAATGAATAGGATATTGAAAATGATAAGAAAACAAAGAAAGGGAGAAAAGAAAGAAAGATAGATAGATAGATAAATAGATACAGAGAGGGAGAGAGAGAGAGAGAGAGAGAGAGAGAGAGAGAGAGAGAGAGAGAGAGAGAGAGAGAGAGAGACGGACGTCAATATAGAAAAATAAACAAATACATTAATAAATAATTAATCTAAGAATGAAAGAGTTGAGAAACTTAACGAAGGAAAAAAAGATATATAAACAGAAAAACGTATTTGGCCCAAAACAAAAAAGCAACATTGAGTAGCAGTTTAAAACCAGAAAGAAGAAGCACAATAGAAAACAGATAGTCATTGAAGAGGTCACAGAATGTGTGACAAAAGAACGTTGACTAACGAATGAATAACGAGCAATAAAGATAAAGTTAAAACCATATGGAGCGGGTGTGTTTCTTTTTATTGGCTATACTGGCAACATGGCCATCCCCAATATAAAAAAGAACAAAAAAAAAACAATAAGTGAACAAAGAAATAATTAGAAGAGAAGAAAACGTACGATAAAAAATATGAGAAATGTTGATAAAAGGAAACGAAGATGAGAAATATTGTGAATGAAAGAATGAAGGAACGAAATAAGGACAAAGAGAATGAAATAACAAAGAAAAGAGAGAAGAGATAGAGAATGAAACAGAGAAGATGAAAGAATGTATGAATGAAAAGAAAAAGAAATACTATACAAGAAAAAAAATGAACGAGTGAAGGAAATAATGGAAGAATCAAAGAAAAGAAAACACAAGAATGACAAAAAGAGACAATGAAAAAAAGAGAAAGGAAGAGAGAAAGAGAGAGTCAGACAGAAATAAAGAGCGAAAGAACGAACAGAAGAAAGCAAAAAACAAAATTAGCAACAAATAACTGAGGATAGAATGAATGAAACAATGAAAGAGATTAGGAGGGTTGGAAAGAAACATGAAAGATGACAGAGACATGAGAAAGACAGAGAAAAACAAAGAGGAAAGGAGAAGGAAAGAAATTAAGAATGAAGGAAAATAGAATGAATAAACGAGATCAAAGATTAGGAAAGAATGAAAACAGAAAAGAAATGGGAAATAATTTATGTAAAAATATTGAAAATATGAAAGATATAGATGGATAAGTTGGAACAGATGGAAACACGGAAATAGATCGCAAAGATATATAGAAAAAGTGGAGGGAGAGAAAGAGTTTGAGTAGTTAGAAGGATAGCAAAAGAAGGATAAAAAGGAAGAAGAAGAGAAAATATAAGAAATATTATTGCTAAGGAAGGAAATGATATTATGACAAAAGAATGATTACAAGAGACATCAAGATACGGAGTGAAGAAATTGTAATAGAATGAAAAAATGAATGAGATATGAAGATAATAATGATGGAAGAACGAAGGAAGAGAAAGATAGATGTGTAGATAGACAGATAGATAGAGATAGGTAGGTAGGTAGATAGGTAGATAGGTAGGTAGATTGATAGATAGATAGATAAGTTTCTATTTATTTGCCACGGGGGCACAAAAGAAGGGGACAAATACAAGGGGGGAGTTTACATACAGGAACGAGTAAAAAACAAATAACAAATATAAAATTAACAATACAGTCCTCAATAGGGAGGAGGCGTTTTGGGTGTTACACACACCCCCGAAAAAGTGTGCAATCCTTTTCCTTAGGAGCACAGAGAGGGGGTGCTCCTTTGAACTTCCACCTTTCCACCTACAGGCTGGATAGATAGATAGATAGATAGATAGATGGATAGATTTCTTTATTTGCCACAGGGGCGTACAAAAATGGATCATTACAATCATTACAAGACGTGACGGCGGGGGTTTTATAGATAGATAGATAGATAGATAGATAGATAGATAGATAGATAGATAGATAGATAGATAGATAGATGGATAGATAGGTAGATAGATTAAGAAGGAGGAAACATATGAAAGAATTGAGAGAAAGCAATGAAGGTGGAAAATAATATGAGAGCAAGAAAGAAGATGAACGAAACAAGAAGAATGAAATTGTGGAAAAATATAAGAATGAACAGCGAATGAATAAATTATATCTGAAGGAATGAATTAAATATTGAAAGAAGTCTGGGAAAAAAGAAAAAAGAAAAGGAGAGCAAAAGAAACAGTATATAAATGAAAGACAAAAATAGAGGAGAGACGGAAGAAATATTTGAGAGACGAAGAAAAAATGGTGAAAATAGAGAAGATATTAGAGAATTAATTTGAAGAAAACGATAGAGATTTTAACTTCAGAATAAAGAAAGTAACAAGAAGAAGAATAAAAGAAAAGCGAGGCAAAAGAAAAAGATAAACACAAAAGAAATTTACTAAAAAATAAATAAATAAATAAACTATAATAATAAAAAGAATAAAAACTCTGCAAGCGGAAGCTGCATCAATAATTGGTAGACGGAGCTAATTTATCTTGTAGATCAGTTCTAGATGTTTTCGTGTGATACGTTATCTCATCTCCGCAGCACCACAACTACAGCATCGTGTCGTATAAATTATATATGCATAAAGTCCAAATATATACACATACATTGGAAAACACAAATATACACATAGTTACTTTACACATACATGTGTACACGTACACAAAATTACAAATAAATACACAAACGCACACGTATATATACATGTGTGTGTGTGTGTGTGTGTGTGTGTGTGTGTGTGTGTGTGTGTGTATACATATACGTATACATATGTATATATATGTATACATATACATATATATATATATATATGCAAATATATATATATGTATACTTATACATATATATATATACATATATACATATATTATGTGTATATCTATATATATATGTATATAATATATAAGATCAAAAGATGGTTAAAGGAGTTCCATGTATACTCCAGTCCTACAAACTGTAGAGTGCTTCTTATCCGATATCTGCATTGCTTTATTGTACTACAATAAAACTCACCTCCTACATATATATGTATATATTACATGTATATATATATATATATATATATATACATGCAATATATATATACATATATATACATGCAATATATATATATGTATATATATATATAAATATATATATATATATATATATATATATATATATATATATATATATATATATGCAAATATATATATATATATATATGTGTACATGCAATATATATTTATATATATATACATGCAATATATATATATATATATATATATATATACATGCAATATATATATATATACATACATATATATATACATATATATACAGGAAACAGCTTTTCATTGTGACTTGTATTGAAAACACGACTGTGTTCTAGTTTTTATGTTTTCAACTTTTCCTATGAATTCATTAGAGTTTGTTTTCCACAGTAAAGTTTCCAACTCCATTATCTACTTTCCTAGACCTTCATAGTCTCTTTTGTAGCGTGGCGTGTTGTTGTTGTTGGTGTTGGTGTTGGTGTCTGTTTATACTGAGGCAGGACCAATGTGATTGGTGGAGACATTAGTAGGGGAATGGGGATATCTTCTGTATCGTTAGAAGAAGAAGAAGAAGAAGAAGAAGAAGAAGAAGAAGAAGAAGAAGAAGAAGAAGAAGAAGAAGAAGGGGGAGGAGGAGGAGGAGGAGGAGGACGAGGAGGAGCGGGAGGAGAATAAGAAGAAGAAGGAGGAGGAGGAGGAGGGGGAGGAGGAGGAGGAGGAGGAGAAGAAGAAGAAGAAGAAGAAGAAGAAGAAGAAGAAGAAGGAGGAGGAGGAGGAGGATAATAATAATTGTTTTTACTTTAGGCACAAGGCCAGCAATTACTCAGTACATTACTGGTACGTTATTTTAATAATAATAATAATAATAATAATAATAATAATAATAATAATAATAATAATTATCTTCCAGGGAGATAGTCTGTCCCCTCTGTTGTTTGTCCTTGCCCTGATGCCTCTGACCAGTGTACTGCGAAAAGTGAGAGCAGGATACAGGTTGGGAAAGGGAGGGCTTACCATCAATCACCTCCTCTTCATGGACGATCTTAAGCTCTTCGGTAAAAGTGAGAAGGAGTTGGATGTGCTTGTTGACACTGTCCGTATTTTCAGCAATGATATATGTATGCAATTTGGTATTAGTAAGTGTGGAATCATTGTGATGAGGAGGGGTAAGTTGAGCAGAAGTAACGGAATCCAGATACCAACAGGTGAGAAGATAAAGGAAATTGACTCTGAGGAAGGATACAAGTATTTGGGCGTTCTGGAGGCTGATGACATCAAGAACAAAAAAATGAAGTAATTGATTAGAACTGAATACCTTCGGAGAGTAAGGAGCGTATTAAAGTCACATCTGAACAGTAGGAATGCCATAAGTGCAGTAAATTCCCGAGCTGTGTCTATTATTAGGTACAGTGCGGGAATTCTGAGATGGAATGTTGCTGAACAAAAAGAAATGGATAGGAAGACTAGGAAGCTATTGACTAGCTACAACATGTTCCACAAGAGGAGTGATGTCGATAGGAGATCTGAGGGTGGAAGAGGTCTTATCAGCATAGAGGACTGTGTTCAGATGGAGAAAAACAACCTACACAAATACGTGACTGATAGTAAGGAGCCAATGCTCAGAACTGTACTGAAAGAGGGGACAATAGGCCAGGGGATGTCCAAGGAGGAAATAACATCAAGGAGAAAGAGCAGCCTTCAGGAAAAATCCCTTCATAGTACCTTGTTTGAGAAAACTGAATTTAGAGATCGACAGACATGGAACTGGTTGAAAAGAGGAGACCTTAAAAAGGCTACAGAAGGAATGTTAATGGCTGCGCAGGAGCAGGCCCTCAAAACAAAGTGGTTGAAATACCACATTTACAAGGAGGAGGCTAGCACACTGTGCAGGATCTGTGGAGAGAGAGAGGAGACTGTGGCTCACATTGTATCCGATTGTAAACCCCTAGCCCAGACTCACTATAAGAACTGGAGACATGATGTGATGGGCAGGGTGATCCACTGGCACCTATGCAAAGTAAACAATTTACCACATTCTGAGAAGTGGTATGAGCATAAGCCAGAGGCGGTGATAGAAAACAATCAGGTGAAGGTGCTGTGGGATTTTAGGATACAGACGGACAAGAAACTGGAACACAATAGACCTGACCTGGTGGTTTTGGACAAAGAAAAAAGATCGTGCCTGATTGTGGATGTGGCCTGCCCATTCGACACGAGAGTGCAAGAGAAGGAGAGGGAGAAAATTAACCGATACCAGGACTTAAAGTGGGAGGTAAAAAGGATTTGGAACTGCCATGAAGTCAAAGTGATCCCGATTGTCATAGGCGCACTAGGGACTATCTCAAAAAGTTTCCAGGGATGGTTAAAGAAAATTGGCCCCTTCACGCTTTTTGGGACGCTTCAAAAGGCATGCTTGCTGGGAACAGCAAGAACCCTCCGATACGTCCTGAATATCTGAGGCTGCAGGTAGTGGCTTGATATTCATTTCAACAAACTTTCCAGTTAACTAACATCAATGACTGAGACACATGATGATACGATTTACTACGTAGGTGGCCAATAATAATAATAATAATAATAATAATAATAATAATAATAATGTTTTCTTTATTAACCACAAGGGTTTACATAAAGTAGACATTAAGGACAGTACAGGACAATACAGGACGGTACAAATGGGCATTTCTGCGTGTAAAAAAAACGGAGGTTGAAATAAAATAACAAAGAAAAATTCCCCAATAGGGGGGAGACTTCCGAGGGACATTTGTGGAGAAAGCCCATTAAAAGACCACAGTGGCCCTGACCACCAGGGCAAGTGCCCTCTCCCAGTTTTCCACCTTTAATTTACAGACACATACTCAGAGAAGGCCCATTCATTCGGGCCATACTTGCTTCTCTCACCCATCTTTCAACAAAATGCTGGGAAGAGAGCACTTCCCTCTCTACCCTGATTTTCCTTTTCAAATGAAATTTGAAAAAGTTAATCAGGGCATCACCGAAGAGGTAAGTGCTCGTCTTCAGCCCTTTCAAACGTGTCCACCATACTATCTCTTTCGCCATGGCCACCAGACAGATAAAAACTGCCTGCCCTTCCCGGCTAAAGGAAGGGGGCGGGGCAATCCTCACGATGGACTCAGCTGATAGCTGGATCCGTCCTACACGTGACAGCAGGTGTTCGACATAAACCCACAAGTCAGCAATGCTCGGACACTGGACGAGTGCGTGCAGGACGGTTTCGTCGCCCTGCGCGCATCTCGGACATGCCCGGCTGACGGCACCTCCATGCCTGTAGAGTTTATCCCGAACTGGCAAAGCTCCTCGGTAGCACTGCCAGGCCAGGGATTTCTGGAAGTTGTCCATAGGCCCCGGCCCGAAAGTCCTTCCGAAGAGATTGGCTAGTTGATTTTCGTCGACGCCTAGAGTTTCTCCAAGTACGTCGTCGCTCTTCCCCTCCACTAATCCCCTATAGAACGCCAAGGTGGAGTTTCCACCGATCACATTGCCCGATTGGTCGAGGGCTGTGAGCGCCTGAAGACATTCCAGTCTCCAAGCGCTCCCTCTCGGTCTTCGCTTGACCCAGGACTGCAGCTCCGTCAAGGAAACGAGCTGGGGAAAAACGTGTCTCGCAAACGGCGACCACACCTGATCACCGTCGAAGAAGAGGTGGAGATGTCGTAGCCTGAGCGCGTGTCTGCGCATCATCAGCCACGGCATGCCCAGCCCTCCACGTAGCGGGTGTTGACAGCAGATGGACCGCCTGACCATCGGGGCGCGTCCCTTCCACAAGAAGCCAAAGAGCAAACGCTCCAGCGCAGTCAGGCGGGGCTTAGGACAAGGTACGACGGTCAGGCGGTAGTAGATGACGGATGCGATGTACGCATTCGCCACCTCCGCTCGACCTTTCAGGGATAGCTTCCTCTCGGCCTATTTCTGGGTGAGGGAAGCCACCCTGCTCGTCACCTCGTCCCAGTTTTTGTCCGTCTGGAGGTCTGGACCGAACCAGACCCCTAGCATTTTAACCGGTCCGTCCGTCCAGCGCCCGACGACGCTGTTGGACGGCATGGACCTGCCTCTCCAGGTGCCGAGCTGCAGGCCCACTGACTTTTCCTGGTTGATCATTGCTCCTGTCACCGCTTCGTATTCTCTTAGTGTAGTGCCGATCGCCTCGATGTGTTTGGCGTTCGACACCACTACGGTGACATCGTCGGCATATGCTGACACGGATCTTCCGCATCCTAGTTCGCGCGGGACCCACCTCAACGTCTCCAGTTTGTGCAGTAATGGCTCGAGAGTCAATACGTACAATAGGGACGAGAGGGGACATCCTTGGCGGACCGAGCGCATGATGTTGAACGGTTCCGAAAGGTGACTGTTCACTCTCACTACAGAGCAGATGTCGCTGTGCATGGCAGCGATCCAGCCTCTGAAGACGGGCCCAAAGCCAGCCGCCCTCAGGACTGCCGCTAGGTAACGATGGTCGAACCTATCGAAGGCTTTCGACTGATCTAAATTGATCAAAGACCCACCCGTGCCAGGTTCCCTAGCTACCCTCTCTACGATGTATCGCATGAGGTGGAGGTTGTCGTGGATGGATCTGTCGGGAATGGCGCATGTCTGTGCCTCTCCCACCAGACCACCAACGACAAGCGCCAACCTCTTTGCTAGCACCTTGGCCAACATCTTGAACTCTGTGTTTAGCAGAGTTATGGGCCTAAAATTATCTATGTTATCCCCCTTGTTCGGATCCTTTCTCAGCAGCGCCACCGCTCCTCGGCTCACAGAGCTGGGAATTCTCCCGTTCTGTTGCCAGTTGCAGTAGACGTCCGCCAAGAGGCCTCCGAACAAGTTTGGCATTTGTACGTAAAGTTCATAGGGCAGACCATCCAAACCAGGCGATTTACCCCTTGTGCAACTAGTCATTGCATCCCGTACTTCAGCGGTTGTTATCGGCTTTTCGCAACACTCCGCCTCAGTGGCCGAAAGCCGCGGCAGTACGTCGAGGTAGACACTAAAGTCCATCCCTCGATCCGGCCCGCCACTGCCCCCGAACAGTTGAGCGAAGTGTCGCTGAAAAGCTTCACACATTTGCCCGGGATCGTGTAGCATGCGCCCGTCGTGGTCCACCAAAGACCGGATCGTGGCTTTGTTGCCACGACGCGCCTCCGCCACTCGGGCCCATTGAACGACTTTCGTCCCCTCGTGTCTGAGAGCACGCACCCTAGCTCTGACAACGCAGCCTTCGTGCTTTGCATTGAAGAATTGGTCAAGGGCCAATTTCGCCGCAAGTACGTCGGTCGCGATGCCTTTGCTAAGCGCCTCATCTAATTTTCTAACTAATTCTCCCTCTGCTCTATTTTTCTCTATTGCTAAAGTCTTACTAAACCTAATGGACTCTATTCTAATTGCTCTTTTCAGAGCAAACCACCACTTGTTGTTGACGATGGCCACCGTCAACGCCCGCTTAACTAGTTCGCTAATCCGGTCTCTGTAGGCCTTGCGCGCTGGTAAGGACGCGTTTAGCTTCCAGTAGCCGGATCCTTGTCTATGAAGCCTATCTAAGTCAAGCACACAGATCACGAATTTGTGGTCCGTGTAGCTGACTATCTTGAATTGTGGACAGCCTATGCTAGACCTATCTATTTCCCTACAAAATACTCTATCTAGATATGATCTGGATGACCCTATGCGATTTGTCCAAGTCCACATTGGTACATTCGGGAAATCCATTCGGTACCTGTCAGACAGTTCAAAACGTCTGAGCAGGTTGGTGAGACTCTTGCACCCTCCTTCCCTATCCACTAATCCCACACAATCCCAGCGTGCATCTAAGATCCCGTTCCAGTCGCCCACTAACACTAACGAGCGGGACGTTCCAAGAAAGGTCTCCAGACGCCGGAAGAAATCAGGCCGCCCTGCTCCTGTCGGGGCATAGACGGCCACTAACCTGAAAGCTTGGCCGTCTCCGCTAGTCACGTCCAGCACCACCAACTTACCTTCTGGGTCCAGGAAGATGGCCCGTATGGCAAGATCCAAACCTCTCCGAAAAAGCACAGCAACTCCTCCCCCCGATCCCGGACGGCTGGGAGATGCGTACACATCGTAGCCGCCGAAGATCGGTGCGAAAGCCTGTGCTTCGGAGATTCTGGTCTCGCTGATGGCCACTACATCTATGTTTAGTGACCTGAGGTCGTTGAGCAGGTGGCCCTGCTTCCATGACGACCCCAAGCCACGCGCATTTATGCTGCCTATTCTGAGTGAGGTCATGTTGAAAAGGGGTGGAAAAGATGGGAAAGATCACTTACCTTACTTCTCGTAGGGGAAGGACGGTTTTTCCATCCTTTTCACTGCTTGTGGCCTCCTCAGGAAGGATGTCCTTATAAATCCTCCTGGAGAGTGCTTGTCGGAAGTCTCCGATGTCTTTGGGGAATTTTTGTTTTAGTGTCATGTACGTTTTCTGTGTGATGCGAGTGATTTGTATGTGTGGAGGTGGTGTGAATTTTGGTGTTGTTGTGTAGTCTTTTTCTGTGATGCTGGTGTTGTGTTGGATGTAGTGTAATAATTGCTTGTTGTTCAAATGTAATGCTGTGTAGTGTGTATCGTTTTGGTTGTTTTGTTTTGTTTGCGTTTGTTGTGGGTTTGTTTCTGTTTCGCATTTTGGTGACTTTTGTGGTGTAGGTGATGGTGGTGTTGGGGTTAATGATAGTGATGGTGTTGTTGTTTGGGTTGATGGGGTTGGTGATGCTGGTGTGGATGGTGGCATATCTGTCCTAACTTTTTTGTTTCTTAATTTATTTGTTTCCCTCTGTATTTTGTTTTTGGAGGGGGAAGGAAGAGAATTTTTTTCTTTTTTGGTTTCTTTTTTTTTTTTCCGGATATCGTTTCCCACTCCTCGTCGTCACAATCTGTCTCCAGTTGTGATAGGCCGGGGAGTGGAAAATCCTCCACAGCCGTTAGTTTTGGTTGTGGCGTGGTGGATGGTGTAGGCGCTGGTGCTAGTTCTGAAGCGTTGGGTGGTGGTGGTGTTGGTTTTGCTGGTGGCGGTGGTGGTGTTGGTTTTGCTACTGTTGCTGGGGTTGTTGCTGTTATAGTTGCTTCTGTTGTTGCTGCTACAGTTGTTGCTGCCATCTCTGCTACTGGTGGTGTTGATGGTTGTGTCACTGGGGTGGGTAGGAGAGGTGGCCTCAACCTTTTAGCCTGAGGGCAGAAAGCCCTTAGGTGGGTTCCTTCACCACAAACGACACACCTAGGTCTTCTGCCCTCGACAATTACCGCGAGGTGGCTGCCGTCAGTGAGGTATATTACCTCTGGGATCTCCTCAATGCTTTTTTGGTCCGCTTGGATCAGGAGCTCCATCCCAGACCCGGACTAGTTTTCCTGCTTTTCTTTTGCTATTGCTATTATTTTCGTGTTGGCTTCGATGCCGGCGAGGACGGCCGCTATTAGCCAGGGAATTTCGATGGCCGGTGGAACGTGGGTCACCCTGATCTTTACGAGTCTTTGTCCACAATAGCTTGGGACGAGTGTGAAGTCGTCACTTTTTAATGGGGCCATGGAGTGTTCTCTAGCCTCCTCTGGTGTTTCAAAGAACACGTCCACGGTTCCATACTTTTGCCCACGTCTGATGTGGGTTTTTCTTGCCCACACATGTCCCAAAGCTTTTAGGATTTGGGACTCGGATGCCCGTTCCACTCGGCGCGATTTTACATTTATTGCTCTATACGACACGGTGCATAGGCGCCGATGCTCCATTTTATTAGGTGGGGGATGAGGCTGACCCTGTACCCATCTTTCTTTACCATTTGTTTGGCATTTTCTAAATCTTACTGAGTTACCGTAAATGCTTCGAATTGTTTTGCTACTCTGGCGAAACTGAGGGGGGGGGGGTTTATAATGTCATTGTTGTTGTTGTTGCTATCGTTAATATTAATTTTAGTTTCAGTTGTGGTGGTGGTGACGTCAGTCGTCTTTGGTGGGGAAGAGTCCATTTTGCTTGATTTCATTTCGACATCACGACTTAATTTATTTTTTTCTTCTTTTGTTTCTGTTGTCGCGGTGGTTGTGGTGATGGTGGTTGTCGCGGTGGTGGTGGTGGTGGAGGCTTTAACACCTGCAGTCATTGGTAATGGCGGGAAATGAATGTCTGCCTGAGACAAATTTAAAATATTGCTACTGCTTATATTTTTTTTTTGTGTTGGCAAACGTAGTAACATTTACAATGGTGGTGTCGGTGTGAGGTGTGATTTTGTGAGGAAGGCTTTCAGCTGCTTCGTGCAGAGGTGAAGTAGCCATTTTTTTTCAAAGAAATTTTTTGATAATAATAAAAGTTAAAATTTTGGGCACAAGGCCCCAATCTTTTTGGGTGTCCTTTTCGGAAAACAATGTATGTGTGCTTATAAACAGTTAACAATAAAATTTTCCATAAATGGCAATTTTTTAACAAACGGAAATAACAAACCTTTGCGGAGCTCACGATGATACGATTTACTACGTAGGTGGCCAATAATAATAATAATAATAATAATAATAATAATAATAATAATAATAATAATGTTTTCTTTATTAACTACAAGGGTTTACATAAAGTAGACATTAAGGACAGTACAGGACAATACAGGACGGTACAAATGGGCATTTCTGCGTGTAAAAAAAACAGAGGATGTAATAAAATAACAAAGAAAAATTAATAATAATAATAATAATAATAATAATAATAATAATAATAATAATAATAATAATAATAATAATAATAATAAAGAGTTCAGACATTAATCTTGATCGGTGGAACGTGATAAGAGAACTTGATCAAGAAAAAACTTACAAATATCTAGGTGTTTGTGAAGGAGACGGAATCAAGCACTCGACAATGAGGGAAAGGATAAGGAAGGAATGTTACCGCAGAGTAAGAGCAATCTTAAGAACGGAATTGAATGCAAGGAATAGGATCGATGCCATAAACACGCTTGCCATACCAGTAGTAACCTACAGTTACAATGTCATCAACTGGTCAAGCACAGAGATCCGTAGGCTCGATACAAAAATTCGAAAATTCTTAACCATGCACAGAATGCATCACCCTAAAGCAGATATAGATAGAATATATCTCCCTAGGAAAGAAGGAGGACGTGGGTTAATCCAGTTAGACATTGCGTTGAAAACTGCAACAATTGGATTATCTACATATCTAAGGGAATCATATGATTGGATGATCAAACTCGTTTTGAAACACGAAAGCATCAAAAGATCATATTCCATTACAAAAGATGCACAAAGATACAGTAATGGACTACAAATTTCAGAAGTCCCATTTACTGCTGAAATGGAAAACACAGAAAAAGCAAAGCAGGTAAAAGTAACTGCAAAGAAAGAACTGCTACAGAAACTGGCTAAGAAATGGCAAGAAAAGCCTCTGTATGGAAAATACCCAGAGCGAGCTAACAATCCTGATGTTGACAAAACTTTAACCCATCAGTGGTTGGCATCCTCTGGACTGAAATCGGAGACTGAAGGACATGATTATATCAGCACAAGATCAGTGTCTGCCAACAAAAAATGACCAAGCCAACATAATAAAAAATGGATGCAGCCCATTATGCCGTGTATGCAAAAAACAACCAGAGACCATTGACCATATAATTTCAATGTGCAGTCCTATAGCTCCAACCGAATACCTAAACAGGCATGACAGAGCTGCACAATACATACATTGGATAATGTGTAAGCATTTTGACCTGCCCCATCAAAAGAATTGGTGGGAGCATCAACCACCTCCCATACTTGAAAAAGATCACATCTCAATCTTGTGGAACTTTAGCATCCAAACAGACCGAAAAATAGATGCAAATAGACCGGATATAATATTGAAGGACTTTAAAAAGAGGGTATGCCTGCTAATTGATATGTCTGTTCCAATAGACAAGAATGTATCTATAAAAACATTTGAAAAATTGAGCAAGTATTTAAGGACCTGGAGATAGAAATTGGAAAAATGTGGAAATTGAGAACTAAAACAATACCAGTGGTTGTAGGCGCTCTGGGAATGATATCTAAGGGGTCTAATGATTACTTATCGCAAATACCAGGAAACCCGCGTATAGGAGAAATACAAAAGATAGTACTAATGGGAACTGCCCATATACTAAGGAAGATTCTGTCAATATAAGTACATCACAAGTCTAATCACTAAAGATGCATGTATGAATATGTATGTTCTTTCTTGAACATGGCGGACCTTGTTGTCTCTTGAGGTCACTGGTTGTGACTTGGTGATAACTCGTATGAACATAAAGCAAGATAAATGCAACTGTAATAATAATAATAATAATAATAATAATAATAATAATAATAATATATCTGAGGCTGCAGGTAGTGGCTTGATATTCAATCCAACGGACTTTCCAGTTAACCAACATCAATGACTGAGATTCAAGGAATAACAATAACAATAATAATAATAATAATAATAACAACAACAACAACAATAATAATAATAATAATAATAATAATAATAATAATAATAATAATAATAATAATAATAATAATAATAATAATAATAATAATAATAATAATAATAATAATAATAATAATAATAATAATAATAATAAGAAGAAGAAGAAGAAGAAGAAGAAGAAGAAGAAGAAGAAGTCAAATAAAATCAGATAGGATCTTATACTTGCTTCTTTTATTAACGTATGCAACATGTTTGTCTAGTTTAGCACCGTGTTGTGCATTATGTATTGCTTCCACCATTAATCATCAATTGTTGTTCTCTATGGTGGTGTCGGTGGTGGGGGATTTTATATAGCATTGATGTGTTGATTACTTATCTTTTGCTATTTAGTTTTTGTCTTCTGTTTTGTGATGTAGTGTATCAAAGTTCCTCTTTGTCGTAAATGTATGGTGAACCGTTCTTGTATTGAAAATATGACAAACTGTTTGGAGTCGTAAAATTTACAATTTTCTCTGATACCAGTGGAAAACAATGGCTATTAGTAGTCTTTTTTTTTTTTTATTCGGAGTCTTTATATTTGCTTTGTTTTATTGTTGTATAGAGTTAAGTCTATACAACAAATCCGTTCAAATCCCGTCAAGATTAGCATGGCCTTTCATCCTTACGGAGTCGATAAAATAAAGTACCAGTAATGTACTGGGGTCGATTCACTCCGGAAAAAAATGTTGGCCTTGTGCTTCAACCAGAAAACAATATTTTATTGTATGTTACCTATTTTTATTCTGTTTATGGTGCAGTAAATTGGCAGAACCGTTAGAACGTCAGATAGAATGCTTTGCAGTATTCATTCCGACTCTCTGCTCTCTTATTACACCTTTGACTTTCATCCATTTAAGATCGATAAAAAAAATGCCAGTCTAGTAGTAGGGTCTATTCCTCCTATATAATTCTTTCTCATATCCTTTCCCTCACTTTCTGCCATTCTCTGAAAGAAATCTGCTGTATTCAGACCTGGAGAGGAGATAAGCTCCACCATGTTTAAAAAATGCACTAGAAACGCCATATGCCATAATGGCGCCCGTAACTCATACGAAACTATGAAAAAATCTCGACGCTGAACCTTCTTGAATTGTTATTCTGATATTTACGTTACCGATTATTCATTATTAATGTAGGAAAACAGCCTGGGAATATATAAACAACAATGCTTACAAACACATGGGAATATGATTAGTCAGAAGTACATCGAATTTTCATATGTTCATTTCTTCAGTATGATATATATACAGAGAAAAAACAAAACATTAAGGAAGGAAAGTGGATATTGCCGATGAAATTTTAGTATCGACCAAAGGATATATTGTTTTTTATTAATTATATGACTATATATCGGCGGCAAAATATCATTAATTATAGCCACCTCCTTTGCTTCTGTGTCACGTGTTTTTGTGCGTGTATAAATGATGATATTGCGTATTATTCGTTTGGCAATTGAATAAATGAATATGTGATATACAGTTGACTAATCATATTTCGATGGGTTTGCAAACATTTTTGCTTATGTATTCTCATGTTGCTTTACCATTCCAGTTATTTGACTAATCGGTAACAGAGTTACGAATA
>OZ024745.1:21500891-21503391 GCA_964016885.1 Eledone cirrhosa | reverse complement strand
ATTTCACAGCACTAGCATCACTCCTTCATAATCAGCCTATGAACTTTTCCGCCTGTCTTCATATAATAAACTTTCCTATAGTCTCTATTTACTAAATATCTCCGACACGGGACTTGTCAAATTGAAGTTATACTAGAAAACACTTCCCTAAAGTCACACGTGGTGGAATTGAATTTGGAATTACGTAGTTTCCGGACGAACTTTACAACGTTGTATGTCAGCGCCTGTCTAGGTTGTTATTTCTGTCGAGGAGAGTGGATATGTAGAATCTTCATCATTGTCTACTGTAGCTTCTGTAAGAGTCTTGCGTGGTAAACAACGTATTCAACATAGTACGTTTGCTTTGTTACTAGTTGCAGTTCGTTTCCTATATTGGTTTTGTATGCTGTTCTTGTTTAATGTAATGTCTTGTAATAGCACGTTATGTTAATTACTTTGGTTAGCCGACAGTAAAATATATTATTTTCATGACTAAAATAACAATTACTACATTTGTAAATAAACCATTGGAGAGTCGATGGATTGAAATTCTCAGAAAATATAGAAAATCTCGAATGCAGAAAATAATTGTGAACGAATCGATTGCTATAAACAATAGCTTAGAAAATTGGGTAAAATACGCCTACAAATGATAAAAGTACCCCTATAAATGATAAAAGTACCCGACTTTCTCAGCTAATATTTTTAGCAATCGACGTATTCACAATTATTTTCTGCGTTTGAGATTTTCTATGTTTTCTAACATCAATTACAACGTATAAAATCCAGTTCGTGTTCTAAACTATGCTCACATTGTTTTTAATGTTTAACATATTTTGAATATTTGAAAGTTTTCCGAACGAGACTTTGTTGAAGAAATTGAAATTTCTAAAAATATTATAGGGTACATCGGCCTCTCTTTGGTAGAGTTATGGTCAAACCTGTTGCAGTAGAAACTTCCTGTGTTCTTGGTCCCCAGATCACGACATTCCTACTCACTGTTATAGAGGTGAAGTTAGCTACGTATTTTTTGCCTTCCCTTAATGCCTGCTACCTTTCTATATTTTCTATATGCCATTCTATCTTCTAATGAAAGAACGACGTCTGAAAGGTTGTTGAGTTAATATATATATCTCATCTCGTTTTTCTTCGTGAGTTTTTCATATATATATATAACGAAGGAGTTGTGGTAAGGAACCAGATGGACCATAACGCACCACAAATAGCCGTTGTAACGGCTTGAGCTCTGCCGTCGGGTTCATACATATATGTATATATATATATATATATATATATATATATATATATATATATATATATATATATATATATATATATGTATATATATATATATATATATATATATATATATATATATATATATATATATATATATATATATATATATATATATATATATATATATATATAGTGGTAGAACACTGGAAGGTAATATCCGTAGTGGTAGACCAATCAGTCCATGGGACGAGTTAGGTAGAAGTGGTTACACAACAGCTAGTTCACCATCTCCCACTGTTTTTAGAAATTTCGTAAATAATATCAGTACTAGAATCTCAAACCTCTCCTCTAAATAAGGCTATATTTGACAGAGCGGCACCCTACTATAACACGGCGTTAGCTAACAGCGGCTTCTCGCAACCTATCACTTACTCTCCCACTAACAACAACAGAAATAAGAAAACAAAGCGTAACAATAGACAAACTATCTGGTTTTCTCTTCCCTTCTCACTCAACGTTAAAACCAATGTAGGCAGAAAATGTCTAGCCCTCTTAGATAGACACGTTCCCATAGGTCATAAATACCGCTCCATCTTTAACCGACACAAAGTAAAACTAGGATACTCCTACGCTAAGAACATGAAGGCCCACATCACCAACAGCCCTAAGAGCAACACCCACCAGGGTGCTCTTGCCGTAAGCCCGAAGCTTGTCCTCTTCAACAGCAATGCAACACACCCGCTGTAGTTTATGAAGCTGTGATCACTTCCAACCGACCAAATCAACCACAGGAGGTCAAATCCTATGTGGGTATGGCTGAGGGCCGATTTTAGGAACGCTTCCTGAACCACCTGTCGATTTTAGGTACCCGGACAGACGTTCATCCACGAAATTCGCGAGCCTCGTATGGTTCCTTAAGGACTCAAGTATAGACTACTCCACCAATGGAAAGCCATCACTAAGTCCAAGCCATACGCAAGGGGAAATCCGTCATGTGGACTATGCATTGAAGAACGAATAAATATTCTAAAGAGATTACGCAATAGCAATTGCCTAAACTCAAGAAATGAATTCTTGACACGTTGTCCACACGTCTGGAAACACCTCTTACATAACTACAAAGCTCCGGATTGAATTACAACAACATCCTAATTTAGAAACTTTCGGACTTTCGCAGTTATCTCCCTTACACCTCTCGCACGCAATTTAGAATTGCCTGAGTGAAGTGACCGTTTCTGCGCATGCGCGTTCGTACGGTTGTCCTTCCTGCTCCGTATAACCA
>OZ024745.1:21478391-21495891 GCA_964016885.1 Eledone cirrhosa | reverse complement strand
ATATCATTAACTATCGAACCCACTATCATCACCATCACCTATATTGTTAACTATCGAACCCACTATCATCACCATCACCTATATTGTTAACTATCGAACCCACTATCATCACCATCACCTATATCATTAACTATCGAATCCACTATCATCACCATCACCTATATCATTAACTATCGAACCCACTATCATCACCATCACCTATATCATTAACTATCGAACCCACTATCATCACCATCACCTATATTGTTAACTATCGAACCCACTATCATCACCATCACCTATATTGTTAACTATCGAACCCACTATCATCACCATCACCTATATTGTTAACTATCGAACCCACTATCATCACTACTTTCAATTCTTTTCGTGATAACAACTACACCTCAACAAACAATATCACCATTAAGCGACCGTTAAATCTAGCACCTAAAACTGCACCCCTTCCCTTATTTACTGGCACCTGACATCACAAATATGTCAAATATCTAATAAAGACTACCCCCAACCTAAGAGGGTCGACTGACAAATTCTGGCTGACAATGAAGGAGTAATGCTAGAGCTGTGAAATCTTACATTAATTTCAACTCATCTTTTTAATAACTGCATTGTCTCTTTCCAAGGACTATGTTGAAAAATAAACCTCATTTGGTCATTCCAAGAGAGTATCTTGGTCAGCCTCTGAATGGATCAGCCTATAAACTTTTCTAATCGTATTGTTTGTTTGTAAAATATAGCAACAATAATGGGGGAAATTACATCTTAAGTTACTACTATTTGTATATAAACAAAAGTGTTCTACTATCACCAGCAATAAGGGGACCTCTGTGTTGTTGGTTGATCTGTTGGAAATATTTTCTACTTTAAACACAAGGCCAGCAAATTGAATGGAAGGGAATGTCAATTATATTGACCCAGTATTTAACTGGGACTTTATCTTTATGTCTTCTCCATCACATCGGTCGGGCTCACGTGGCGGATGACATATTAGGGCAGGAATAGGGTGGCAGTCGTCAGACTAAATGCTTGATAAAGCTGACACACACAATTCTGGAACAGAAATTTCTTTTTAAAAAATTCATTGACTATTATTTATAGTGACTCAATGCTAGAATGGACGTCTTCCATTGACCTCAGAAGGTTGAAAGGCAAAAATAAGTTCAGCGGAATTTGAACTCAGAAAGTAGAAAGCTGTAAGTAAATACCGCAAAGCATGTTGTCTCTTCTGATGTTACTAATCCACTGCTTTTTAATAATTGTTTCTACTTTTGGCACAAGGCCAGCAATTACCCAGTACATTACTGGTACTTTATATTATCGACCCCGTAAGGATGAAAAGCAAAGTTAACCTTGGCGGGATTTGAACTCAGACCATAAAGGGCCGTAACTCTTTGCTGCAAAGCATGGCATCCGACCCTCAACCGATGCTGCCAATCCACCGCCTTTTTAATAATGGTTCCTGATTTAGGCACAAGACAATCATTTTTTGGGGGGTGGGTGATAGTACTTTCCATTATAGAGACATGTTTTCCTTTGGCCTAAATGCAACAACAATAACAACAATACTAACAAGTTGCCAGAAGTAGCAACTAGATATCTCTGAATCTTCGCCCTATTATATTTACAATAGACATATTAGATAATGCATATATAGGAATTCGTACACACATCTATAATGCATATATATGAATTCAAATGCATATCTATACATACACGCTAAATCAGTAGGCTCATATATGAATATTTACACAAATATACATACAATATAGTCAAATAGAAACTGTCTATATGTGAGAGAGGGAAAGAAATAAACAGTTTGAAAAAAATGAACAGAAATATATTAAAGAAAAAATTTGACATTTTTCTATTTTTCAACACTCCTTGTCAAATCTTCCACTTCTACTCTTTTAGAACTTTCAGTATTCTTTCATCTCGTTTCTTGAATCCTCCCAATTTTACACCAGGGATTTCACTGTTTATGGATTATACGGGGATGGATTTGGCCTTATGTAAAGATTTGTTGAGAAAATGGCGACGTTGTTCCAGACAAACAGACGAACCTTCGCGCTTATTATATAGATAAATAGACAGATAAATAATAAATATATAAATATATTCGAAAAAAAAAATACCTAAATATTTATTAGGTGTCAGTCTTTATTGATAGACGTTTTGGGCACTTCCGGCTACCGAAGCTTTCATCAATTCAGAGAAATATTTGGTGCTGAAGTATCAAGGAATAATCAAAGAGATAATTTTAATTCCCACGTGGTAAGAGAACGACGACTGTTTCAGTTATGGCGGATATTCCACGTGATATATTTACCTCTCTAGAGCCCTATCTGATAGCCATATTCATATTTCTATCTCCTTTTCTTTATCATTACTACCTTTCAAACAAACACTCACAATCTCCCACTCTTTCACTTATGCTATCTATTTATCTATCTATCTATCCATCAGTTTATCAGCCATATTTATCTGTCTGTCTATTTGTCTGTACCTCTATCTCTTACTCTCCCCCACTCTCTCTCTCTCTCTCTATATATATATATATATATATATATATATGTGTGTGTGTGTGTGTGTGTGTGTGTGTGTGTGTGTGTGTGTGTGTGTGTGCGCGTGTGTGTGTGTGTGCGTGTGTGTGCGTGCGTGCGCGCGCGCGTGTGTGTGTGTGTGTGTGTGTGTGTGTGTGTGCGCGCGCGCGTGTGTGTGCATGTGTGTGTGTGATTGTAAGTTTATCTCTTTGTTCATCAGGATTTATCTTTCCGCCAATGTATATTTATTACTTACCCATCTGCGTGTTTTTCCTGAGTGTGAGTGCGTGTGTGTATGTGGGCGTCTATATGTGCATGTGAGTGTGGCTATATATATATATATATATATATATATAATATTCTTTATGATAAACTTAAATAATACATTCCATTATATCTATCTATCTGCTTCACTCTCTCTCTATATATATCTATATATATATATGTATGTATGTATATATGTATGTATGTACGTATGTATGTATGTATGTATGTATGTACACACACACGCTCGTACGTAAGTATGAATATTAATATAAGTTTATTCAAATTTTGTCCTCCAAATATTCTCACATAATTACACAACCACAATATATATATATATACATATATATATATATATATATATATATATATATATATATATATATATATATATATATATATATATATATATATATATATATATATATATTTATATATATACATATATATATATATACATATATATATATATATATATACATATATATATACATATATTTATATGTATATATATATATATAAAAGATAGATAGATAGATTAGATGAGATGAGATACATATACGGTAGAGATCTCATTTCCATGAGAAAATCACAATGCCAACAACATAAACATGAAAATACGGAGAACAATACAAGTGCGAGAAACAGTAACTACAAAACAGTGTTTATGAATGAGAAAACAAACGAATCCTGACCAAAATCAATACAAGTACTTTTCAACACCAAGAACAAAGTGGAAACACAATAAGAACGTCTGGAAGCGGTAAGCTTCAATTGTGTTGTGTTAATATCTGTTCTCTCCCAAAGGGAATATCGACATACACAATAGATTGCTTGGGTCATAGTTGTTGTATTGTTTTTATTGGTGGAAGAACAGTAGTACTTATTTATCTATCCAGGCGCTAGAAGACTTGTAGGGTCGTCGTTATATTTGATGTCTGAGCAGGAAACCTATGTAGGGCAATTGGGAGTTGCAGAGGTTACAATACTGCGCCAGATGCAGAGATATCGACAGAAGGTTGGAGGATTACATTGGAAAGAAAAGGATTTGAGCGTGAAATGGTACACAGCTTATTAGTAGAGAAGAACAGTAGTAGTGTAAATTATCAGAACAAATTCACTGAAACGTTAGAGAATCAGTTGAAATATGTTACTGCATTTATTCCGGTCTATGGTTAATGAATAAAGTACCACACTAAACACTGGGCCCGACAGAGTCGTAAGAACATCACATAGAATGTTTTGATCTATATATTCTGGCCCTTCGTATTCTGATTTCAAACCCTTTCTGTGATCTAATTGATCGCCACAGTACTCCACAAGAGGAGTCTGTTCAAACTTGTCCCTGTTGACGCCCAGGGCTGCTCCAAGCCCATCATCCCTGATATTCTATAGAATGCATGCGTGGTTTTTACAGCCGCTGATAACTTTGTCCAATGGTTGAAATAACCTGAGTGAAATAATTGTTTCTACGTTTGGCATAAGGCCAGCATTACCCAGTGCATTACTGGTACTTTATTTTCTCGACCACATAAGGATGAAAGGCAAAGTTAACCTCTGCGGGATTTGAACTCAGAATGTCAAGGTCCGTTACTTTATGTGTCAAAGCATGGCATCCGACCCCCTACCAATGCTGCCCCTGAGTGAAATAATAAAGTCTTCTAATGTAAACACAAGGTGAAGGAGAGAAACAAGTCGATTGTATTGACCCCAGTATTACACTGGTACTTTATATTATCTACTGCGAAAATAAGTGAAGCGTAGTTGATCTCAGCGGGAATCGAACTCAGAAAGTAATGCACTGTCACTAAATACTGATATTTTACGGAAACAACCAATCCACGACCCTGAGGGGACGATGATGTTGATGATGTTGATGATGATGATGATCATCATCATCATCATGTTCAGGACGATCTTACTGATAATAGTGACTTTGTTAGAGGTAAAGAGACTATAACGACTATAGGGTTTATGTTGGCAATGACATGGTGGTGGTGGTAGTGTGGTGGTAGTGGTGGTGGTGGTGTCGGTAGTGGCGATGGTGGTGGTGGTGGTGTATATAGTGGTGGTGGTGATGTATATAGTGGTGGTGGTGGTGTATATAGTGGTGGTGGTGGTGTATATAGTGGTGGTGGTGGTGGTGGTGGTGGTGGTGGTGGTGTATATAGTGGTGGTGGTGTATATAGTGGTGGTGGTGTATATAGTGGTGGTGGTGTATATAGTGGTGGTGGTGTATATAGTGGTGGTGGTGTATATAGTGGTGGTGGTGGTGGTGTATATAGTAGTGGTGGTGGTGTATATAGTGGTGGTGGTGTATATAGTGGTGGTGGTGGTGTATATAGTGGTGGTGATGGTGTATATAGTGGTGGTGATGGTGTATATAGTGGTGGTGATGGTGTATATAGTGGTGGTGTATACAGTGGTGGTGGTGGTGGTGTATATAGTAGTGGTGGTGGTGTATATAGTGGTGGTGGTGGTGGTGTATATAGTGGTGGTGTATACAGTGGTGGTGGTGGTGGTGGTTTATATAGTGGTGGTGATGGTGTATATAAGTGGTGGTGGTGGTGGTGTATATAGTGGTGGTGTATACAGTGGTGGTGGTGGTGGTGGTGGTGGTGGTGGTGGTGGTGGTGTATATAGTGGTGGTGGTGTATATAGTGGTGGTGGTGGTGTATATAGTGGTGGTGGTGGTGGTTTATATAGTGGTGGTGATGGTGTATATAAGTGGTGGTGGTGGTGGTGTATATAGTGGTGGTGTATACAGTGGTGGTGGTGGTGGTGGTGGTGGTGGTTTATATAGTGGTGGTGATGGTGTATATAAGTGGTGGTGGTGGTGGTGTATATAGTGGTGGTGGTGGTGTATATAGTGGTGGTGTATACAGTGGTGGTGGTGGTGTATATAGTGGTGGTGGTGTATATAGTGGTGGTGGTGGTGGTGGTGGTGGTGTATATAGTGGTGGTGGTGGTGGTGGTGGTGGTGGTGTATATAGTGGTGGTGTATATAGTGGTGGTGGTGTATATAGTGGTGGTGGTGGCGGTGGTGGTGTATATAGTGGTGGTGGTGGTGGTGGTGGTGGTGGTGGTGGTGGTGGTGGTGGTGTATATAGTGGTGGCGGTGGTGGTGTATATAGCGGTGGTATATATAGCGGTGGTGTATATAGCGGTGGTGGTGGTGGTGTAAGAGATGATGTTATTGTAGTTAAGGCAGTGGTAGCTTAATGTTGGTGGTAGTAGTGGTAGGAGCCACCATTGTGGTAATGGTGCTACTCCGATAGTGAGAATAATCAGAGAAATAATTCTGCTTAATAATGGTGCTGATGATGATGATGATGGTAATCATCATCATCGTCATAACATCATCATCATCATCGTCATAACATCGTCATCATCGTCGTCACCAGCATCAATAACATCACCAGCATCATCATCGACATCATCATCATTTTCATCATATTCATAGTCATCATCATCATCATAATCATCATCATCATCATCATCATCATCATCATCCTCCTCATAATTTTCATCACCATCATCATCAGCACAACCACCACCACAACCACAACCACCACCATCATCATCATCATCATATTCATCATAATTTTCATCACCATCATCATCAGCACAACCACCACCACAACCACCACCACCACAACCACCACCACAACCACCACCACAACCACCACCACCACCACCACAGCCACCACCACAACCACCACCACTACCATCATCATCATAACCATTGACAGCAGTAGAATTAGCAGCGGGAATGGGGAAAACGTGAGCATAATTTAAAGAAAACTATTAATAACACTAACATAAAACTGAATTATAGCAACAACGACAACAACAACACTATATTAATAATAATTATAATTATATCGATTCTGCAATGAATATTAAATAAATTTGTTCTTCAAAATAAGCACCACCACCACCAACACCACCGTTAACATCACTACCACCACCACCACCAACACCACCGTTAACATCACTACCACCACCATCACCAATACCACCATTAACATAACCACACTCACAATCAGCACTCCGATCATCGTCATCATCATCATCATCATCATCATCATCATCATCATCATCATCATCATCATTGTCGTGAACAACGAAATCGTCATTACCAGAAAAATTCATATTGATTAGAAAAGTATATATATATATATATATATATATATATATATAGATAGATAGATATAGATATATATATAGATATAGATATATCATATATACATAGATATATGATATAAATAATAAGGTGTAGGAACGAAGATCAATATACCGTCGATATGTTTATTCATATGTGACGGGCGTTTCGCGATAAATCAGCTCAAGGTACAATCAATATTGATTGCGCCCGACACTGACTGGTTAAATCAACACTCGGATGAAGAGATCGATGCTGGAGTCAGGTCCATAACCCCCATAGGTGACCTTCATCCAATCATCTACCTTACGAAATTCTATATTGTAGATCGTCTTAAGCATATGACTTATTCTGTAACATATTCATGAAGATTTCATAGTTTATATTTTACAGTTTCTGTTTCATGTGTAAAAGAAATAGTTTTGGTGACCTTTTCGCTATCGTACCATGACCCATACCTTGTGAAGTGTATGTTTACAACGCTGTAATGTTCCAGCCTAAGTATGTCTCTTTTCAGTTATATGTAGACTGGGTCATTTGAAAAGTTAAATAACTTGGTTATGAACACAAATATGGAATATCTTTGAGAGATTTGGATCCACTGATCTCCATCGCAATTTTCCAGTACACTCTTCACTTAGCCATTTACGTAATAGTGTTAAGAATCTTCACATTTTATGTCTTTCACTAATTATACGTCTTAAGAAATATCTCGTTCACATAATAACTAGGTTGAAACTTGAAATTATTGATATTTTCTATATTGACACAAAGTGGAGGATTTATAGTAAAGTTTTACAGTCGATATAATCGATTATATCGACTCATTGTGTATTACTGGTATATATTTTGATGGCAATAGATGGGTGTTAGTATAACACAACAAGGTTATATAATTGGTTAGTTAATTATCGATATTTACGATCAATCAAATTGACTTAAAATATATTACAGGTACCTATCAACAACTAACAAGTAAAGACGGGAACAGTCTTACACCTACCTCCATAACAAGAACAAGAACAAGAACAATAACATTAGCCATAACAACTATCAAATTGACTTAATAAATATTATTGGTTCTGAGTTAAAATACAGTCTTAAAACAGATCACTTTCGATAATGTAGTCAAGAATTCGATATTACTAGAGAGATAAATGGGACACCCGTGGCTGGGATGTTTTTAATCAAGGGTTTAATCAATTACAGTTGATTTGGGCCTCAACAACAATGATTAAGAATAAACAAATTAAAAACAAGTTTGGTTATTAATCATTAATAAGTTATTTAGACGTCACTACTTTCAGTAGCTTCTGAGATTCCAGGGAATAAATCAGATCAAGAAAGAAATCAGAACAAGCACTCAAATTGATCAACGCCCCGCGTAATTTTTAGAGTGTAGTATATCTTGAGCTAGTGAAATAAGGCTAAGACTGATGTAAAACAAATGCACATTTGACAAGAGCAGCAACCAAAATATTAATGCAAAAAAACAAAAACTAAAAAACAAGCAGAAATATATACAACAGGAATATCAATCACAATTGCAGAAACAGCAGCTGCAATGAACAACAAAAGGTTCAACAGAAGCTACACTCCCAATGGCCAACAACAACACTATACTACTCTCGATTCAACACATAACAGTAAAGAGAATTACATACATGACAGTAGTTTAAGCAGAGACGACTCTGTGTAAAATTTAACAAAAATGAACAGAACCGTATTGTGTACACATATACAAATAGACACAACATTGAAGATCGACGCGCAGAATAATTTAATTTACTTAATAGCCATGGTTGTAGGGAAGTAAAACTGGTGCAACCTTAATAGAATAAGTCAGTCCTCATCAGCCCCAATAAAAGAGTGGAACGAAGGCATGCAACTCAAGATCATTAACGTTACTTAGGAAAAACAAATGGAGAGATATAATATTTAAAAGAAATATTTTTGAAACAAATCGAAAAAAGCTTAAGGAAGCACAATATTGAGAAAAAGAAAGATAACCTGGAAAGAACAGAAAAACTTTTTTTAAATGATCCCAGCAGAGACATGCCAGATAAGGTTCCTTATAAAGAACAACAACTTTTCTTGGAATAGTGTTAGATATTTGAAACAAATAGTAAAATACACTCTGGGGACTTCAATGAGAGAAAAAAAAACAGCTTTAGAACAGAATCATAGGCACATTGAGAAAAAATGTAGATAATAGTGATGCTTGATACATGAGAAAGAAGGAAGGGAAAATATTAGCAAAATCATATCACAGCATAAACAAAGATTTTACGAATCATACAATATCACAAGAAAATAAAGGGCTTGCAGGATAAAGTTCCCAATTTTTTGTTAAAGTTCTTAATCCAGCACACATGAAACTATAACTTCGTTAGGTGAAGTAATAACAAACCAGTACTAATACCAGATTAGTTAATAAAGAGGGGAAACAATTTATATTTCTCCCCCAAACATGCCAGTGGTTTCAAAGACTGTAAACCGGTAAACGCTAAGGAAATTTCACAACATCCTTATATGTTAGGTCTATTTCATGCTTAGATATTTTTGGACTATTTTTGATTATATATATACTCATGGTAAGAATATCTAAAGTTTTGTAAACCTCTCGCGGCCAAGTAGTTAAATCTAACCATCACGACCATGTGAATGAGTGACGTATAAAAATCTTGGAATTGTTCTCTTAGTCAGACATCAGAAAGCCTAAATACGGTTGAATGACTGAGTAATCGATATTGATGGCAAAAGAATTTTGAAAAGAAGCTTTTAAAGCTTTTAAAAACTGCAGAGATAATAACGAAATAATTGTTTCTACTTTTGGCACAAGTTGTATCGACCCTGTAAGGATGACAGGCAAAGTTAACCCTGGAAGGATTTGATCTCAGTCCGTAAAGGGACGTAACGCTATGCTGGAAAGCATGGTGTCCGACCCTCTACCGATACTGCCATCCAGATGATTTAGGCACAACAATTTTAAGTGACAGGAAAGTGGTTTAAATCGATACAGTAGGTAGTAAAGGTGAAAGGCAAAGCCGGTGGGATTTGAACTCAGACCTTAAAGGGTCGTAACTATATGTGGCAAAACTGACACTGCCAATACATCGCCTTTAATATCGAAATAATAAAATAAGAATCAAAACGGTAGTTTAAATAAACTCAATTGTGAATTTTACAAATTGTCTTTCTGTACAAATAGAAGTTTATTAACGTGGTTTGGTGTCCATCGGCAACTCCTAGAAAGTATTACAAAAACATTCTAAAATTAAACATGAATACATTTGATGTTCACCCAACTCCTATTCTCTTATATAACCAGTCGAAATATTTAAACTAATATTAACAGAAATATCAACAAATGAAAGCAAAATGAAAATGTTCTGTTCAGGTGTGGTCAATATTTTAATCAATTTTTCAATACTACCTATTACAGACAGTAATATAACCACGCTGTAATTGACGTGACATCATAGTTTCTTATTAAGTGGTAGATTTTTTGCTGATACAAGCTAAATCACTAAAAGCTATAATCAGCAAAGAGAGGGGAACAGTTTCAAATATCTCAAAGCAAATTCACGATGTTGTGTTAGGTTATTTTCAAGAATAAGTGAGACAGAAGCTCTATCGATGTACAGAAATACACTCTATGATACGATAATGGACTTCTCTTGGATATAAAAAAAAAGATCCATACACACCAACGAATATAAACGCAGTCACAAATATACTTAACTACTTAACACTAAAACTCGATGTTGAGATAACATACAGCATTTCTAATAAAAAGAAAAGTATACAGAGCTAAGATAGTAACAAAACATCAAAATGAAATTCAAACATATATTTGCAAGCATATTATAAAGATATTTTCAAACATAAAATACAACATAACGTTACAGACATAGGTTGATTCCAGACTCAGATAAGGATCGATTAGTTTGTACAATCAACCCTAGAAAATCATATTTGATAAAATTAGGTTTCTACGACAATACATATAGTCTCAAGTGCTGCAAATCCTAAACGTTTTTGCATTGTCACATGAGATGAAAAAAAAAAATGTGCTATTAATATACGGAACAAATGAATTTATTGGAAATTTAGTTCAAAAGGTTATCCGATAGATTCTAATGAACAACGAAATGAAATTTGACATTGACAAATATTTTGGTAGTTTAGTCAGAGAAGGAAGACCAATGGTAAGGACCCTATGTAAGGTTTTCAACACTATTGTGGAAAAAGAATGAGAAACCTCTTTTCATGAGTTACTTCCAGACAAGATAACGAATTCAAATGTTCGTAACATAATGTACCAAACTAAAAACAGTCAAGGGCTGTGCTTTTTGGGGGGTGGGGTGTACTATTCTCAGTTTGGAAGAAAAGTCTAAACTACACTTCACGTATTCTTTTATCGACATTGAAAAGATGAAAAAAGAAAAAAGTTCATCTCGGCGGGATTTGAATTCAGCCGGAACAAATATCACAAGATATTCAAACCGACATTCTACCGACTCTGCAACATCTCCGTCTAATTCTATCTTATGGTGGAAGATTTGTATCCAAAACGTTAAGAATCTTTTCATATTATTTCAAGCGTTAAACTTATATATTTCTTCATTGTACTGTGCTGTTTGCTTTGTTATTTCTGTTTACTTTTTACACACACACACACACACACACACACATACATATATGTGAGTGTATGTGTCTGTATATACGTAAAATACATTGGTTGCCAATATAACTACGTATGTCTGTATATCTTCCAATGTTCAGGAACAAGAAGTTAAATAAAAATAAATATATACAAATATATATAAATAGCAAAACAAGAAAAAACCAAAGACCAATAACTGCTAAAGGTAAAATACTACAGCAAAGCAATAAATTACACACACACACATACACACACACACACACACATAGACAAACATACACGCACACACACACACACAACACATAGACAAACATACACACATACACATACACACACATACAACACATAGACAAACATACACGCATACACAACAAACACACAAACACACACATACACACATACACGCATACACATACGGTGGTGCTGGTGGCGGCGGTGGTGTTGGTGCTGGTGCGGGTGGTGCGGGCGCTGGTAGTGGTGGTGGTGGTGGTGGCGCTTGTGCACGTGGTGGTGGTGGTGGTGGTGGTGGTGGTGGTAGTTCTGTTGGTGGTGATCGTGGTGGTGATGCAGGTGGTGCTTGTGCAGGTGGTGGTGCAGGTTGTGGAGTTGGTGGTGGCGGTGGTGGTGCTGCTGGTGCTGGTGGTTCGATGACGGGTGCGGTGGTGGTTGTGATAAATGTGGTGGTGATGGGGGGGGGGGATGGTTGTAGTTTTTTGTGATGCTAGTGGTGGGGCTGGAGATTGGTGGTGGGAATGAGGGTTGCGAAGGTGCTTTGATAGATGTGATGGTAAGGAGAGGTGTGTTGGTTGTGGTGGTGGTGGTGGTGGTTGTTATGGTTGTGGTGGTGGTGGTCAGGATGAGGGTTGCGGAGGTAGTTGTGATAGATGTGCTCTGGGGATGGTGGTGGCTGGGGTGGTGTTGAGGGTGTTGTGTTGGTGGTGTTTAGTGGTGGTGGCTGGGGTGGTGTTGATGGTGTTGTGTTGGTTGTGTTTAGTGGTGGTGGCTGGGGTGGTGTTGATGGTGTTGTATTGGTTGTGTTTAGTGGTGGTGGCTGGGGTGGTGTTGATGGTGTTGTGTTGGTTGTGTTTAGTGGTGGTGGCTGGGGTGGTGTTGATGGTGTTGTATTGGTTGTGTTTAGTGGTGGTGGCTGGGGTGGTGTTGATGGTGTTGTATTGGTTGTGTTTAGTGGTGGTGGCTGGGGTGGTGTTGATGGTGTTGTGTTGGTTGTGTTTAGTGGTGGTGGCTGGGGTGGTGTTGATGGTGTTGTATTGGTTGTGTTTAGTGGTGGTGGCTGGGGTGGTGTTGATGGTGTTGTGTTGGTGGTGTTTAGTGGTGGTGGCTGGGGTGGTGTTGATGGTGTTGTGTTGGTGGTGTTTAGTGGTGGTGGCTGGGGTGGTGTTGATGGTGTTGTGTTGGTGGTGTTTAGTGGTGGTGGCTGGGGTGGTGTTGATGGTGTTGTATTGGTTGTGTTTAGTGGTGGTGGCTGGGGTGGTGTTGATGGTCTTTTGTTGGTGGTATTTAGTGGTGGTGGCTGGGGTGGTGTTGATGGTGTTGTGTTGGTGGTGTTTAGTGGTGGTGGCTGGGGTGGTGTTGATGGTCTTTTGTTGGTGGTATTTAGTGGTGGTGGCTGGGGTGGTGTTGATGGTGTTGTGTTGGTGGTGTTTAGTGGTGGTGGCTGGGGTGGTGTTGATGGTGTTGTGTTGGTGGTGTTTAGTGGTGGTGGCTGGGGTGGTGTTGATGGTCTTGTGTTGGTGGTGTTTATTGGTGGTGGCTGGGGTGGTGTTGATGGTGTTGTGTTGGTGGTGTTTAGTGGTGGTGGCTGGGGTGGTGTTGATGGTCTTTTGTTGGTGGTGTGTAGCCGTGGTGGCTGGGGTGGTGTTGGTGGCGTTTAGTGGTGTGGCAGGAGTTGTGTTGGTGGTGTTGGTGATGTTTAGTGGTGGTGGCTGGGGTGGTGTTAGTGGTGTTTAGTGGTGGTGGCTGGGGTGGTGTTGATGGTCTTGTGTTGGTGGTGTTTATTGGTGGTGGCTGGGGTGGTGTTGATGGTGTTGTGTTGGTGGTGTTTAGTGGTGGTGGCTGGGGTGGTGTTGATGGTCTTTTGTTGGTGGTGTGTAGCCGTGGTGGCTGGGGTGGTGTTGGTGGCGTTTAGTGGTGTGGCAGGAGTTGTGTTGGTGGTGTTGGTGATGTTTAGTGGTGGTGGCTGGGGTGGTGTTAGTGGTGTTTAGTGGTGGTGACTGGAGTGGTGTTGGTGGTGTTTAGTGGTGGTGGCTGCAGTGGTGTTGGTGGTGTTTAGTGGTGGTGGCTGGAGTGGTGTTGGTGGTGTTTATTGGTGGTGGCTGGGGTGGTGTTAGTGGTGTTTAGTGGTGGTGTCTGGAGTGGTGTTGGTGGTGTTTAGTGGTGGTGGCTGGAGTGATGTTGGTGGTGTTTAGTGGTGGTGTCCTGAGTGGTGTTGGTGGTTTGTGTTGGTGGTGTTTAGTGGTGGTGGCTGGAGTGGTGTTGGTGGTGTTTTATTGGTGGTGACTGGAGTGGTGTTGGTGATGTTTAGTGGTGGTGGGTGGGGTGGTGTTGGTGGTGTTTAGTGGTGGTGGCTAGAGTGGTGTTGGTGGTGTTTAGTGGTGGTGTTTATTGGTGGTGGCTGGAGTGATTGTGGTGGTGTTGTGTTGGTGGTGTTTAGTGGTAGTGGCTGGAGTGGTATTGGTGGTGTTTAGTGGTGGTGTTTATTGGTGGTGGCTAGAGTGGTGTTAGTGGTGTTGTGTTGGTGGTGTTTAGTGGTTGTGGCTGGAGTGGTGTTGGTGGTGTTTAGTGGTGGTGGCAGGAGTGGTGTTGGTGGTATTTAGTGGATTTGGCTGGAGCGGTGTTTGTGGTGCTTAGTGGTGGTGGCTGACTTGGTGTTTGTGGTGCTTAGTGGTGGTGGCTGGGATGGTGTTGGTGGTGTTGGTGGTGTTTAGTGGTGGTGGCTGGGGTGGTGTTGATGGTGTTTAGTGGTGGTGGCTGAGGTGGTGTTGATGGTGTTTAGTGGTGGTGGCTGGAGTGGTGTTTTGTTGGTGGTGTTTATTGGTGGTGGCGAGGGTGGTGTTGGTGGTGTTTAGTGGTGGTGGCGGGGTGGAGTTGGCGGTGTTTAGTGGAGGCAGGGGTGGTGTTGGTGGTGTTTAGTGGTGGTGGCTGTGGTGGTGTTGGTGGTGTTTAGTGGTGGTGGCTGAGGTGGTGTTATGTTGGTGGTGTTTATTGGTGGTGGCGAGGGTGGTGTTGGTGGTGTTTAGTGGTGGTGGCGGGGTGGAGTTGGCGGTGTTTAGTGGAGGCAGGGGTGGTGTTGGTGGTGTTTATTGGTGGTGGCTGGGGTGGTGTTGGTGGTGTTTAGTGGTGGTGGCTGAGGTGGTGTTATGTTGGTGGTGTTTATTGGTGGTGGCGAGGGTGGTGTTGGTGGTGTTTAGTGGTGGTGGCGGGGTGGAGTTGGCGGTGTTTAGTGGAGGCAGGGGTGGTGTTGGTGGTGTTTAGTGGTGGTGGCTGTGGTGGTGTTGGTGGTGTTTAGTGATGATGGCTGGGGTGGTGTTGGTGGTGTTTAGTGGTGGTGGCTGGAGTGGTGTTGGTGGTGTTTAGTGGTGGTGGCTGGAGTGGTGTTGGTGGTGTTTAGTGGTGGTGGCTGGAGTGGTGTTGGTGGTGTTGTATTGGTGGTGGCTGGAGTGGTGTTGGTGGTGTTTAGTGGTGGTGGTTGGGGTGGCGTTGGTGGTGTTTAGTGGTGGTGACTAGAGTGGTGTTGGTGGTGTTGTGTTGGTGGCGTTTAGTGGTGGTGGCTAGAGTGGTGTTGGTGGTGTTTAGTGGTGGTGGCTAGAGAGCTGTTGGTGGTGTTGTGTTGGTGGTGTTTAGTGGTGGTGGCTGGAGTGGTGTTGGTGGTGTTGTATTGGTGGTGACTGGAGTGGTGTTGGTGGTGTTGTATTGGTGGTGACTGGAGTGGTGTTGGTGGTGACTGGAGTGGTGTTGGTGGTGTTTAGTGGTGGTGGTAGGGGTGGTGTTGGTGGTGTTTAGTGGTGGTGGCTAGAGTGATGTTGGTGGTGTTGTGTTGGTGGTGTTTAGTGGTGGTGGCTGGAGTGGTGTTGGTGTTGTTTAGTGGTGGTGGCTGGAGTGGTGTTGGTGGTTTTTAGTGGTGGTGGCTGGAGCGGTGTTTGTGGTGCTTAGTGGTGGTGGCTGGGGTGGTGTTGGTGGTGTTTAGTGGTGGTGGCTGACTTGGTGTTTGTGGTGCTTAGTGGTGGTGGCTGGGGTGGTGTTGGTGGTGTTTAGTGGTGGTGGCTGACTTGGTGTTTGTGGTGCTTAGTGGTGGTGGTAGGGCTGGTGTTGGTGGTGTTGGTGGTGTTTAGTGGTGGTGGCTTGGGTGGTGTTGGTGGTGTTTAGTGGTTGTGGCTGGAGTGGTGTTGGTGGTGTTTAGTGGTGGTGGGTGGGGTGGTGTTGGTGGTGGCTTGTGGTGGTGTTGATGGTGTTGTGTTGGTGGTGTTTAGTGGTGGTGTTGGTGGTGGCTGGGGTGGTGTTGATGGTGTTGTGTTGGTTGTGTTTAGTGGTCATGGCTGGGGTGGTGTTGATGGTGTTTAGTGGATGTGGCTGGGTTGGTGTTGATGGTTTTGTGTTGGTGGTGTTTAGTGGTAGTGGCTGGGGTGGTGTTGATGGTTTTGTGTTGGTGGTGTTTAGTGGTGGTAGCTGGGGTGGTGTTGGTGCTGGTGGCTGGGGTGGTGTTGGTGGTGTTTAGTGGTGGTGGCTCGGGTGGCGTAGGTGGTGTTTAGTGGTGGTGGCTGGGGTAGTGTTGGTGGTGTTTAGTGGTGGTGGCTGGGGTGGTGTTGGTGGTGTTTGTGGTGGTTGAGGTGGTGTTGATGGTGTTGTGTTGGCGGTGCTTAGTGGTGGTGGCTGGGGTGATGTTGTGTTGGTAGTGTTTATTGGTGGTGGCTTGGGTGGTGTTCGTGGTCTTTAGTGGTGGTGGCTGGGGTGGTGTTGATGCTGATGACAGTGGTGGTGGTGTTGATGGCGTTGTGGTGGTGGTGGTAGTCGTGGTGACGATGCTCTTGTTGATTTTGTTGATGGTGCTTTTGTTACTTGTGGTGGTGGTGGTGGTGGTGATTCTGGTTGTGTTGGTGGTGGGGAAGTATTTACAAATGTGGAGGTGTTAGTCATTGTGGTGTAGAGCCATAATCAGTAAATAGCTTGCTGATAATAGATGGAGGAATCCTGAACAGCCCGTCATTTCTGTGAAGCCAGAACTTCTTTCTTCGGAAATGTTCTTCATTTTAAGCCAATGGGAGAGGATATGAGTTAAATTTGGTGGCAATATCTAGCAGGTAACGTGACCATGTATGGAGTCCTTCTGTATTGTTTGTGGTGCTGATAGAAGTGAAGGGTGTTATTTGATAGTGAACATGTGGATGGTGGTGGTAGTGATTGTATTTATGTGTATGGTGGTTGTGGTGGTGGTGGTGGTGGTGATGGTGTTGGAGGTGATGGTGGCGAGGGTGATAGTGATGGAGGTGAGGGTGACAGTGGTGATGGTAATGGGTGTGTATATATATATATATATATATATATATATATATGTGTGTGTGTGTGTGTGTGTGTGTGTGTGTGTGTGTGTGTGTGTGTGTGTGTGTGTGTGTGTGCGCGTGTGCGTGTGTCTATGTGCAAGTGTGTGAGTGTATGTATGTAAGTGTGTGTAATCTTTATTATGTATGTATGTGTCTTGTTACTCTGAAGTTTAACCTTACACTCACAAGATCATATATATATATATATATATATATATATATATACACTAGCATTAAAGCCCGGCGTTGCTCGGGGTCAGTAAGTTACCAAAGTTAGGTTGCACCACCCATTTTATGGCAGCTCTTT
>OZ024745.1:21463391-21473391 GCA_964016885.1 Eledone cirrhosa | reverse complement strand
CACCACAGCGTGCCCTAAGATCACGACAATTATCACTAATCAACAATATCAACACCATGATGAAAATATCGAGTTCAAGGCCAAGCAAGAAGATTGCACTATCAGAGCTACGGCGCATGCTCTAAGACACGGAAGAACGAAAGCCTTTTGAAGAAGCACAGACTGACAACAGAGTCATATTTCGGTCTTTGACGGCCCAAGACGTGTGAGTGATAATACTTAATTACAAACACATATGTTCAGTTTTACATTGGCACTTACCTCAATTTTTAAGACAAACTGGTCGACCGGATCGCAATATGGACTTCAATGCTTTCCTCAACGGCCTGGTGCAGTTCTTGACAACGGATGTGGTGAGTTACAAAATACCACTGAAATATGGGAGGAGATGGCTAGTTGTACAGGATGTAATCATCTGGTTGGGATTGTCTGCTCTACGAGCTTTATGCTCATATGTTAGACTTGTTTGACAAATGTTTAATATAACTAGTAACAGAAGGCAGATTTCAAGATGTTGCTTAAGTCATTAGAACGAGGTTGGCACGTGTAGTTGGTAGCCTGTATGAGGAGGCGTTGACATCCATGATACCCTCCAATCCTTATGATAAATCATAGAGAGTGTGGATACGGAATCTTGCATGAGTAGAACTCATATGAATTTAGCCCAATCAAAAGCTTTCGATAGGATCAACCATACATGATGCCTGTCCTCAAGGCAGTTGGTTTGGAGACTGAATCACAGCAATGTACAGCGATATCTGCTCGGTGGTCTGAGTAAATGGCCACATATCGAAACCTTTCAATATATAGCATTTTGTCTTTCAATGCTGTCCTCATTCGTATTTTCAATATGAACTAACTCTAGATCCTCTACTGTAGAAACTTTGAAGGGCGTCGTCGGCTTATATGAATGATGTCACCGTAGATGTGTTGAGCACCAAATATATTCAGGTGATCCGGCAACGCTGTAAGAGATGTCGAGGCTGTGGCAGGAGCGAAAATTAACAGCAACTCGGTAACTGGAGAGGCAGGTTCATGACATCCAATAGCGTTATCAGGTGCTGGGATCAAGTCAAGTGTTCAGGAAGTGGTTTGATCCAGATCTCCAAGTGGACAAGAACTGGGATGAGTTGAGAAGTCGGGGTAGCCAGTTTCTGAAAGGTCGAGTTAAGGTGTCGAATGCTTACACCGCCTCTGTCATTTATTGCCATCTACCTGTCATGCCTTGTTGTAGTTCACATTTGACCGGTTCTGAGCGTCTGTTGTTATTTTTTTTTTTTTTTTTTTTGTGGAGGCGTCACGTTCCACTGGTCATGTGATCAATTGATTGGTCACACCCGCTTCATTGAGGACTAGGCATGCAGTGGAAAAGATATTGATGCACAGACAAGTCCTGAAACTGCGACACCTCAAGAGTTTCTTTCACGATAAACACATTTTTTTGCTGTTTCTCCGACGCATCTTTCCCCAGTTTGTCTCTTTGCTAATAAGGCAATACGGCCCATGGAAGTATTATAGATAATTATTGGTGGGTAGTAGCGATGGCAGACCGCGGGCGTTATTACGTTTTCCTTACTACATCTGTTGCTGATTCACATCCTGTTAATGTCCATAATGTTGCTGCTGCTGATAATGATAATAATGATGATGATCATGATGATGATCATCATCATCAACACCACCATCACCACCATCACCACCACCATCCCCCCCCCCCTCACCAACACCACCATCACCACTACCACCACCGCCACCACCATCACCCCACCATCACCACCACCATCACCACCACCACCATCACCACCACCATCACAACCCCCCCACACACAAACACACCCCACACACACCATCACCCCCCTCACCAACACCACCATCAACACCGACACCACCATCACCACCACCATCACCACCATCACCCCCACCACCACCACCACCATCACCACCGACACCACCATCACCACCACCATCACCACCACCATCACAACCACCACCATCACCATCACCATCACCACCACCACCATCACCACCACCATCACCCCCTCACACCATCACCCCCCTCACCAACACCACCATCACTACCATCACCACCGACACCACCATCACCACTACCACCACCGCCACCCCCATCACCCCCATTACCCCCACCCCCACCCCCATCACCACCACCACCATCACAACCCCCCCCCCCACACACACACACCATCACCCCCCTCACCAACACCACCATCACAACTACCACCACCGCCACCACCATCACCCCACCATAACCACCACCATCACCACCGACACCACCATCACAACCCCCCCCCCCCACACACACACCATCACCCCCCTCACCAACACCACCATCACAACTACCATCACCCCCTCACCAACACCACCATCACCACCATCACCACCGACACCACCATCACCACCACCATCACCACCATCACCCCACCACCACCACCATCACCACCATCACCATCACCACCATCACCACCATCACCACCATCACCACCATCACCACCATCACCCCCACCACCACCACCATCAGCACCACCACCATCACCACCATCACCACCATCACCACCATCACCCCGACCACCACCACCATCACCACCACCACCATCACCACCATCACCATCATCAGCCTGCTTATCACCATTGTCGTTGTATACATCGTTATCGTCATTGTTGTCATCATGTTACTAGCTAGGAAATGACGATGACAGCGATTACGCAGTATGATGATATTGTCATCAGCTTCTCTCTCGTCAGCGTTCTCGCTATGTCATCGTCTATTGTCACTTCTTTCTGCTTCCCTTGGGTTTATCCACCTGTCTGTGTGTGGAGAGAGAGAAAGAGAAAGAGAGAGAGGGAGAGAGAGGGGGGAGAAGATAAAGAAGGAGAACGGCAGAGAGAGATAAATAGCGAGAGAGTGTGTTGAGAGCGAGTGGGAAAAAAAGAGAGAGCGAGAAAGAGAGAAGAGAAGCTGAATTTATTCTCTCATTCACTCTCCATATCATTGTCAACATTTTATCATTTACTCTCCTCCCTCTCACTCATGTATTCTCCCTATCTATCTATCTATCTATCTTGATAGAGTAAGACACGCTTCGCATCGGCTCCGCTATTCCATCGGGATTTACCCTTACTATTGTAAGTACCGGATAAATTTTTTAGTGCAACACATTTGGAACACTAACCCCTGTTATTTAGGGAAACATTTTTGCATTTACCCCCTTTTTAGGGGGTAAAATAAATATCTATTTTTGCCGAAAAATTTCTTTCTTGGCAGCATGGCGGAAAAGATGGCAGACATGTCTGCCATTAGCTCTGCCACGCCCCCCAAGTCTGAAGAACAAAAAATAATTACAACAAAATTAGACATTGAAACAAACAAACAAAATGAAAAAACAAATGTTAAGGAAAATGAGCAAACAGAAAACAAACAAACAGAAAATAATACAAATAACGACAGGGCAACTTTCGCCCAGAAAACAAAACAATCCATTACATACACACCAATTGACCTAACTGCCGCCAGAGAAAAACTGGCCGAAGCAAAGAAACACATTGTTTTGGGGGAGAACGGAATGTTTTCCATTAACTCCCCCCCAGAATTCAAGAAAGCCAGAGCAGAAAACACAGTTCTCTACAGAACTATACTGAACCAGACAAGAAAGCCAGCACAGCCCAGCCAAATGGAAATAGAGTTAGTCCTAAAAGACTATATGAAGAATATTCTCTTCATACGAAAGGACCGACTCTATGGCAGCATTTCGGTCCTAACAAGAGACAAAGAAACGGCGGAGAAGCTTTCCCTAAGCCCACTCTCGTCGACAACATATAGCTTCTATCCCTCCTACATGGGTAGAAGAACACAGAGAGTAAAAGTAAAAACAATGCTGCCCACAATGGACTTCTGGTGGGCTATTGCTGGCTTCATTGATATGGGCGAAGACACAATGCTGTCAATGGGGAAGGCAACTGGAGATGCGTTCCTGGGAATGGGCCTCGACATACTAGTCCAAATGAGGCCCGAAAGAATAGCACAAATCCCGGATCGCATCTGGCTGGATGACCTTACCCCAATAGACATAATTGTAGAGGGGAGAACACCAGCATGCTATTTATGCATGGAAAGGGGACACGTTAAGGCTAACTGCCCGAAACGTATCCCCCAAAAAGGACTATTGCCCACACCCACCACAAACAGTACACCAACACCACCCACCTCCAAAAATACAGTAATACCACACACAGCAAACAAAATACAGACACCACCAACCACAAACACAACACAAACATCACCACCACCAGCACCAAACACAAGCACGACACAAAAATCACCACCACCAACCACAACACAAACATCACCATCACCAACCACAAGCACGACACAAACATTACCACCACCACCACAAAACCCATTCCAAACAAATAATAAAAAAAACAGTAACAAATCTACCCCTCCCGCAAAAAAACAACAACCACACAACACGTCCCTCCCACCTAGCGCTGAAGAGTTTCCCCCAACTTCTGAAGAAGAAGGAGGAGAAGCCTTCAGACAAGTTAAAAGAAAAAAAAGAAAGCACACACCCAGCACACCACAAATAACCCACACACAAACACCAACTCCAATCAAAAACACCCCACCCTCAACAAACAAAAATAAATCTGCGCCTCCCCTCTCCGAAACATTGACAGCATCACAAAAAAAGACGTTGCAATACACATATATAAATAAAGAAAACAAAAAACTGGTTAAATTAATAAACAATAACCCTATGGTGCAGACCGAAGGGCCAAACTTTATCTCAACAGAGAACTTCACCCATTTAAAAATGATAAAGGTCCCTCTGGACTTTTATCGTTCCTTAAAAGAACAATTTAGACGGGACGTGAGCCCCCCCTGTTTAAAACCGTTGAATCGCGTCCTCTTGAAAGATTTCCCCATAACCGCCCCTCTCCCTGACACAACTCCAAATACCCCAACCCCACCACACACGTGTACCCCCACACCACCACAAAACATCCCTCCACCCAACACACCTGATGCCATGGAAATTACGCAACCCGGAGAGGTAAGTGCTTTTCTTTCTTCACTTTCAACACCAAAATAGATCAATTGAGAGTTGGCTGTTTGAACGCGCGTGGCCTGGGCTCAGCTTGGAAGCAAGCAAAGCTTCTAAGTGACCTCAGGTCACAAAGTATAGATGTGATGGTTGTTTGCGAGAGTCGGATCAGCAGCGTGAGACAGCTGGCGCCCGCCTTCGATGACTTTGAGATGCACGCATCTCTCTGTCAACCCGGAGGCGGGGGGGGGGGGGAGTTGCCGTACTGCTGGATAAACGTCTGACTCTCGACGTACAGATTGTTCACTCGGACCCGGGGGGTCGATTACTGGTGCTGGACGTCGGAGGCGGTGAAGGCGGGGCTTTCAGACTGGTCGGTCTTTATGCTCCCTTCGGGGCGGAAAGAGCCGACTTCTTCCAGCGTCTGGAGACTTTTCTAGGAACGTCGCGTTCCCTGCTTTTAGTGGGGGACTGGAATGGAATCCTAGATGCGCGTTGGGACTATGCAGGGGCATGTCCCGATAGAGGGGGGTGTAGCAGCCTCAAGGGGTTACTCGATCGATTCGACCTGGTCGATAGATTTCGACTAGATTGTCCAACTGCGCCAACCTGGACCTGGGCAAACCGCAGTGGACAATCTAGATCGTACCTAGATAGGTTTTTGGTTAGGAGTAAGGATAGGGACGTATTTAGTTGTCCAGAACTGATCATGGTTGGCTATTCAGATCACAAACTAGTGACCTGCGTGGTCAACCTTGATAGAACGCATAGACAGGGTCCCGGTTACTGGAAGATGAACTTGTCCTTACCGACAAAGAAAGATTACAGAAACCGGATTAGTAGCTTAGTTAAGATGCGGTTGACGGGAGCGATCGTCAACAGTAGGTGGTGGATATCTCTAAAGAGAGAGATTAGAGTAAGTTCGATAGGTTACAGTAAGGAACTAGCGGCGAATAGAAATAGGAGGGAAAGGGAGTTAACAGATAAACTAGAAGAGGCGATTAGGAGCGGAGACGTAGTAGAGTGTTAGCGACGAGAACGGCATTGAGCCAGTTCTTTGACGCGAAGCACGAAGGCTGCGTTGTCCGAAGTAAAATACGTGCTTTAGGAAACGAGGGGACCAAAGCTGTTAGCTGGGCCCGCGTGACAGAAGCCAAGAGTGGGATTAAATCCACCATTCGGTCTTTGCGAGACCAGGATGGACGGGTGATCCTTGAACCTGAGCGAATGTGCGAGACCTTTCAAAGGCACTTTGCTCGACTGTTCGGAGGTGGCGGGGGGCCGGACGGGGATGTGGACTTCGGTCCATACCTCGACGGTCTACCGCGTCTTTCGAGCGGCGAAGCGGAGTGCTGCGAAAGGCCAATCACAGCCACTGAAATCGGGGAAGCGCTCAGCCAATGCAGCAGACGCGAATCCCCGGGTCTCGATGGTCTACCATACGAACTTTATTTAGCTATGCCGGTCTTGTTCTCCGAACTCCTCGAGGCTGTCTATTGCAACTGGCAACAGAACTGGAGAATTCCCTGTTCTGTGACCAAGGGCGTGGTCACGCTAGTGAGGAAGGACGAGAGCAAGGGGGACGACTTAAGTAACTTTAGGCCCATAACTCTGCTGAATGCAGAGTTACAGATTTTGGCCAAGGTTTTGGCGAAGAGGTTGGCGCTTGTGGTGGGTGGTTTGGTGGGAGACGCGCAGACATGCGCTATCCCGTCCAGGTCCATTCACGACAACCTCCACCTCATGCGATACATCATAGAGAGGGTTGGCTACGAACCCGGCTTTGGTGGGGCCCTGATCAACTTGGATCAATCTAAGGCGTTCGATAGGGTCGACCATGGTTACCTGGATGCGGTGCTAGCGGCGGCGGGCTTCGGACCCGTTTTCAGGGGCTGGATTTCTGCCATGCACAGTGGCAACATCTACTCTAGGATTAAAGTAAACGGCTACCTCTCGGAGCCGTTTCAAATCACCCGATCCATCAGAGAGGGGTGCCCCCTCTCCTCCCTTCTGTACGTATTGACTCTCGAGCCACTGCTGCGGAAGTTGGAGTTCCTGCGAGGCATACCCCTGGAACCGGGATTGCACAAAGCGGTCTCGGCCTATGCCGACGACGTAACAGTAATGGTGGCGGACGCCTCGGAAATCGGGGCGATCGCCACCCTACTGGAGGAATACGAAAGGCTGACGGGGGCTAAGCTGAACCAGGACAAGTCAGTCGGTTTGCAACTCGGAACGTGGAGGGGCAAACCGATGCCGTTAGACGGTGTCGTCGGGCGGTGGACGGAGGGCCCGGTGAAGCTGCTCGGGGTCTGGTTCGGACCGGACCTCCAGGTGGAGAAGAATTGGGGCGAGGTGACGAGCAGGGTGTTTGCGCTGACCCAGAAGTGGGCCAAGTGCAAACTATCACTGAAAGGTCGGGCGGAGGTGACGAACGCTTACATAGCGTCCGTCATCTACTACCGCCTGACCGTCGTGCCTTGCCCCAAGGAAAAGCTCACCATCATGGAACGCATGCTCTTCCAGTTCCTCTGGAAGAAGCGGCCTCCCATGGTGAGTAGATCCATCTGTTGCCAGCACCCTTCGAAAGGAGGGCTGGGTATGCCGTGGCTGTTGATGCGTAGGCACGCATTGAGGCTACGGCATCTACAGGTATTCCTCAACGGTCAGCCGGTGTGGGCCCCGTTTGTGAGGCGAGCCTTCCCACAGCTCGTCTCGCTCACCGAACTGCAATCCTGGGTGAAGCAAAGACCGAGAAAACTGGGCAACTGGCACACCGAGTGTGCCCAGGCGCTCACGGCTATCTGGCAAGCGGACCCGACTGTCAGTGGAGAATCCACCTCGACATTCTATAGAGGGTTGGTGGCTAGCAGGGGCGACGACACCCTTGGAGAGTCGCTAGGCATGGAGGAGGACGAACTGGCCAGCCTGTTCGGTAGAACTTTCGGCCCGGGACCCATGGACAACTTCCAGAGGTCCCTAGCCTGGCAGTGTTACCGGGGGGTTCTGCCCGTTCGAGAAAAGCTCTACAGACACGGGCGCCCGGGAAGGGATCCCGCGAAAAAGATCTGTCCCAGATGCGTGCGCGACGAGGAAACCGTTGCGCATGCACTGGTACACTGCCCGGGCGTTGCCGATCTGTGGGGCTACGTCGAACGACTGCTGTCGCGTGTGGCGCCGATTCGATTAACCGCCGAGTCTGTGGTGAACATCAAGCCGCCTCCTCCCTTCAGAAATGAAGCAGAGGCGGTCTTTCTGTGCGTAATAGCCATGATGAAAGAGGTTGTGTGGTGGACGCGCCTGAAAGGTCTGAGGTCGGGTGACTTTCTCTCCGGCCATCACCTGGTTTACTTCTTCCGATACCACTTCGGAAGAAGAATCAGGATGGAGAGAGAAGTGCTTGGTCCCAGACAGTTTTATGAAAGGTGGGTGAAAGAAGCGAGAATGGCCCGTGTAAATGGGCCTTCTCTCTACATTGTTCTGTAGGTGAAGAAGTGAAGAGGAAAGGGGGAGCGCCTCCTCTCTGGGCTTCCCCCGCGAAAAGAGTTGCACACTTTTCGGGGGTATGTGCAATCCCTAACACGCCCCCTCCCTTTTGAGGACTTTTTATTGTTATGTTATTATTGTTATTCCTTTTTTCTTTACTCGATTTATGTAAACTCCCCCACTGTGTAAATGTCCCCTTCTTTTGTGCCCTCGTGGCAAATAAATAGAAATTTATCTATCTATCTATCTATCTATCTATCTATCTATCTATCTATCTATCTAAAAAAAAGATCTGTCCGAGATGCGTGCGAGACGAAGAAACCGTCGCGCACGCATTCATACACTGCCCGGGCGTTACCGACCTGTGGGGCTATGTAGAACGACTATTGTCGCGGGTGGGACCAATCCGGTTGACCACCGAGCCCATTGTCATGATCAAACCGCCACCCTCCTTCAAAAACGAAGGAGAGGCGGTTTTCCTTTGTGTGATAGCTATGGCGAAAGAGGTTGTATGGTGGACGAGGTTAAAAGGGCTGAGGTCAGACACCTTTCTCTCCGGCCAACAACTGATTCATTTTTTCAAATACCACTTTGGAAGAAGAATCAGGATGGAGAGAGAGGTGCTGTACCCCAGCAAGTTTTATGAAAGGTGGGTGAAAGTGGCGAGAATGGCCCGAGTGAATGGACCTACTCTCTATATCAGCCTGTAGATTGAGGAAAAAGAGGAAGAGAGGAAAGGAGTACAAACTCTTCGTACTCCTGGAGATGAGGGTTGCACATTTTTTCGTATGAAATGTCTACCCTATTGGGGAAATTCGATTAATTTTTAAAATGCACTTGTGATAGTATTTTACACGTTTTTATTGTATGTAAACATCCCCCATTGTATTGTCCCCTTCTTTTGTGCCCCTGTGGCTAATAAAGAAACATATCTATCTATCTATCTACCTAAACATACACACAAGTACACCCCCCCCCCACACTCTTTTTCGCTGTTCCTGTCTTTATTTCTTTTTTTCTATTTATTCATCTTTTTCTTTCCTAATTTTCTTTCTCACATTTCCGTTCTGCCATTGAATGTCATTCTTTTCATTTTAGTTCCACAAACTCATCTCACTTTAATTCTCTGACCTCCATTTTGTTTATTTTTCTTTTCTTTCCTTCTTTCTTCCTTCTTTCTGTCCTGCGTTTCTTTCTTTATACAATTACTGATATATTCTGTCGTTACGAAAATTTGCAAACATATACGCATACTCACAGTTCACACACATACAGACATATGCATGTGTCTACCCATACTATGTAAGTAAATACATACATACATACAAATGTACACACATGTACACACACACATATATATATATATATATATACATATACACACACACACACACATATATATATATATATATATATATATATATATATATATATATACATATACACACACACGC
>OZ024745.1:21343391-21458391 GCA_964016885.1 Eledone cirrhosa | reverse complement strand
TACATACGTACATACATACATACATACATACATACATACATACATACATACATACATACATACATGATGGCTGCCAACTCGTTTTCGAGTACGGCCACTACTTTATATCCATGTAGGAGAACGCCTACCGATGCGCTAAACAAGTGTGACTTTTTAGTCCAGCCAGCGACTTGAAAACTCTGGTACAAACACTACACTTGTGACAATTATTGACACATAGTGCTGGGCCTATGGTACCATGTGATGACAAGTGCAGAGATATCTCCAGATATAAAGCAATGCCTGTGCCGTGAAGCTTTTCTAGTGAGCAAAGGCACTGCACAAAGCCAGTCCCACTCTCTTACCCAAGATGATATTTACCAAAAAGAAGAACAAGTCAACATCATTGGATACCATCAGAGTTGCAGGGGTTATATCAGAGTTTTCCTTCTCCTAGAATTCGGCCTTGACAAAGGCTAAGGGGTCATCTCTCCCGGTGATTTTGGATGGCCATTGACTCTTAAGAACTCCTTTGCCCTTTGACAGGTTTTGTTTTTAGTCCTGCAGGATGTCCAAAGTCACTCTCCTCACCAAGAAACCTTGGTGGGGTTGCCAGTTTAGTCGCCAACGACCCGACCATGAGACAGGTTGTACTGGGATACAAGTTACCAGTAGCACCAACTGGTGACCTGACATACATACATACATACATACATACATACATACATACATACATACATACATACATACATACATACATACATACATACATACTTACATACATACTTTGCGTTTAGGATTCTAACATTTTTAAATTTCAGGCCTCCCAGTGCTTCGAAAATTCATAAGTTGTGTTTACTTCCGGCTACACTCTCGCCTCGATCTCTACAGTATAGTACCCTAAAATATACGTCAGAATGGGTCAGTCACCCCTTAGAGTAAAGGTAACGCACTTCAACTGCTTTCAAATCTTTTACGCGTCTCTGCACACCTTTACTCGTAACTAGAAGTAAGTTGAATATCAATCCAGCAACCTATCGATTCCTCGGTTAGTTTACTACCCGGGTGGTTAAATAATTGCCAAAGTCTTTCATCGCACATTCTGTGACCTTCTCAACAACTATTTGAGCTTTCTGTTGAATATATATATGTTGTTGCACATGACCCCAATTATATATGATATATAACTATGTTTAAATGAATGTCTGTTTAATGTCAATGACTGATCTTGTTATAATCCACGAGACGGAGAAAACATATTTCACGATCATTCTATATTTAGTAGGCCTGATATGTCAAGCTATTACGTAACTGAAATTATAGTAATCCCTTGCTCTTGTCTGTCTAATATATCATTTAATATATCAATGTTCGATACAGAATTGATCATATATATATATATATATATATATATATAATAATAATAATAATAATAATAATAATGTTTTCTTTATTAACCACAAGGGTTTACATAAAGTAGACATTAAGGACAGTACAGGACAATACAGGACGGTACAAATGGGCATTTCTGCGTGTAAAAAACAGAGGATGTAATAAAATAACAAAGAAAAATTCCCCAATAGGGGGGAGACTTCCGAGGGACATTTGTGGAGAAAGCCCATTAAAAGAACACAGTGACCCTGACCACCAGGGCGAGTGCCCTCTCCCAGTTTTCCACCTTTAATTTACAGACACATACTCAGAGAAGGCCCTTCATTCGGGCCATACTTGCTTCTCTCACCCATCTTTCAACAAAATGTTGGGAAGAGAGCACTTCCCTCTCTACCCTGATTTTCCTTTTCAAATGAAATTTGAAAAAGTTAATCAGGGCATCACCGAAGAGGTAAGTGCTCGTCTTCAGCCCTTTCAAACGTGTCCACCATACTATCTCTTTCGCCATGGCCACCAGACAGATAAAAACTGCCTGCCCTTCCCGGCTAAAGGAAGAGGGCGGGGCAATCCTCACGATGGACTCAGCTGATAGCTGGATCCGTCCTACACGTGACAGCAGGTGTTTGACATAAACCCACAAGTCAGCAATGCTCGGACACTGGACGAGTGCGTGCAGGACGGTTTCGTCGCCCTGTGCGCATCTCGGACATGCCCGGCTGACGGCACCTCCATGCCTGTAGAGTTTATCCCGAACTGGCAAAGCACCCGGTAGCACTGCCAGGCCAGGGATTTCTGGAAATTGTCCATAGGCCCCGGTCCGAAAGTCCTTCCGAAGAGATTGGCTAGTTGATTTTCGTCGACGCCTAGAGTTTCTCCAAGTACGTCGTCGCTCTTACCCTCCACTAATCCCCTATAGAACGCCAAGGTGGAGTTTCCACCGATCACATTGCCCGATTGGTCGAGGGCTGTGAGCGCCTGAAGACATTCCAGTCTCCAAGCGCTCCCTCTCGGTCTTCGCTTGACCCAGGACTGCAGCTCCCTCAAGGAGACGAGCTGGGGAAAAACGTGTCTAGCAAACGGCGACCACAGCTGATCACCGTCGAGGAAGAGGTGGAGATGTCGTAGCCTGAGCGCGTGTCTGCGCATCATCAGCCACGGCATGCCCAGCCCTCCACGTAGCGGGTGTTGACAGCAGATGGACCGCCTGACCATCGGAGCACGTCCCTTCCACAAGAAGCCAAAGAGCAAACGCTCCAGCGCAGTCAGGCGGGGCTTAGGACAAGGTACGACGGTCAGGCGGTAGTAGATGACGGACGTGATGTACGCGTTAGCGACCTCCGCTCGACTTTTCAGAGATAGCTTCCTCTCGACCCATTTCTGGGTGAGAGAAGCCACCCTGCTCGTCACCTCATCCCAGTTTTTGTCCGTCTGGAGGTCTGGACCGAACCAGACCCCTAGCAATTTAACCGGTCCGTCCGTCCAGCGCCCGACGACGCTGTTGGACAGCATGGACCTGCCTCTCCAGGTGCCGAGCAGCAGGCCCACTGACTTTTCCTGGTGGATCATTGCTCCTGTCACCGCTTCGTATTCTCTTAGTGTAGTGTCGATCGCCTCGATGTGTTTGGCGTTCGACACCACTACGGTGACATCGTCCGCATATGCTAACACGGATCTTCCGCATCCTAGTTCGCGCGGGACCCCCTCAACGTCTCCAGTTTGTGCAGTAATGGCTCGAGAGTCAATACGTACAATAGGGACGAGAGGGGACATCCTTGGCGGACCGAGCGCATGATGTTGAACGGTTCCGAAAGGTGACCGTTCACTCTCACTACAGAGCAGATGTCGCTGTGCATGGCAGCGATCCAGCCTCTGAAGACGGGCCCAAAGCCAGTCGCCCTCAGGACTGCCGCTAGGTAACGATGGTCGACCCTATCGAAGGCTTTCGACTGATCTAAATTGATCAAAGACACACCCGTGCCAGGTTCCCTAGCTACCTGTATGTATCGCATGAGGTGGAGGTTGTCGTGGATGGATCTGTCGGGAATCGCGCATGTCTGTGCCTCTCCCACCAGACCACCAACGACAAGCGCCAACCTCTTTGCTAGCACCTTGGCCAAAATCTTGAACCCTGTGTTTAGCAGAGTTATGGGCCTAAAATTATCTATGTTATCCCCCTTGTTCGGATCCTTTCTCAGCAGCGCCACCGCTCCTCGGCTCACAGAGCTGGGAATTCTCCCATTCTGTTGCCAGTTGCAGTAGACGTCCACCAAGAGGCCTCCGAACAAGTCTGGCATTTGTACGTAAAGTTCATAGGGCAGACCATCCAAACCAGGCGATTTACCCCTTTTGCAGCCAGTCATTGCCTCCCGTACTTCAGCGGTTGTTATCGGCTTTTCGCAACACTCCGCCTCAGTGGCCGAAAGCCGCGGCAGTCCGTCGAGGTAGACACTAAAGTCCATCCCTCGATCCGGCCCACCACTTCCCCCGAACAGTTGAGCGAAGTGTCGCTGAAAAGCTTCACACATTTTCCTGGATCGAGTAGCATGCGCCCGTCGTGGTCCACCAAAGACCGGATCGTGGCTTTATTGCCTCGACGCGCCTCCGCCATTCGGGCCCATTGAACGGCTTTCGTCCCCTCGTGTCTGAGAGCACGCACCCTAGCTCTGACAACGCAGCCTTCGTGCTTTGCATTGAAGAATTGGTCAAGGGCCAATTTCGCCGCAAGTACGTCGGTCGCGATGCCTTTGCTAAGCGCCTCGTCTAATTTTTTAACTAATTCTCCCTCCGCTCTATTTTTCTCTATTGCTAAAGCCTTACTAAACCTAATGGACTCTATTCTAATTGCTCCTTTCAGAGTAAAACACTACTTGTTGTTGACGATGGCCACCGTCAACGCCCGCTTAACTAGTTCGCTAATCCGGTCTCTGTAGGCCTTGCGCGCTTGTAAGGACGCGTTTAGCTTCCAGTAGCCGGGTCCTCGTCTATGAAGCCTATCTAAGTCAAGCACACAGATCACGAATTTGTGGTCCGTGTAGCTGACTATCTTGAATTGTGGACAGCCTATGCTAGACCTATCTATTTCCCTACAAAATACTCTATCTAAATATGATCTGGATGACCCTATGCGATTTGTCCAAGTCCACATTGGTACATTCGGCAAATCCATTCGGTACCTGTCAGACAGTTCAAAACGTCTGAGCAGGTTGGTGAGACTCTTGCACCCTCCTTCCCTATCCACTAATCCCACACAATCCCAGCGTGCATCTAAGATCCTGTTCCAGTCGCCCACTAACACTAAAGAGCGAGACGTTCCAAGAAAGGTCTCCAGACGCCGGAAGAAATCAGGCCGCCCTGCTCCTGTCGGGGCATAGACGGCCACTAACCTGAAAGCTTGCCCGTCTCCGCTGGTCACGTCCAGCACCACCAACTTACCTTCTGGGTCCAGGAAGATGGCCCGTATGGCAAGATCCAAACCTCTCCGAAAAAGCACAGCAACTCCTCCCCCCGATCCCGGACGGCTGGGAGATGCGTACACATCGTAGCCGCCGAAGATCGGTGCGAAGGCCCGTGCTTCGGAGATTCTGGTCTCGCTGATGGCCACTACATCTATGTTTAGTGACCTGAGGTCGTTGAGCAGGTGGCCCTGCTTCCATGACGACGCCAAGCCACGCGCATTTATGCTGCCTATTCAGAGTGAGGTCATGTTGAAAAGGAGTGGAAATGATGGGAAAGACCACTTACCTTACTTCTCGTAGGGGAAGGACGGTTTTTCCATCCTTTTCACTGCTTGTGGCCTCCTCAGGAAGGATGTCCTTATAAATCCTCCTGGAGAGTGCTTGTCAGAAGTCTCCGATGTCTTTGGGGAATTTTTGTTTTAGTGTCATGTACGTTTTCTGTGTGATGCGAGTGATTTGTATGTGTGGAGTTGGTGTGAATTTTGGGGTTGTTGTGTAGTCTTTTTCTGTGATGCTGGTGTTGTGTTGGATGTAGTGTAATAATTGCTTGTTGTTCAAATTTAATGCTGTGTAGTGTGTATCGTTTTGGTTGTTTTGTTTTGTTTGCGTTTGTTGTGGGTTTGTTTCTGTTTCGCATTTTGGTGACTTTTGTGGTGTAGGTGATGGTGGTGTTGGGGTTAATGATGGTGATGGTGTTGGTGTTTGGGTTGATGGGGTTGGTGATGCTGGTGTGGATGGTGGCATATCTGTCCTAACTTTTTTGTTTCTTAATTTATTTGTTTCCCTCTGTATTTTTTTTTGGGGGGGGGGGGGGGAGGAATAGAATATTTTCTTTTTTGGTTTCTTCTTTTTTTCCTGATACCGTTTCCCACTCCTCGTCGTCACAATCTGTCTCCAGTTGTGATAGGCCGGGGAGTGGAAAATCCTCCACAGGCGTTAGTTTTGGTTGTGGCGCGGTGGATGGTCTAGGCGCTGGTGCTAGTTCTGAAGCGTTGGGTGGTGGTGGTGTTGGTTTTGCTACTGTTGCTGGGGTTGTTGCTGTTATAGTTGCTTCTGTTGTTGCTGCTACAGTTGTTGCTGCCATCTCTGCTACTGGTGGTGTTGATGGTTGTGTCACTGGGGTGGGTAGGAGAGGTGGCCTCAACCTTTTAGCCTGAGTGTAGAAAGCCCTTAGGTGGGTTCCTTCACCACAAACGACACATCTAGATCTTCTGCCCTCGACAATTACCGTGAGGTGGCTGCCGTCAGTGAGGTCTATTACCTCTGGGATCTCCTCAATGCTTTTTTGGTCCGCTTGGATCAGGAGCTCCATCCCAGATCCGGACCAGTTCTCCTGCTTTTCCTTTGCTATTGCTATTATTTTTGTGTTGGCTTCGATGCCGGCGAGGACGGCCGCTATTAGCCAGGGAATTTCGATGGACGGTGGAACGTGGGTCACCCTGATCTTTACGAGTCTCTGGCCACAATAGCTTGGGACGAGTGTGAAGTCGTCACTTCTTAATGGGGCCATGGAGTGTTCTCTAGCCTCCTCTGGTGTTTCAAAGAACACGTCCACGGTTCCATGCTTCTGCCCACGTCTGATGTGGGTTTTTCTTGCCCACACATGTCCCAAAGCTTTTTGGATTTGGGACTCGGATGCCCGTTCCACTCGGCGCGATTTTACATTTATTGTTCGATACGACACAGTGCATAGGCGCCGATGCTCCATTTTATTAGGTGGTGGGGTGAGGCTGACCCTGTACCCATCTTTCTTTACCATTTGTTTGGCATTTTCTAAATCCTCCTGAGGTACCGTAAATGCTTCGAACTGTTTTGCTACTCTGGCAAAACTGAGGGTGGTTTTTTTAATGTCATTGTTGTTGTTGTTGCTATCGTTATTTTTGTTATTATTAATTTTAGTTTCAGTTGTGGTGGTGGTGACGTCAGTGAAATTCTGTTTGGGAGAGTCCATTTTTGAAAATATTTCGACATCACGAGTTGATTTATTTTTTCCTTTTGTTTCTGTTGTCGCGGTGGCGGTGGTGGTGGTGGTGGTGGTTGTCGCGGTGGTGGTGGTGGTGGCGGCTTTAACACCTGCAGTCATTGGTAATGGTGGGAAATGAATGTCTGCCTGATACAAATTTAAAATATTGCTAGTGCTTAAATTGTCTGTGTTGGCAGACGTAATATTATTTACAATGGTGGTGTCGGTGTGAGGTGTTAATTTGTGAGAAAGGCTTTCAGCTGCTTAGTGCAGTGGTGAATTAGCCATTGTTTCTTTTTCAAAGAAATTTTTTGATAATCATAAAAGTTTAAATTTTGGGCACAAGGCCCCAATCTTTTTGGGTGTCCTTTTCGGAAAACAATGTATGTGCGCTTATATATAGTTAACAATAAACATTTTCTATAAATGGCAATTTTTAACAAACGGAAATAACAAACCTTTGCGGAGCTCACGATGATACGATTTACTACGTAGGTCGCCAATAATAATAATAATAATAATAATAATAATAATAATAATAATAATAATAATAATAAATTGAAAAGAAAGTACAGTATAAAACCAACAAGTGACATAGGCATGCTGATAGAAATAATCAAGCAAAAAGTGTCGGCCAAAGCTGCTCGTATAAGGCGCTTTGTAAAACGATCTAGATTCTATAAGGACAATAATATGTTCAAAAACAACCAAAGAAACTTCTACAGAAAAATTGCTAAGTCAACAATAACTGCTAAATCAATACCACCCAAGGAGGAAGTGCAAGAATTCTGGGAAAAGATCTGGGCCGAAGAAAAAGTTCATAACATACATGCCCCATGGATAGACAGACAAATGAAAGATACAGCTCACCTTGAGGAACAAATATGGGAAAATATAACAGTTGAACAGTTGCGCTTGGCTCTAAGAAAAACCAGCAAATGGAAATCCCCAGGAAAAGACAAAATACAAATTTTTTGGATAAATGTCTTCACAGAGTCTCATGAGCTGTTAGCCCAACTTTACAATGAAATTGTTAAGGAGCCAGAAAAGATACCATCATGGCTAGTTAACGGCATTACATTCCTGCTTCCGAAGAATGATGAGACAAACAATCCCAAAAATTACAGACCGATAACTTGCTTGACCACAATGTATAAAATGTTAACATCAGTCCTAACTGAATACACATATGACCACCTGATAACAAATGACCTATTTCCCATTGAGCAGAAAGGGTGTAAACGAGGCTCATATGGCTGTAAGGATCAGCTTCTGGTTAACAAAATGATACTGGAAGATTGTCATAATAGACACAAAAATCTATCGATTGCTTGGATAGATTATAAAAAAGCATTCGATAGTTTGCCACACAGTTGGATTGAAAAATGTTTAGAGATTTTCAAAATATCCCCCGTTGTCAGGAGGTTTTTGTCATTCAGTATGAAGACATGGAAAACGACACTCCTTTTGAATAGTGAAACAAAATCACTGGAAGCTGGAGAAGTTAATATTAATTGTGGAATTTTTCAGGGTGACTCTTTATCACCGCTTTTATTCTGCATCGCACTTATACCATTAAGTAAAATGCTCAATGAAACAAAACACGGATATAAAGTCTATGACAAAACCATTAATCACTTGTTCTACATGGATGACCTGAAACTATTTGCAAAAAATGATGAACAATTGCAAGGGCTATTTACCACTGTGGAGCAGTTCAGTGATGACATTAAAATGGAGTTTGGACTAGATAAATGCGCCAAAGCAACGTTCACCAGAGGAAAGCTGCTGAGGAGTTCAGACATTAATCTTGATCGGGGGGAACGTGATAAGAGAACTTGATCAAGAAAAAACTTACAAATATCTAGGTGTTTGTGAAGGAGACGGAATCAAGCACTCGAGGGAATGAGGGAAAGGATAAGGAAGGAATGTTACCGCAGAGAAAGAGCAATCTTAAGAACGGAATTGAATGCAAGGAATAGGATCGATGCCATAAACACGCTTGCCATACCAGTAGTAACCTACAGTTACAATGTCATCAACTGGTCAAGCACAGAGATCCGTAGGCTCGATACAAAAATTAGAAAATTCTTAACCATGCACAGAATGCATCACCCTAAGGCAGATATAGATAGAATATATCTCCCTAGGAAAGAAGGAGGACGTGGGTTAATCCAGTTAGACATTGCGTTGAAAACTGCAACAATTGGATTATCTACATATCTAAGGGAGTCACATGATTGGATGATCAAACTCGTTTTGAAACACGAAAGCATCAAAAGATCATATTCCATTACAAAAGATGCACAAAGATACAGTAATGGACTACAAATTTCAGAAGTCCCATTTACTGCTGAAATGGAAAACACAGAAAAAGCAAAGCAGGTAAAAGTAACTGCAAAGAAAGAACTGCTACAGAAACTGGCTAAGAAATGGCAAGAAAAGCCTCTGTATGGAAAATACCCAGAGCGAGCTAACAATCCTGATGTTGACAAAACTTTAACCCATCAGTGGTTGGCATCCTCTGGACTGAAATCGGAGACTGAAGGACTGATTATATCAGCACAAGATCAGTGTCTGCCAACACAAAATTACCAAGCCAACATAATAAAAAATGGATGCAGCCCATTATGCCGTGTATGCAAAAAAACAACCAGAGACCATTCACCATATAATTTCAATGTGCAGTCCTATAGCTCCAACCGAATACCTAAACAGGCATGACAGAGCTGCACAATACATACATTGGATAATGTGTAAGCATTTTGACCTGCCCCATCAAAAGAATTGGTGGGAGCATCAACCACCTCCCATACTTGAAAAAGATCACATCTCAATCTTGTGGAACTTTAGCATCCAAACAGACCGAAAAATAGATGCAAATAGACCTGATATAATATTGAAGGACTTTAAAAAGAGGGTATGCCTGCTAATTGATATGTCTGTTCCAATAGACAAGAATGTATCTATAAAAACATTTGAAAAATTGAGCAAGTATACGGACCTGGAGATAGAAATTGGAAAAATGTGGAAATTGAGAACTAAAACAATACCAGTGGTTGTAGGCGCTCTGGGAATGATACCTAAGGGGTCTAATGATTACTTATCGCAAATCCCAGGAAACCCGCGTATAGGAGAAATACAAAAGATAGTACTAATGGGAACTGCCCATATACTAAGGAAGATTCTGTCAATATAAGTACATCACAAGTCTAAACACTAAAGATGCATGTGTGAGTATGTATGTTCTTTCTTGAACATGGCGGACCTTGTTGTCTCTTGAGGTCACTGGTTGTGACTTGGTGATAACTCGTATGAACATAAAGCAAGATAAATGCAACTGTAATAATAATAATTATAAAAATAGAAAGGGGAAGAAAAATTTATTTTCACATACATGTTCATTCATAGAAGAGAGTTCATTTCTCTGTCCATCCTTCTCTGCTAGTATTTGTACAAATATGCAACTTAACAATATTCTGCATATCCGCAATTGACAATGCATATAATGCTGAAACCGGTAATGTAAATAAATTAATGTTTTGAAATTTCACAGAAAAAATATCTTCAACATTTTCTACTGAAAAATTGTTTTTCCTCTCTACTATTTGTTTATATATATATATATATATATTCATTTTATTAAGGCTAAACAGTGAGACTTGTTACTCTGTAGTTTCGCCTGTTTATCACATATAACCCTGCGATAAACAGACGGCTATATAAATATATAAATATGTGTATGTATGTCGGTCGTCTGGTGAGACGCCCCTAAGGGTTTCGGTTGCAATAGAAATAGAAAATAGGAAATACAAAGCGCTATTCAATGTTCTCAAAATCGGTTATATAGACATCAGTACTTGACTTTATTTTATCGACCCTCATAAGGATGAAAGGCAAAGGTGACATCGGTGTGATTCGAACGCATAATGTAAAGGGCCGTAACTATATGCTGCAAAGTCTATTCAAAGGACTTAAAACTTTCGAACAGATTTAGACGCAAAATGATTATTCAGTCAATTTGTTTGTTTGTTTTATTAATTATTCTGGTTTATTTCGTACGATTATTTGGTACTCAACACCCAGATTCACTCATGTGACCACCACTCAGAATTTTCTTCTTGACCAGTTCACACCAGGGGCGAAAAGGAGCCACTGCCAAAGTTTATTTTTTGTGATTAAAAATTTAAAGCTTTCATCCGTCTATCCATTCCATTGCTTTAAAATACAATTTGAAATTATTTTAAAAAAAAGTTACATAATAAAGTAAATTAGTAATTAAATCTTTTCTTAGAATAAAGCTTTGATTCATTGAAAAAGTTTATTACCCAGTACTAGTTCAGTTTTCTCTCTACTTTTCCGACACTATGCAACGAGAAGCTTCGAATAGAAGAAGAATATTATTATTCTTGGAAGATAGAAGCCAAAGCTTGAACTGAAAATTAAGTGGCATGGACAGCATGAGTGGATGACAAGATTCTGAAGAAATTCTTCTCTTTCCCATGTCTATTGTTTTGTTAACATAAGAACACCTGAACAACTACCAGCTACTGAGATTTGAACAATTTCATTACAGCTTTGACAAGACACAAAATATCTAAGAACAACCTAAATTCCGTAATTGCTCTGAAAACAATCAACGGACCGCGATTCTGACCATACCTGCCACATCTTCTTCATGTGACGGATCGTTTTCTTCATTAAATAGAGTATACAATTATATGAGGCGTTCTCAAAGTGAAGGGAGATTGGGTAATTTGATTTTTATTTCCATCAAGAAAGACCTTTTGAAGAAAATGAAAGTAAAGTATGGTGCACCATACATTTTATAGCAAAGAGATCGAGGAATTTGCTAAATAAGAAATGAAGAATTGAATTGATTAACAAATAAATTTAAATATCTCATTATGTTAGGTTTTATTTTCTCAAATTTATTTCGTAACCAATAACGGTCATCATGGAAGGCCCGCGGCCAGGTTGTTACAAATAGGGTTGGAGGGCATCAAATGCAGTGAAGAGAGGTATCAAACGTGAAGCACGGTCTGTTTGTAGAAGTGCATTTTGTTACATTCAAATTAGTTCATATCACACTCACAGATGAGGAGGCCGAATAATTTTCCGGGGCGTAAGGCTCCACTGCTCCACTCTCCACAATGCGATTGGCCCACTTGCCCTATCACCCTTCACAAGAGATATGTATATATATATATATATATATATATATATATATATATACTGTATATATATATATATACTGTATATATATATATATATATATATATATATATATATATATATATATATATATATATATATACATATATATATTTATATGTATATATATGTGTGTATATATATATATATATATATATATATATATATATATATATATATATATATTTCGTTTCTGAATTTGTTTAGCAAGATTCTTTATCTGAAATCGTGTGTTGAAACCGATATTGCTATACTTTGGGAGGGTCATGTTGCCAATAAGAAACACACGCACCAGTTGCTTTCACTTCAATTTATTATTATTGGCAACATAACCCTCCCAAAGTATAACAATATATATATATATACATATATATATATATATATATATATATATATATATATATATATATATATATATATATATATATATATATATATATATATATATATATAAATTAATATGTATGTGATGAAACACAGATACCAACACATCTGTATATATATTGCAAAAGAAAAATTTAGCCAGATTGAAGTATACTAATTATTATACTACAGTTTGTCCATATCGATTTAAAATAATAAATCAACGGAGACGAACTGTATTTATATATATATATATATATATATATATATATATATATATATATAAATATATATATATATATATATATATATATATATATATATATATATATATATATATATATATATATATATATATAACGAAGGAAGTGTGGTAAGGAACCTGGTGGACCATAACGCACCAGAGTACTCGATACCTTGGGTAGTAGAGTGGGTAATAGGAAAAGAGTCAGGACCCCGACGGCAGAGCTCAAGCCGTTTCATTGGGTATTTCTGGACAAGCCGTCGAAACGGCTTGAGCTCTGCCGTCGGGGTCCTGACTATTTTCCTATATATATATATATATATATATATATATATATATATATATATATATATATGTATATATATGTGTGTGTATGTATGTGTGTGTGTGCGTTTGAATGCATGTATATATATATAAATGTGTGTCTGTCCGTATGCATGTTTATATAAATATATATTGACAACAATTACTACTTATCTCAGAATATTGATGTTTTGACAAATGGGAAGAGGATGTAAGAAAACTATGCAAAGGGTTCTTTTGTTTGTTTGTTTTTCACTCTTCTGCTTTATCACTTCTATGTTGCACAAAATGGTTGTTAAGTGTCCATCGTGTTGTATTAAAATTTAGTTTGCTTGAAGACCATCAATTCTAGAGACAAATCTGAAAACTCGTGAACAAACCCAAGGTCATGTTCAATCTTCAACGAAGGGAGTCTTCTTATATTGACAGGGAAACAAGAAATACTCGATTAGTTGTGCTTCTGACAATAATTCTCACCGAAAGTAACATGACATTTATAGGTAGTGAAGAGATCATAAGATATGGTTGACGCTCATCTTGAAAATCCTTTGGCCGAAGTCTGCAATAAAAATATGGATGATGTCGATGTGCCAGATGTTAGCAGAGAAGATGGAGGAATTTGTTTTGGACAGTAAGATAAAGGAGTTGAAATATATGCACCGAGAAGAATGCAGATGGAGTGGTGCATTTTTTTAGTTCAAAAAGTCACAAATTGTTGTAATTGCTCTAGAAAATACAAGTTGGAGACTATGTGTGTTTGAGAAAAATAATTGAGGTAACTTTAGAATACGTAAAGTAGTACTCATCATACATCTAATTACTAATAATTATGTGATGAGGAAAACACTAAATAAGCTCAATAAATTCGGTAAGTATTGGCGACAACATCGGACATCTTTTAATACTTTATATTATGAAGGTGATCCTCGCTATATTAGCTGAAGCTAGGATAAGAGATCCACTAAGTAGATGCCCAATATTGTACACAAATATAAGTGAGAAGCTAAGATATCTTAAGAAATTAATTACTATGGTTAATTACTCAGAGAAAATGTTAGTGAAATCTCTATATAGTTAACCTTCTAGAAACAACAGCCACATCTTCTTAAATCATAACCGTCGCATATTAAAAATGGAAGGGCATTTGACACAATGCAATCTTAGGTATACAAAAGAGGAAAGGATTCGACAGGAGCAACTTTCAACGATTGCCATTGCCCGAGACAAAGAGAGGCTACTCTAACGACAACAATATATGCAATCATCTTCCGTTGCTTATGTTAACTTTCGTTGTTATTATCTACGTGGTTAGAGGCTTCTAAATTGATTGTTTCTACTTTTGGCACAAGGCCAGCAATTTCTCAGTACATTACTGGTACTTTATTTTATCGACCCCGTAATGATGAAAGGCAAAGTTAACCACGGTGGGATTTGAACTCAGAGGCTTTTAAGTTAATGTCTATAGTTCTAACAATTTATGTCAACGACCACAATTCCTAGTTTTATGAGAAATTGTAAAGAATATACGTATACAGTGGAACCTCGGTTCACGAACACCACTCATCACGAATAAATCAATTAACGAAGAATTTTTCTGAACATAAAATGTCTCGGGTTACAAACGGTGTCTCGAGGAACGAACACGCATACCGGCAACAACAAGCTAAGAGTATCGGCATGAAACGTCGCTTGCTGAGCAGTTAGTTACTAAGATGATATCTAACAGTCTCTCTTTTTCAAGGTATTTCTCTCTAAATATTTCGTATGTGAAAGATAGGTTTTGGCTTACGAACAATTCGAGTGTTGTATGACATTCAAAAACAGTTTAAGTCGTGAACCGAGGCTCCACTGTACAACGTAAAAATGCTGGAATTATCGTCACGTTGAAAAAATAACTATGACAATTTGGTGAAATAATTGATGCAGCAAGATAGCAGAATTTTCTAGCGGGTAATTGTTGAGTCATAGTTGCAGAAGAAGATAGCAGTTGATATCTATCTGGAATATTCTATGGCACACCATTAGAAATAAAGATATACCTGTTACATATAAACATAACAACCATAGAATTATACATATATATATATATATTCATACATACATACATACTTACATACATACATTCTTTCATTCATACAACCATACATATATACATGAACAAACGCATAAATATAATTACATGTATATATATATATATATATATATATATGTATATATGTATATATATATATGTATGTATATATATATATATATATAAATATATATATATGAATATATATATATATACATATATATATATACACAAACACATATATGCATATATATATATATATATATATATATATATACAAATACATATATGCAAAATATATATATATGTGTGTGTGTGCATGCGTGCATACGTATATATATATATATACGTGCATACATATATATATATATATAGTATGGATTTTATGGTTTAGTTTCCTGTGTATATATATATATATATTATATATATATATATATTATATATATATATATATATATATATATATATATATATATATATATATATTATATATATATATATACAGGAAACTAAACCATAAAATCCATACTCTGATATCTCATAGGCATCCCAATACATACCTATAAACTTCAGAGGACACGAAGGCGAGATAGCAATCTTTGTGCCCAGTGAAGCTCGTAGATATATCGTCTGGGACGACTATATCATACCATGCTATGTATTTAATGGTCTAGTTATTTAGACGTTTGCATATATAATATTGCCTACATTCCGTTCCCACCACAACCGTATCTTGATTGGCATATTAAGTCACAAATATTCATACCACATCTTTCTGTACCTCTCTCGGTACACTATATATGTATGTATATGTGAGTGTGTGTGCGTGTATGTGTGCGTATGTGTATGTGCGTGAGTGTGTATAATGGTTCTTTTAATATTCTCTTAAGTCACAACCACGCATGCTCGGTTTTGATATATATATATAGATATATATATATATATATATAATATGTATATTTATATATATGTGTATATATATATATATATATATATATATATATATGTGTGTGTGTGTGTATTATATAAATATATATAGCAAACTTCAACACTCTTATATATATATATATTATATATATATTATATATATATATATATATGTGTGTGTATATATATATGTGTGTGTGTATATTATATATATATATATATATATATATATATATATATATATATATATATATATATATTATATATATATATGATATATATCGGGAATAAAACATCAGGTGGTGCAGATTTTACAATATGTGTTGGAGGGAAACATTTTTTTCTAAGGAATTATAACTCCAACGTATAGTTTAGAGTAAGCAGTGTGAATACAAATTCTGGTAATAGCAGTTACTTTATATTTTCTATTGAATGTTCTATATATTGTAGCAGAATTCTTAGCAAATCCACAGGAAATATATGATTAATCTCAGTATCAGCCAATATAAATTTAATGTTTTTAGTCAAGTGTGGTTGTCACTTCCTCGAATCTCGGGTTCTATTTCTTGTCGTGAAACATTGAGTATGTCTATTCTACTATAACTCCAGGTGAGTCAAAGATTCCTGGTTCTTGAATACCCTTAGTGACATTCAAGTGACTGAGACAAAAACTTTCCTCCTCTTTGGCTAAACCCCTCAGAAATATCTTCCCCTAGCAATGGTACCCTGCGTTGCACCGGATAAGGTATTGTGAAATATATAACCGCCTTAGCTAAGCTTAGTATTTCCACAACCACGGCTGGCAAAGAAGTAAGGGTCTGGTGGTAGGTAAGTAAGCAACACTGTGGCTTAAAACGTGAGGAAGAAGTTGTGTGCACTTACCAACTGTTTGAGGAATGAGAGTGAGATTTGTATTGAGCAAGGGTGGCGGAATAACCGGAGGCAGCAGACATCCAGACATACAGACAGCTATTATAAGGGCACGTTCTGGACGCAGAGCAAATTGTAGGAAGTGACGTAATGCAGACAGCCAGACATACAGACAGATATTATAAGGGCACGTTCTGGACGCAGAGCAAATTGTAGGAAGTGACGTAATGCAGACAGCCAGACATACAGACAGATATTATAAGGGCGCGACATTATATGTATATATCTATCTAAAAAGAGAAAGACTAAGAATGATAGAGAGAGATCGTTAATCGCCCAATGCGGTCCCTAGGGCATTGAAAATTTGAAATTCTTTTTGGTTCAGAACACTCCCTGAAGCATAAATATTTCATGTGTAAAGTTTGAAAACAGTCGGTTGGGTGCTTCTCTAGTTTTAAGGATTCAAACTCACACACTCACAGACAGACATCCTCAGTTTTATATATAAAGACTAGACTACTCGTGACCCGTTGGGTCACGAGTAGTCTAGTACAGGTAATCAAAGTGTGTATACATATAGGGACACCATATATATATATATATAACGGTGTCCCTAAAAATGTATACACCATTTTAATATATATATTGCCTGTACAGGTAATCAAAGTGTGTATACATTTTTCGGGGACACCATATATATATATATACCGGGGTCCCTAAAATGTATACACCATTCAAATATATATATTGCCTGTACAGGTAATCAAAGTGTGTATATATATATACACACAGAAATATATATACATTTCTGTGTGTGTAATATATATATATATATATATACACACACACGGAAATATATATATATTACTGTGTGTGTATATATATATATATATATATATATATATATATATATATATATATATATATATATATATATATTACACACACAGAAATGTATATATATTTCTGTGTGTATATATATATATATTAGACACACACAGAAATGTATATATGTTTCTGTAGCACTCCTCTATTCCCCCCTCTCTCCCTCCCGCTATCCCCCTCTTGTCGTCTGTCTCTTTCTTTCACTCTCACTCTCTCTCTCTACGCGTGCGCAAAAAAACATTCGCACGCGCGCACGTGTTTTAGCGTCTATTCACTCTCTCTCTCTCCCTCTCTCCCTCCCGCTATCTTCCTCTCGTAGTCTGTCTCTTTCTTTCACTCTCACTCTCTCTCTACGCGTGCGCAAAAAACATTCGCACGCGCGCACGTGTTTCCACTGTCGGACGGACAGACAAACAGAGAAATTGCTGGTTATATATTATAAGGAGATTACCACTTGTACGAGATGAGAAGAAATATCACCGCATGTCTCGCACTGATTGGGTCAACAGCCAGCCAGTATCTGTAGGGGTTTTGGCACCAAAGTCAATCCGGGATATGTGTAGTTACATGAACAAACTTTCATAGATATGTATCTATTTGGCACATTTCATACCATTTAAAATTATATTATTTCTCGCGGTGGATTGGCAGTATCGGTAGAGGGTCGGACGCCATGCTTTGACGCATAGAGTTACGGCTCTTGCCATTCTGAGTTCAAATCCCGTCGAGGTTAACTTTGCATTTCATCCTTACGGGGTCGATAAAATAAAGTACCAGTAATGTACTGGGTAATTACTGGCCTTGTGCCAAAAGTAGAAACAATTATTTCTCATTCCTTGTTCATTTCGTACGTAAACCCTCAACACTATGTATATGTTATATCGCCATAATTAACCATCATATGGTTAAAGTATTGGTATCCGCCACATGCGACCCGTTCTCCAACAGAATAGCTCTGTCGGGAAATGTATATATATACATATATATATATATATTTATATATATATATATATATATATATATATGTATATATATGTATATATTAGAAAATGAAAAATAACCGAGGTGTCCTACATGAGTGAAAGTATAAAGAAAAACAGATGAAATCGAAAATGCAACTGGAGTCTTATTTTTTTAAAAATATATATATTTATTTGGTTCCTTTACCGGTTTCGCAGTTCTTCTGCTTTTCTAAAGTAGATTTGAGATGGAGAATTGATCATATATATATATATATATATATATATATATATATATATATATATATATATATATATATATATATATATATATATATATAAAGGAGATGTGAGAAAAACCACAGACCCTCCATCTCAAATCTACTTTTGAAAAGCAGAAGAACTGCGAAATCGGTAAAGGAACCAAATAAATATATATATATTTTTTAAAAAATAAGACTCCAGTTGCATTTTCGATTTCATCTTTTTTTCTTTATATATATATATATATATATATATATATATATATATATCACTTGATGTACAACTCTCTTGAAACATGTGTAAGGAATTAAAAGTGATTTAAAATCTTTTTTTTTCATATATATATATATATATATGAATATATATATATTATATGTATATATATATATATTTATATGTATATATATATATATATATATGTATATATTATATGTGTATATATATATATATATATATATATATATATATATATATATATATATATATATATATATATATGTATGTATGTGTATATATTTATATATATAATATATATGTGTGTGTGTGTATATATGTATATGGAGAAAAAATGTCCGTGAGAAGGAAGAAAAACTGATTGCCCTATGTAGCTAACTTATGTTTTACACACCTAATATATATTGTGGTACCTAGGGATTCAAAACCCAGGCGTGGTGGCAGCTGCGAATTGCACATGGAGGTACAGAGTGCATAAAGTAACGGTACAACACATAGACCTACGTCACTGGAATAACACTGAATAGGCATAAGTGGTGCACTGCGGCTTCATGTAGTGTCTCCCATCATGGAGAAGAAGAAGAAGAAGAAGAAGAAGAAGAAGAAGAAGAAGAAGAAGAAGAAGAAGAAGAAGAAGAAGAAGAAGAAGAAGAAGAAGAAGAAGAAGAAGAAGAAGAAGAAGAAGAAGAAGAAGAAGAAGAAAACAGCCCATAAAATGCGATGTTTGTGATATTCGAACTGGTGATATGAAGCAACAGATATGTAAATAGCAAGACAGCTGCCGCCTAGCGGTTCTCATCAGTCATTTGCTGGGACGGACGCAGAGATATGATGTCTCTATAAAAGTACACTCACAAAGACACATGCAAACACACACACACACACATATATATGTGTGTGTGTATGTGTGTGTGTACATACATGTATATATATGCATATACATATACACATATGTATGTATAAATATATATATATATATATATATATGTATATATATATATACGTATATATGTGTATATATATATATGCATATGTGTATGTATATATATATATATATATATATATATATATATATATATATATATGTATATATATATATATATATATATATATTAGAATTGGTGCTCTGAAATAGCGATATATATATGAATGTATATACAGTGTATTTTGCAATACACTGTATGCTTAATTAAAAGCATTTTGAAGACCATATGCTATTGTTTTAAAGTAGTGACAATGTCATTTACTTCGATTTTCAGCAAACAAGAGGAGATAAGCTGACAGAGCTCTGTTTCGTACTTGTTGGTACTTATCAAAGCTCAGCACTCATCCTGTCTGCTGAAAATTATGAATGTTGGATTCTTATAGAATTCCAGTAATAATCATTGTAATTAAGCATACAGTGTATTGCAAAATACACTATATATACATTCATATATATATCGCTATTTCAGAGCACCAATTCTAATTTTCAATTTTTGCTGGACCGGCAACCGCTCCGTATAATCAGTTCCTGATTATTACTGGAATTCTATAAGAATCCAACATTCATAATTTTCAGCAGACAGGAGGAGTACTGAGCTTTGATAAGTACCAACAAGTACGAAACAGAGCTCTGTCAGCTTATCTACCCTTCTTTGCTGAAAATTGAAGTAAGTGACATTGTCACTACTTTAAAACAATAGCGTAAGGTCTTCAAAATGTTTTTAATTAAGTATACACTATATATACATTCATATATATATATATATATATATATATATATATATATATATATATCCAGGTCAGTCTAAAATCTTTTTTGAGTCCAACCATTTTCGCTGCTATGGTAATGCGGCTGGACTGCCGATCGCTATATTTGATTTGCAAAGCTGTCTAAAGGTATTGTTATTACTCTAGGGTACTATTTCCTATCGAGTGCTAAAGCAACATACCGAATTTGCATTCGTTAGCTTGGCCGCAACCTAAAGCTTCGTTAATGCTGTACTAAAATTTGTATATATATATATATATATATATATATGGTACATAACTTACGTTCAGATTTTACTTTCATTTACTGGATTATCTTTCTTTTAACCATTTTTATTTCATTTATTTTATTTTTTTTTTCAATTTTCTCGTTTTTCACTTTGACATCTTTTTGGTTTAATATATTTTCTTTATATTTATATTTTCTTTATATTATCTTTATATTTTCTTTATTTAGGTTCTTTATAATTTTTATTTTCATTATTTATTTTGTTTTATTTATTTACATATTTCTTATTTGATTTTTGTGTGGGTGGGGGTGGGGGGTATTTGTTTTGTTATGTTTTGTTGTTTTTTAGCTCAATTTGTCATTTTTCTGCGGTCGTGTTGATGGCGATGTTTTAGATTTCCATCTGTCTGTCTATTTAGTCTTGTTTAACTGCAACGTTTCTTAGACTGTTTGTCTTTTAAACACACAAGCTGCTTCCTTCCGATTTCTCTCTCTTCCCTTTTCTATCACCCCTCTCTCTCTCTCTCTCTCTCTCTCTCTCTCCCTCTCTCTCTCTCTCTCACTCTCTCTCCCTCTCTCTCTCTTTCTTCTCTCCCTTTCTTTCTCTTTCTTCCCTCTTTTTCTTCTCTCTCACTTTCACTCTCATCCCTCTCCCTCTCTATTGTCTTTCTTCTCTCTCTTTCTTCTCTCTCTTTCTTCTCTCTCTTTCTTCCTTCTCTTTCTCCTCTCTTTTCCTTCCTCTCACACTCTTCTTATCTCTTTCTTGTGCTTTTTCTCTCTGTTTCTCTAGTTCTACTATGTGTATGCCTGTTTAGTGTTTTTTTTCTTTCTTTTCCTGAGTACATATGCATTCTAAAGGTGTGTGCGTGTGTATGTGTGTGTTCATGTATGTGTGCATGTGTGTGTTTACGTTTGGGTGTGGGTGTGCACCTGTTTATTTAAATATGTGTATGTTTGAATATGTGTGTGTTTGAATATGGGTGTGTTTGAATATGTGTGTGTTTGAATATGTGTGTTTGAATATGTGTATGTTTGAATATGTGTATGTTTGAATATGTGTGTGTTTGAATATGTGCGTGTTTGAATATGTGTGTATTTGTATATGTGTGTGTTTGAATATGTGTGTTTTGTATATGTGTGTATTTGTATATGTGTGTGTTTGAATATATGTGTGTTTGAATATGTGTGTGTTTGAATATGTGTGTGTTTGAATAATTGTTTATTTGAATATGTGTTTGTATGTATATGTGTATGTATGTATATGTGTGTATTTGAATATGTGTGTGTTTGTATATGTGTCTGTTTGAATATATATATATATATATGAATGTGTGTATGTTTGAATATGTGATGCTTAAATATGTGTATGTATGAATGTGTGTGTTATGAATATGTATGCGTTTATACATGTGTGTATTTTGAATATGTGTGCTTAAATATGTTTAAATATGTGTGTATTTGTATATGTGTGTGTTATGAATATGTATGTGTTTAAATATGTCTGTATTTGTATATGTGTGTGTTATGAATATGTATGTGTTTAAATATGTGTGTATTTGTATATGTATGTGTTTAAATATCTGTGTATTTGTATATGTGTGTGTTATGAATATGTATGTGTTTAAATATGTGTGTATTTGTATATGTGTGTGTTATGAATATGTATGTGTTTAAATATGTGTGTATTTGTATATGTGTGTGTTTGAATATGTGTGTTTTTGTATGTGTGTGTTATGAATATGTATGTGAATGTATATGTGTATTTCGTGTATTTGTTTTGTTCTCTTATTTACAGATGCTCAATTTTTTTATTGTTTTATTATGTATTTTTAATAGTTTTTGTTTTTAAGTTTTATATTTTCGTCTTATTTTCTTTTTTCTTTTCTGAAATCGAAATGATGTAAGCTGTAAAATGAACAAAAATCCTTTCTTTGGGAAACGTGTAGAGAAAAAGACTGAGGAGATTTGACAGAATATGGCGGATCTTGTCACACTACATTCTACAACTTTATTTCTTCACTGTTTCTTCTCCTGAGTATTCAAGTGACAAAGTGCGGTGTAATTGTTGATGTCCTCAGTTCAATACTTAATATTTCTAGTTTCATTGATTACTATTCCATCCAGTTAGGGCGGTGGATTGGCAGTATCGGTAGAGAGTCGGACGCCATGCATTGAAGCATAGAAATACGTCCCTTTACTGTTTGAGTTCAAATCCCGCCGAGGTTAACTTTGCCTTTCCTCCTTACGGGGTCGATAAAATAAAGTACCAGTAATACACTGGGTAATTGCTGGCCTTGTGCCAAAACAATTATTAAGTATTGATTGGCAGTATCGGTAGAGGCTCGGACGCCATACTTTGCAGCATAGAGTTACGGCCCGTTACAGTCTGAATTCAAATCCTGCCGAGGTCAACTTTGCCTTTCATCCTTACGGGGTCGATAGAATAAAGTACCAGTAATACACTGGCAATTGCTGGCCTTGTGCAAAATGTAGAAACATTTTTTTCATCCAGTTAGGGCGGTGAATTAGCAAACTCAGAGCGTCGAACAAACTGCTTTTTAGCATTTAGTTACGGCATTTTACTCTCAAACTTTAAACATACTGAGGTCAGATTTACCATTCTAACTTTCAGGGTCGACAAAATAAAGGTACCAATATAATACTGGTGGTGATTTACGTAATCGAATCCCCCCACTCCCGCATAATAAGTTACTGGCGTTGTGTCTATGTTAGAAACAATTGTTTCATGGACTTTATCCTAAATCGTTGTTCTTCTTATTGCTTATGTCAATACCCTCACTACAGACCTATGGTCAAATACTGTCTTGTCAATACCCTCATAACAGACCTATGGTCAAATACTGTCTTGTCAATACCCTCACAACAGACCTATGGTCAAATACTGTCTTGTCAATGCCCTCACAACAGACTTCTGGTCAAATACTGTCTTGTCAATACCCTCACTACAGACCTATGGTCAAGTACTGTCTTGTCAATACGCTCACAACAGACCTTTGGTCAAATACTGTCTTGTCAATACCCTCACAACAGATCTATGGTCAAATACTGTCTTGTCAATACCGTCACAACAGACCTATGATCAAATACTGTCTTGTCAATACGCTCACAACAGTCCTTTGGTCAAATACTGTCTTGTCAATACCCTCACAACAGACCTTTGGTCAAATACTGTCTTGTCAATACCCTCATAACAGAGCTATGATCAATTACTGTCTTGTCAATACCCTCACCACAGACCTATGGTCAAATACTGTCTTGTCAATACCCTCACAACAGACCTATGGTCAAATACTGTCTTGTCAATACCCTCACAACAGACCTATGATCAAATACTGTCTTGTCAATACCCTCACAACAGACCTTTGGTCAAATACTGTCTTGTCAATACCCTCATAACAGAGCTATGATCAATTACTGTCTTGTCAATACCCTCACCACAGACCTATGGTCAAATACTGTCTTGTCAATACCCTCACAACAGACCTATGGTCAAATACTGTCTTGTCAATACCCTCACAACAGACCTATGATCAAATACTGTCTTGTCAATACCCTCACCACAGACCTATGGTCAAATACTGTCTTGTCAATACCCTCACAACAGACCTATGGTCAAATACTGTCTTGTCAATACCCTCACAACAGACCTATGATCAAATACTGTCTTGTCAATACCCTCACAACAGACCTTTGGTCAAATACTGTCTTGTCAATACCCTCACAACAGACCTTTGGTCAAATACTGTCTTGTCAATACCCTCACAACAGACCTATGGTCAAATACGGTCTTGTCAATACCCTCACAACAGACCTTTGGTCAAATACTGTCTTGTCAATACCCTCACAACAGACCTATGGTCAAATACTGTCTTGTCAATACCCTCACTACAGACCTATGGTAAAATACTGTCTTGTCAATACCCTCATAACAGACCTATGGTCAAATACTGTCTTGGCAATACCCTCAGAACAGACCTATGGTCAAATACTGTGTTGTCAATACCCTCACAACAGACTTCTGGTCAAATACTGTCTTGTCAAGACCCTCACTACAGACCTATGGTCAAATACTGTCTTGTCAATACCCTCACAACAGACTTCTGGTCAAATACTGTGTTGTCAATACCCTCACAACAGACTTCAGGTCAAATACTGTCTTGTCAATACCGTCACAACAGAGCTATGATCAATTACTGTCTTGTCAATACCCTCACCACAGACCTATGGTCAAATACTGTCTTGTCAATACCCTCACAACAGACCTATGGTCAAATACTGTCTTGCCAATACCCTCACAACAGACCTATGATCAAATACTGTCTTGTCAATACACTCACAACAGACCTTTGGTCAAATACTGTCTTGTCAATACCCTCACAACAGACCTTTGGTCAAATACTGTCTTGTCAATACCCTCACAACAGACCTATGGTCAAATACTGTCTTGTCAATACCCTCACAACAGAACTTTCGTCAAATACTGTCTTGTCAATACCCTCACAACAGACCATTGGTCAAATACTGTCTTGTCAATACCCTCACAACAGACCTATGGTCAAGTACTGTCTTGTCAATAATCTCACAACAGACCTATGATCAAGTACTGTCTTGTCAATACCCTCACAACAGATCTATGGTCAAATACTGTCTTGTCAATACCGTCACAACAGACCTATGATCAAATACTGTCTTGTCAATACGCTCACAACAGTCCTTTGGTCAAATACTGTCTTGTCAATACCCTCACAACAGACCTTTGGTCAAATACTGTCTTGTCAATACCCTCATAACAGAGCTATGATCAATTACTGTCTTGTCAATACCCTCACCACAGACCTATGGTCAAATACTGTCTTGTCAATACCCTCACAACAGACCTATGGTCAAATACTGTCTTGTCAATACCCTCACAACAGACCTATGATCAAATACTGTCTTGTCAATACCCTCACAACAGACCTTTGGTCAAATACTGTCTTGTCAATACCCTCACAACAGACCTTTGGTCAAATACTGTCTTGTCAATACCCTCACAACAGACCTATGGTCAAATACGGTCTTGTCAATACCCTCACAACAGACCTTTGGTCAAATACTGTCTTGTCAATACCCTCACAACAGACCTATGGTCAAATACTGTCTTGTCAATACCCTCACTACAGACCTATTATAAAATACTGTCTTGTCAATACCCTCATAACAGACCTATGGTCAAATACTGTCTTGGCAATAACCTCAGAACAGACCTATGGTCAAATACTGTGTTGTCAATACCCTCACAACAGACTTCTGGTCAAATACTGTCTTGTCAATACCCTCACTACAGACCTATGGTCAAATACTGTCTTGTCAATACCCTCACAACAGACTTCTGGTCAAATACTGTGTTGTCAATACCCTCACAACAGACTTCAGGTCAAATACTGTCTTGTCAATACCGTCACAACAGAGCTATGATCAATTACTGTCTTGTCAATACCCTCACCACAGACCTATGGTCAAATACTGTCTTGTCAATACCCTCAAAACAGACCTATGGTCAAATACTGTCTTGCCAATAATCTCACAACAGACCTATGATCAAATACTGTCTTGTCAATACACTCACAACAGACCTTTGGTCAAATACTGTCTTGTCAATACCCTCACAACAGACCTTTGGTCAAATACTGTCTTGTCAATACCCTCACAACAGACCTATGGTCAAATACTGTCTTGTCAATACCCTCACAACAGACCTTTCGTCAAATACTGTCTTGTCAATACCCTCACAACAGACCATTGGTCAAATACTGTCTTGTCAATACCCTCACAACAGACATGTGGTCAAGTACTGTCTTCTCAATAATCTCACAACAGACCTATGATCAAGTACTGTCTTGTTAATACCCTCACAACAGAACATTGGTCAAATACTGTCTTGTCAATACCCTCGCAACAGACCTATTGTCAAATACTGTCTTGTCAATACCCTCACAACAGACCTATGATCAAGTACTGTCTTGTCAATACCCTCACAACAGACCTTTGGTCAAATACTGTCTTGTCAATACCCTCACAACAGACTTCTGGTCAAATACTGTCTTGTCAATACCCTCACTACAGACCTATGGTCAAATAGTGTCTTGTCAATACCCTCACAACAGACTTCTGGTCAAATACTGTGTTGTCAATAACCTCACAACAGACCTATGGTCAAATACTCTCTTGTCAATACCCTCACAACAGACCTATGGTCAAATACTGTCTTGTCAATACCCTCACAACAGAGCTATGATCAAATACTGTCTTGTTAATACCCTCACCACAGACCTATGGTCAAATACTGTCTTGTCAATACCCTCACAACAGACCTATGGGCAAATACTGTCTTGTCAATACACTCACAACAGACCTATGATCAAATACTGTCTTGTCAATACCCTCACAACAGACCTATGGTCAAAACTGTCTTGTCAATACCCTCACAACAGACCTTTGGTCAAATACTGTCTTGTCAATACCCTCACAACAGACCTTTGGTCAAATACTGTCTGTCAATACCCTCACAACAGAGCTATGATCAAATACTGTCTTGTCAATAGCCTCACAACAGACCTTTGGTCAAATACTGTCTTGTCAATACCCTCACAACAGACTTCTGGTCAAATACTGTCTTGTCAAAACCCTCACTACAGACCTATGGCAAATAGTGTCTTGTCAATACCCTCACAACAGACTTCTGGTCAAATACTGTGTTGTCAATACCCTCACAACAGACCTTTGGTCAAATACAGTCTTGTCAATACCCTCACAACAGACCTATGGTCAAATACGGTCTTGTCAATACCCTCACAACATACCTTTGGTCAAATACTGTCTTGTCAATACCCTCACAACAGACCTATGGTCAAATACTGTCTTGTAAATACACTCACTACAGACCTATGGTCAAATACTGTCTTGTCAATACCCTCATAACAGACCTGTGGTCAAATCCTGTCTTGGCAATACCCTCAGAACAGACCTATGGTCAAATACTGTGTTGTCAATACCCTCACAACAGACTTCTGGTCAAATACTGTCTTGTCAATACCCTCACTACAGACCTATGGTCAAATACTGTCTTGTCAATACCCTCACAACAGACTTCTGATCAAATACTGTGTTGTCAATACCCTCACAACAGACTTCAGGTCAAATACTGTCTTGTCAATACCGTCACAACAGAGCTATGATCAATTACTGTCTTGTCAATACCCTCACCACAGACCTATGGTCAAATACTGTCTTGTCAATACCCTCACAACAGACCTATGGTCAAATACTGTCTTGCCAATACCCTCACAACAGACCTATGATCAAATACTGTCTTGTCAATACCCTCACAACAGACCTTTGGTCAAATACTGTCTTGTCAATACCCTCACAACAGACCTTTGGTCAAATACTGTCTTGTCAATACCCTCACAACAGACCTTTGGTCAAATACTGTCTTGTCAATACCCTCACAACAGACCTTTGGTCAAATACTGTCTTGTCAATACCCTCACAACAGACCTTTGGTCAAATACTGTCTTGTCAATACCCTCACAACAGACCATTGGTCAAATACTGTCTTGTCAATACCCTCACAACAGACCTATGGTCAAGTACTGTCTTGTCAATACTCTCACAACAGACCTATGATCAAGTACTCTCTTGTAAATACCCTCACAACAGAACATTGGTCAAATACTGTCTTGTCAATACCCTCGCAACAGACCTATTGTCAAATACTGTCTTGTCAATACCCTCACAACAGACCTATGATCAAGTACTGTCTTGTCAATACCCTCACAACAGACCTTTGGTCAAATACTGTCTTGTCAATACCCTCACAACAGACTTCTGGTCAAATACTGTCTTGTCAATACCCTCACTACAGACCTATGGTCAAATAGTGTCTTGTCAATACCCTCACAACAGACTTCTGGTCAAATACTGTGTTGTCAATAACCTCACAACAGACATATGGTCAAATACTCTCTTGTCAATACCCTCACAACAGACCTATGGTCAAATACTGTCTTGTCAATACCCTCACAACAGAGCTATGATCAAATACTGTCTTGTTAATACCCTCACCACAGACCTCTTGTCAATACCCTCACAACAAACCTATGGGCAAATATTGTCTTGTCAATACCCTCACAACAGACCTATGATCAAATACTGTCTTGTCAATACCCTCGCAACAGACCTATGGTCAAAACTGTCTTGTCAATACCCTCACAACAGACCTTTGGTCAAATACTGTCTTGTCAATACCCTCACAACAGACCTTTGGTCAAATACTGTCTTGTCAATACCCTCACAACAGACCTATGGTAAAATACTATCTTGTCAATAACCTCACAACAGAGCTATGATCAAATACTGTCTTGTCAATACCCTCACAACAGACCTTTGGTCAAATACTGTCTTGTCAATACCCTCACAACAGACTTCTGGTCAAATACTGTCTTGTCAATACCCTCACTACAGACCTATGGCAAATAGTGTCTTGTCAATACCCTCACAACAGACTTCTGGTCAAATACTGTGTTGTCAATAACCTCACAACAGACCTATGGTCAAATACTCTCTTGTCAATACCATCACAACAGACCTATGGTCAAATACTGTCTTGTCAATACCCTCACAACAGAGCTATGATCAAATACTGTCTTGTCAATACCCTCACCACAGACCTAAGGTCAAATACTGTCTTGTCAATACCCTCACAACAGACCTATGGGCAAATACTGTCTTGTCAATACCCTCACAACAGACCTATGATCAAATACTGTCTTGTCAATACCCTCACAACAGACCTATGGTCAAAACTGTCTTGTCAATACCCTCACAACAGACCTTTGGTCAAATACTGTCTTGTCAATACACTCACAACAGACCTTTGGTCAAATACTGTCTTGTCAATACCCTCACAACAGACCTATGGTCAAATACTATCTTGTCAATAACCTCACAACAGAGCTATGATCAAATACTGTCTTGTCAATACCCTCACAAGAGACCTATCACCAAGTACTGTCTTGTCAATACCCTCACAACAGACCTATGGTCAAATACTGTCTTGTCAATACCCTAACAACGGACCTATGGTCAAATACTGTCTTGTCAATACCCTCACAACAGACCTATGATCAAATACTGTCTTGCCAATACCCTCACAACAGACCTATGGTCAAATACTGTCTTGTTAATACCCTCACAATAGACCTTTGGTCAAATACTGTCATGTCAATACCCTCACAACAGAGCTATGATCAAATACTGTCTTGTCAATACCCTCACAAGAGACCTATGATCAAGTACTGTCTTGTCAATACCCTCACAACAGACCTATGGTCAAATACTATCTTGTCAATATGCTCCAACAGACCTATGGTCAAAACTGTCTTGTCAATACCCTCACAACAGACCTATGGGCAAATACTATCTTGTCAATACCCTCACAACAGAACTATTGTCAAATACTATCTTGTCAATACCCTCACAACAGAACTATGGTCAAATACTATCTTGTCAATAACCTCACAACAGACCTATGGTCAAAACTGTCTTGTCAATACCCTCACAACAGACCTATGGTCAAATACTGTCTTTCCAATACCCTCACGTCAGATCCATGGTCAAATACTGTCTTGTCAATACCCTCACAACAGACCTATGGTCAAATACTGTCTTATCAATACCCTCTCAACGGACCTATGGTCAAATACTATCTTGTCAATACCCTCACAATAGATCTATGGTCAAATACTGTCTTGCCAATACCCTCACAACAGACCTATGGTGAAATACTGTCTTGTCAATACTCTAACAACGGACCTATGGTCAAATACTGTCTTGTCAATACCCTCACAACAGACCTATGATCAAATACTGTCTTGTCAATACCCTCACAACAAGCCTTTGGTCAAATACTGTCTTGTGAATACCCTCCCAACAGACCTATGATCAAATACTGTCTTGTCAATACCCTCACAACAGACCTATGATCAAATACTGTCTTGTCAATACCCTCACAACAGACCTTTGGTCAAATACTGTCTTGTCAATACCCTCACAACAGACCTTTGGTCAAATACTGTCTTGTCAATACCCTCACAACAGACCTATGATCAAATACTGTCTTGTCAATACCCTCACAACAGACCTTTGGTCAAATACTGTCTTGTCAATACCCTCACAACAGAGCTTTGGTCAAATACTGTCTTGTCAATACCCTCACAACAGACCTATGATCAAATACTGTCTTGTCAATACCCTCACAACAGACCTATGATCAAATACTGTCTTGTCAATACCCTCACAACAGACCTTTGGTCAAATACTGTCTTATCAATACCCTCACAACAGACCTTTGGTCAAATACTGTCTTGTCAATACCCTCACAACAGACCTATGGTCAAATACTATCTTGTCAATACTCTCACAACAGATCTATGGTCAAATACTGTCTTGTCAATACCCTCACAACAGACCTATGGTCAAATACTGTCTTGTCAATACCCTCACAACAGACCTATGGTCAAATACTGTCTTGTCAATACCCTCACAACTGACCTTTGGTCAAATACTGTCTTGTCAATACCGTCACAACAGACCTATGGTCAAATACTGTATTGTCAATACCCTCACAACAGACCTATGGTCAAATACTATCTTGTCAATACCCTCACAACAGATCAATGGCCAAATACTGTCTTGCCAATACCCTCAGAACGGACCTTTAGTCAAATACTGTCTTGTCAATACCCTCACAACAGACCTATGATGAAATACTGTCTTGTCAATACCCTCACAACAGACCTTTGGTCAAATACTGTCTTGTCAATACCCTCACAACAGACCTTTGGTCAACTACTGTCTTGTCAATACCCTCAAAACAGACCTTTGGTCAAATACTGTCTTGTCAATACCCTCACAACAGACCTATGATCAAATACTGTCTTGTCAATACCCTCACAACAGACCTTTGGTCAAATACTGTCTTGTCAATACCCTCACAACAGACCTATTATCAAATACTATCTTGTGAATACACTCACAACAGACCTATGGTCAAGTACTGTCTTGTCAATACCCTCACAACAGACCTTTGGTCAAATACTGTCTTATCTATAACCTCACAACAGACGTATGGTCAAGTACTGTCTTGTCAATACCCTCACAACAGACCTTTGGTCAAATACTGTCTTGTCAATACCCTCACAACAGACCTATAGTCAAGTACTGTCTTGTCAATACGCTCACAACAGATCTTTGGTCAAATACTGTCTTGTTAATACCCTCACAACAGACCTTTGGTCAAATACTCTCTTGTCAATACCCTCACAACAGACCTTTAGTCAAATACTGTCTTGTCAATATCCTCACAACAGACCTATGGTGAAATACTGTCTTTTCAATACCCTCACAACAGACCTTTGTTCAAATACTATATTGTCAATACCCTCACAAAAGACCTATAGTCAATACCCTCACAACAGACCTATGGGCAAATATTGTCTTGTCAATACCCTCACAACAGACCTATGGGCAAATATTGTCTTGTCAATACCCTCACAACAGACCTATGATCAAATACTGTCTTGTCAATACCCTCACAACAGACCTATGGTCAAAACTTTCTTGTCAATACCCTCACAACAGACCTTTGGTCAAATACTGTCTTGTCAATACCCTCACAAAAGACCTTTGGTCAAATACTGTCTTGTCAATACCCTCACAACAGACCTATGGTCAAATACTATCTTGTCAATAACCTCACAACAGAGCTATGATCAAATACTGTCTTGTCAATACCCTCACAACAGACCTTTGGTCAAATACTGTCTTGTCAATACCCTCACAACAGACTTCTGGTCAAATACTGTCTTGTCAATACCCTCACTACAGACCTATGGCAAATAGTGTCTTGTCAATACCCTCACAACAGACTTCTTGTCAAATACTGTGTTGTCAATAACCTCACAACAGACCTATGGTCAAATACTCTCTTGTCAATACCATCACAAGAGACCTATGACCAAGTACTGTCTTGTCAATACCCTCACAACAGACCTATGGTCAAATACTGTCTTGTCAATACCCTAACAACGGACCTATGGTCAAATACTGTCTTGTCAATACCCTCACAATAGACCTATGATCAAATACTGTCTTGCCAATACCCTCACAACAGACCTATGATCAAATACTGTCTTGTCAATACCCTCACAACAGACCTTTGGTCAAATACTGTCTTGTCAATACCCTCACAACAGACTTCTGGTCAAATACTGTCTTGCCAATACCCTCACAACAGAGCTATGATCAAATACTGTCTTGTCAATACCCTCACAACAGACCTTTGGTCAAATACTGTCTTGTCAATACCCTCACAACAGACTTCTGGTCAAATACTGTGTTGTCAATAACCTCACAACAGACCTATGGTCAAATACTCTCTTGTCAATACCATCACAACAGACCTATGGTCAAATACTGTCTTGTCAATACCCTCACAACAGAGCTATGATCAAATACTGTCATGTCAATACCCTCACCACAGACCTAAGGTCAAATACTGTCTTGTCAATACCCTCACAACAGACCTATGGGCAAATACTGTCTTGTCAATACCCTCACAACAGACCTATGGTCAAAACTGTCTTGTCAATACCCTCACAACAGACCTTTGGTCAAATACTGTCTTGTCAATACACTCACAACAGACCTTTGGTCAAATACTGTCTTGTCAATACCCTCACAACAGACCTATGGTCAAATACTATCTTGTCAATAACCTCACAACAGAGCTATGATCAAATACTGTCTTGTCAATATCCTCACAAGAGACCTATCACCAAGTACTGTCTTGTCAATACCCTCACAACAGACCTATGGTCAAATACTGTCTTGTCAATACCCTAACAACGGACCTATGGTCAAATACTGTCTTGTCAATACCCTCACAACAGACCTATGATCAAATACTGTCTTGCCAATACCCTCACAACAGACCTATGGTCAAATAATGTCTTGTTAATACCCTCACAATAGACCTTTGGTCAAATACTGTCATGTCAATACCCTCACAACAGAGCTATGATCAAATACTGTCTTGTCAATACCCTCACAAGAGACCTATGATCAAGTACTGTCTTGTCAATACCCTCACAACAGACCTATGGTCAAATACTATCTTGTCAATATGCTCCAACAGACCTATGGTCAAAACTGTCTTGTCAATACCCTCACAACAGACCTATGGGCAAATACTATCTTGTCAATACCCTCACAACAGAACTATTGTCAAATACTATCTTGTCAATACCCTCACAACAGAACTATGGTCAAAACTGTCTTGTCAATACCCTCACAACAGACCTATGGTCAAATACTGTCTTTCCAATACCCTCACGTCAAATCCATGGTCAAATACTGTCTTGTCAATACCCTCACAATAGACCTTTGGTCAAATACTGTCTTGTCAATACCCTCACAACAGACCTATGGTCAAATACTATCTTGTCAATACTCTCACAACAGATCTATGGTCAAATACTGTCTTGTCAATACCCTCACAACAGACCTATGGTCAAATACTGTCTTGTCAATACCCTCACAACAGACCTATGGTCAAATACTGTCTTGTCAATACCCTCACAACTGACCTTTGGTCAAATACTGTCTTGTCAATACCGTCACAACAGACCTATGGTCAAATACTGTATTGTCAATACCCTCACAACAGACCTATGGTCAAATACTATCTTGTCAATACCCTCACAACAGATCAATGGCCAAATACTGTCTTGCCAATACCCTCAGAACGGACCTTTAGTCAAATACTGTCTTGTCAATACCCTCACAACAGACCTATGATGAAATACTGTCTTGTCAATACCCTCACAACAGACCTTTGGTCAAATACTGTCTTGTCAATACCCTCACAACAGACCTATAGTCAAGTACTGTCTTGTCAATACGCTCACAACAGATCTTTGGTCAAATACTGTCTTGTTAATACCCTCACAACAGACCTTTGGTCAAATACTCTCTTGTCAATACCCTCACAACAGACCTTTAGTCAAATACTGTCTTGTCAATATCCTCACAACAGACCTATGGTGAAATACTGTCTTTTCAATACCCTCACAACAGACCTTTGTTCAAATACTATATTGTCAATACGCTCACAAAAGACCTATAGTCAATACCCTCACAACAGACCTATGGGCAAATATTGTCTTGTCAATACCCTCACAACAGACCTATGGGCAAATATTGTCTTGTCAATACCCTCACAACAGACCTATGATCAAATACTGTCTTGTCAATACCCTCACAACAGACCTATGGTCAAAACTTTCTTGTCAATACCCTCACAACAGACCTTTGGTCAAATACTGTCTTGTCAATACCCTCACAAAAGACCTTTGGTCAAATACTGTCTTGTCAATACCCTCACAACAGACCTATGGTCAAATACTATCTTGTCAATAACCTCACAACAGAGCTATGATCAAATACTGTCTTGTCAATACCCTCACAACAGACCTTTGGTCAAATACTGTCTTGTCAATACCCTCACAACAGACTTCTGGTCAAATACTGTCTTGTCAATACCCTCACTACAGACCTATGGCAAATAGTGTCTTGTCAATACCCTCACAACAGACTTCTTGTCAAATACTGTGTTGTCAATAACCTCACAACAGACCTATGGTCAAATACTCTCTTGTCAATACCATCACAAGAGACCTATGACCAAGTACTGTCTTGTCAATACCCTCACAACAGACCTATGGTCAAATACTGTCTTGTCAATACCCTAACAACGGACCTATGGTCAAATACTGTCTTGTCAATACCCTCACAATAGACCTATGATCAAATACTGTCTTGCCAATACCCTCACAACAGACCTATGATCAAATACTGTCTTGTCATTACCCTCACAACAGACCTTTGGTCAAATACTGTCTTGTCAATACCCTCACAACAGACTTCTGGTCAAATACTGTCTTGCCAATACCCTCACAACAGAGCTATGATCAAATACTGTCTTGTCAATACCCTCACAACAGACCTTTGGTCAAATACTGTCTTGTCAATACCCTCACAACAGACTTCTGGTCAAATACTGTGTTGTCAATAACCTCACAACAGACCTATGGTCAAATACTCTCTTGTCAATACCATCACAACAGACCTATGGTCAAATACTGTCTTGTCAATACCCTCACAACAGAGCTATGATCAAATACTGTCATGTCAATACCCTCACCACAGACCTAAGGTCAAATACTGTCTTGTCAATACCCTCACAACAGACCTATGGGCAAATACTGTCTTGTCAATACCCTCACAACAGACCTATGATCAAATACTGTCTTGTCAATACCCTCACAACAGACCTATGGTCAAAACTGTCTTGTCAATACCCTCACAACAGACCTTTGGTCAAATACTGTCTTGTCAATACACTCACAACAGACCTTTGGTCAAATACTGTCTTGTCAATACCCTCACAACAGACCTATGGTCAAATACTATCTTGTCAATAACCTCACAACAGAGCTATGATCAAATACTGTCTTGTCAATACCCTCACAAGAGACCTATCACCAAGTACTGTCTTGTCAATACCCTCACAACAGACCTATGGTCAAATACTGTCTTGTCAATACCCTAACAACGGACCTATGGTCAAATACTGTCTTGTCAATACCCTCACAACAGACCTATGATCAAATACTGTCTTGCCAATACCCTCACAACAGACCTATGGTCAAATACTGTCTTGTTAATACCCTCACAATAGACCTTTGGTCAAATACTGTCATGTCAATACCCTCACAACAGAGCTATGATCAAATACTGTCTTGTCAATACCCTCACAAGAGACCTATGATCAAGTACTGTCTTGTCAATACCCTCACAACAGACCTATGGTCAAATACTATCTTGTCAATATGCTCCAACAGACCTATGGTCAAAACTGTCTTGTCAATACCCTCACAACAGACCTATGGGCAAATACTATCTTGTCAATACCCTCACAACAGAACTATTGTCAAATACTATCTTGTCAATACCCTCACAACAGAACTATGGTCAAATACTATCTTGTCAATAACCTCACAACAGACCTATGGTCAAAACTGTCTTGTCAATACCCTCACAACAGACCTATGGTCAAATACTGTCTTTCCAATACCCTCACGTCAGATCCATGGTCAAATACTGTCTTGTCAATACCCTCACAATAGACCTTTGGTCAAATACTGTCTTGTCAATACCCTCACAACAGACCTATGGTCAAATACTATCTTGTCAATACTCTCACAACAGATCTATGGTCAAATACTGTCTTGTCAATACCCTCACAACAGACCTATGGTCAAATACTGTCTTGTCAATACCCTCACAACAGACCTATGGTCAAATACTGTCTTGTCAATACCCTCACAACTGACCTTTGGTCAAATACTGTCTTGTCAATACCGTCACAACAGACCTATGGTCAAATACTGTATTGTCAATACCCTCACAACAGACCTATGGTCAAATACTATCTTGTCAATACCCTCACAACAGATCAATGGCCAAATACTGTCTTGCCAATACCCTCAGAACGGACCTTTAGTCAAATACTGTCTTGTCAATACCCTCACAACAGACCTATGATGAAATACTGTCTTGTCAATACCCTCACAACAGACCTTTGGTCAAATACTGTCTTGTCAATACCCTCACAACAGACCTTTGGTCAACTACTGTCTTGTCAATACCCTCAAAACAGACCTTTGGTCAAATACTGTCTTGTCAATACCCTCACAACAGACCTATGATCAAATACTGTCTTGTCAATACCCTCACAACAGACCTTTGGTCAAATACTGTCTTGTCAATACCCTCACAACAGACCTATTATCAAATACTATCTTGTGAATACACTCACAACAGACCTATGGTCAAGTACTGTCTTGTCAATACCCTCACAACAGACCTTTGGTCAAATACTGTCTTATCTATAACCTCACAACAGACGTATGGTCAAGTACTGTCTTGTCAATACCCTCACAACAGACCTTTGGTCAAATACTGTCTTGTCAATACCCTCACAACAGACCTATAGTCAAGTACTGTCTTGTCAATACGCTCACAACAGATCTTTGGTCAAATACTGTCTTGTTAATACCCTCACAACAGACCTTTGGTCAAATACTCTCTTGTCAATACCCTCACAACAGACCTTTAGTCAAATACTGTCTTGTCAATATCCTCACAACAGACCTATGGTGAAATACTGTCTTTTCAATACCCTCACAACAGACCTTTGTTCAAATACTATATTGTCAATACCCTCACAAAAGACCTATAGTCAATACCCTCACAACAGACCTATGGGCAAATATTGTCTTGTCAATACCCTCACAACAGACCTATGGGCAAATATTGTCTTGTCAATACCCTCACAACAGACCTATGATCAAATACTGTCTTGTCAATACCCTCACAACAGACCTATGGTCAAAACTTTCTTGTCAATACCCTCACAACAGACCTTTGGTCAAATACTGTCTTGTCAATACCCTCACAAAAGACCTTTGGTCAAATACTGTCTTGTCAATACCCTCACAACAGACCTATGGTCAAATACTATCTTGTCAATAACCTCACAACAGAGCTATGATCAAATACTGTCTTGTCAATACCCTCACAACAGAACTTTGGTCAAATACTGTCTTGTCAATACCCTCACAACAGACTTCTGGTCAAATACTGTCTTGTCAATACCCTCACTACAGACCTATGGCAAATAGTGTCTTGTCAATACCCTCACAACAGACTTCTTGTCAAATACTGTGTTGTCAATAACCTCACAACAGACCTATGGTCAAATACTCTCTTGTCAATACCATCACAAGAGACCTATGACCAAGTACTGTCTTGTCAATACCCTCACAACAGACCTATGGTCAAATACTGTCTTGTCAATACCCTAACAACGGACCTATGGTCAAATACTGTCTTGTCAATACCCTCACAATAGACCTATGATCAAATACTGTCTTGCCAATACCCTCACAACAGACCTATGGTCAAATACTGTCTTGTCAATACCCTCACAATAGACCTTTGGTCAAATACTGTCATGTCAATACCCTCACAACAGAGCTATGATCAAATACTGTCTTGTCAATACCCTCACAAGAGACCTATGATCAAGTACTGTCTTGTCAATACCCTCACAACAGACCTATGGTCAAATACTATCTTGTCAATATGCTCCAACAGACCTATGGTCAAAACTGTCTTGTCAATACCCTCACAACAGACCTATGGGCAAATACTATCTTGTCAATACCCTCACAACAGAACTATTGTCAAATACTATCTTGTCAATACCCTCACAACAGAACTATGGTCAAATACTATCTTGTCAATAACCTCACAACAGACCTATGGTCAAAACTGTCTTGTCAATACCCTCACAACAGACCTATGGTCAAATACTGTCTTTCCAATACCCTCACGTCAGATCTATGGTCAAATACTGTCTTGTCAATACCCTCACAACAGACCTATGGTCAAATACTGTCTTATCAATACCCTCTCAACGGACCTATGCTCAAATACTATCTTGTCAATACCCTCACAATAGATCTATGGTCAAATACTGTCTTGCCAATAATCTCACAACAGACCTATGATCAAATACTGTCTTGTCAATACACTCACAACAGACCTTTGGTCAAATACTGTCTTGTCAATACCCTCACAACAGACCTTTGGTCAAATACTGTCTTGTCAATACCCTCACAACAGACCTATGGTCAAATACTGTCTTGTCAATACCCTCACAACAGACCTTTCGTCAAATACTGTCTTGTCAATACCCTCACAACAGACCATTGGTCAAATACTGTCTTGTCAATACCCTCACAACAGACCTGTGGTCAAGTACTGTCTTGTCAATAATCTCACAACAGACCTATGATCAAGTACTGTCTTGTTAATACCCTCACAACAGAACATTGGTCAAATACTGTCTTGTCAATACCCTCGCAACAGACCTATTGTCAAATACTGTCTTGTCAATACCCTCACAACAGACCTATGATCAAGTACTGTCTTGTCAATACCCTCACAACAGACCTTTGGTCAAATACTGTCTTGTCAATACCCTCACAACAGACTTCTGGTCAAATACTGTCTTGTCAATACCCTCACTACAGACCTATGGTCAAATAGTGTCTTGTCAATACCCTCACAACAAACTTCTGGTCAAATACTGTGTTGTCAATAACCTCACAACAGACCTATGGTCAAATACTCTCTTGTCAATACCCTCACAACAGACCTATGGTCAAATACTGTCTTGTCAATACCCTCACAACAGAGCTATGATCAAATACTGTCTTGTTAATACCCTCACCACAGACCTATGGTCAAATACTGTCTTGTCAATACCCTCACAACAGACCTATGGGCAAATACTGTCTTGTCAATACACTCACAACAGACCTATGATCAAATACTGTCTTGTCAATACCCTCACAACAGACCTATGGTCAAAACTGTCTTGTCAATACCCTCACAACAGACCTTTGGTCAAATACTGTCTTGTCAATACCCTCACAACAGACCTTTGGTCAAATACTGTCTGTCAATACCCTCACAACAGAGCTATGATCAAATACTGTCTTGTCAATAGCCTCACAACAGACCTTTGGTCAAATACTGTCTTGTCAATACCCTCACAACAGACTTCTGGTCAAATACTGTCTTGTCAAAACCCTCACTACAGACCTATGGCAAATAGTGTCTTGTCAATACCCTCACAACAGACTTCTGGTCAAATACTGTGTTGTCAATACCCTCACAACAGACCTTTGGTCAAATACAGTCTTGTCAATACCCTCACAACAGACCTATGGTCAAATACGGTCTTGTCAATACCCTCACAACATACCTTTGGTCAAATACTGTCTTGTCAATACCCTCACAACAGACCTATGGTCAAATACTGTCTTGTCAATACACTCACTACAGACCTATGGTCAAATACTGTCTTGTCAATACCCTCATAACAGACCTATGGTCAAATCCTGTCTTGGCAATACCCTCAGAACAGACCTATGGTCAAATACTGTGTTGTCAATACCCTCACAACAGACTTCTGGTCAAATACTGTCTTGTCAATACCCTCACTACAGACCTATGGTCAAATACTGTCTTGTCAATACCCTCACAACAGACTTCTGATCAAATACTGTGTTGTCAATACCCTCACAACAGACTTCAGGTCAAATACTGTCTTGTCAATACCGTCACAACAGAGCTATGATCAATTACTGTCTTGTCAATACCCTCACCACAGACCTATGGTCAAATACTGTCTTGTCAATACCCTCACAACAGACCTATGGTCAAATACTGTCTTGCCAATACCCTCACAACAGACCTATGATCAAATACTGTCTTGTCAATACCCTCACAACAGACCTTTGGTCAAATACTGTCTTGTCAATACCCTCACAACAGACCTTTGGTCAAATACTGTCTTGTCAATACCCTCACAACAGACCTTTGGTCAAATACTGTCTTGTCAATACCCTCACAACAGACCTTTGGTCAAATACTGTCTTGTCAATACCCTCACAACAGACCTTTGGTCAAATACTGTCTTGTCAATACCCTCACAACAGACCATTGGTCAAATACTGTCTTGTCAATACCCTCACAACAGACCTATGGTCAAGTACTGTCTTGTCAATACTCTCACAACAGACCTATGATCAAGTACTCTCTTGTAAATACCCTCACAACAGAACATTGGTCAAATACTGTCTTGTCAATACCCTCGCAACAGACCTATTGTCAAATACTGTCTTGTCAATACCCTCACAACAGACCTATGATCAAGTACTGTCTTGTCAATACCCTCACAACAGACCTTTGGTCAAATACTGTCTTGTCAATACCCTCACAACAGACTTCTGGTCAAATACTGTCTTGTCAATACCCTCACTACAGACCTATGGTCAAATAGTGTCTTGTCAATACCCTCACAACAGACTTCTGGTCAAATACTGTGTTGTCAATAACCTCACAACAGACATATGGTCAAATACTCTCTTGTCAATACCCTCACAACAGACCTATGGTCAAATACTGTCTTGTCAATACCCTCACAACAGAGCTATGATCAAATACTGTCTTGTTAATACCCTCACCACAGACCTCTTGTCAATACCCTCACAACAAACCTATGGGCAAATATTGTCTTGTCAATACCCTCACAACAGACCTATGATCAAATACTGTCTTGTCAATACCCTCGCAACAGACCTATGGTCAAAACTGTCTTGTCAATACCCTCACAACAGACCTTTGGTCAAATACTGTCTTGTCAATACCCTCACAACAGACCTTTGGTCAAATACTGTCTTGTCAATACCCTCACAACAGACCTATGGTAAAATACTATCTTGTCAATAACCTCACAACAGAGCTATGATCAAATACTGTCTTGTCAATACCCTCACAACAGACCTTTGGTCAAATACTGTCTTGTCAATACCCTCACAACAGACTTCTGGTCAAATACTGTCTTGTCAATACCCTCACTACAGACCTATGGCAAATAGTGTCTTGTCAATACCCTCACAACAGACTTCTGGTCAAATACTGTGTTGTCAATAACCTCACAACAGACCTATGGTCAAATACTCTCTTGTCAATACCATCACAACAGACCTATGGTCAAATACTGTCTTGTCAATACCCTCACAACAGAGCTATGATCAAATACTGTCTTGTCAATACCCTCACCACAGACCTAAGGTCAAATACTGTCTTGTCAATACCCTCACAACAGACCTATGGGCAAATACTGTCTTGTCAATACCCTCACAACAGACCTATGATCAAATACTGTCTTGTCAATACCCTCACAACAGACCTATGGTCAAAACTGTCTTGTCAATACCCTCACAACAGACCTTTGGTCAAATACTGTCTTGTCAATACACTCACAACAGACCTTTGGTCAAATACTGTCTTGTCAATACCCTCACAACAGACCTATGGTCAAATACTATCTTGTCAATAACCTCACAACAGAGCTATGATCAAATACTGTCTTGTCAATACCCTCACAAGAGACCTATCACCAAGTACTGTCTTGTCAATACCCTCACAACAGACCTATGGTCAAATACTGTCTTGTCAATACCCTAACAACGGACCTATGGTCAAATACTGTCTTGTCAATACCCTCACAACAGACCTATGATCAAATACTGTCTTGCCAATACCCTCACAACAGACCTATGGTCAAATACTGTCTTGTTAATACCCTCACAATAGACCTTTGGTCAAATACTGTCATGTCAATACCCTCACAACAGAGCTATGATCAAATACTGTCTTGTCAATACCCTCACAAGAGACCTATGATCAAGTACTGTCTTGTCAATACCCTCACAACAGACCTATGGTCAAATACTATCTTGTCAATATGCTCCAACAGACCTATGGTCAAAACTGTCTTGTCAATACCCTCACAACAGACCTATGGGCAAATACTATCTTGTCAATACCCTCACAACAGAACTATTGTCAAATACTATCTTGTCAATACCCTCACAACAGAACTATGGTCAAATACTATCTTGTCAATAACCTCACAACAGACCTATGGTCAAAACTGTCTTGTCAATACCCTCACAACAGACCTATGGTCAAATACTGTCTTTCCAATACCCTCACGTCAGATCCATGGTCAAATACTGTCTTGTCAATACCCTCACAACAGACCTATGGTCAAATACTGTCTTATCAATACCCTCTCAACGGACCTATGGTCAAATACTATCTTGTCAATACCCTCACAATAGATCTATGGTCAAATACTGTCTTGCCAATACCCTCACAACAGACCTATGGTGAAATACTGTCTTGTCAATACTCTAACAACGGACCTATGGTCAAATACTGTCTTGTCAATACCCTCACAACAGACCTATGATCAAATACTGTCTTGTCAATACCCTCACAACAAGCCTTTGGTCAAATACTGTCTTGTGAATACCCTCCCAACAGACCTATGATCAAATACTGTCTTGTCAATACCCTCACAACAGACCTATGATCAAATACTGTCTTGTCAATACCCTCACAACAGACCTTTGGTCAAATACTGTCTTGTCAATACCCTCACAACAGACCTTTGGTCAAATACTGTCTTGTCAATACCCTCACAACAGACCTATGATCAAATACTGTCTTGTCAATACCCTCACAACAGACCTTTGGTCAAATACTGTCTTGTCAATACCCTCACAACAGACCTTTGGTCAAATACTGTCTTGTCAATACCCTCACAACAGAGCTTTGGTCAAATACTGTCTTGTCTATACCCTCACAACAGACCTATGATCAAATACTGTCTTGTCAATACCCTCACAACAGACCTATGATCAAATACTCTCTTGTCAATACCCTCACAACAGACCTTTGGTCAAATACTGTCTTATCAATACCCTCACAACAGACCTTTGGTCAAATACTGTCTTGTCAATACCCTCACAACAGACCTATGGTCAAATACTATCTTGTCAATACTCTCACAACAGATCTATGGTCAAATACTGTCTTGTCAATACCCTCACAACAGACCTTTGGTCAAATACTGTCTTGTCAATACCCTCACAACAGACCTATGGTCAAATACTATCTTGTCAATAACCTCACAACAGAGCTATGATCAAATACTGTCTTGTCAATACCCTCACAAGAGACCTATCACCAAGTACTGTCTTGTCAATACCCTCACAACAGACCTATGGTCAAATACTGTCTTGTCAATACCCTAACAACGGACCTATGGTCAAATACTGTCTTGTCAATACCCTCACAACAGACCTATGATCAAATACTGTCTTGCCAATACCCTCACAACAGACCTATGGTCAAATACTGTCTTGTTAATACCCTCACAATAGACCTTTGGTCAAATACTGTCATGTCAATACCCTCACAACAGAGCTATGATCAAATACTGTCTTGTCAATACCCTCACAAGAGACCTATGATCAAGTACTGTCTTGTCAATACCCTCACAACAGACCTATGGTCAAATACTATCTTGTCAATATGCTCCAACAGACCTATGGTCAAAACTGTCTTGTCAATACCCTCACAACAGACCTATGGGCAAATACTATCTTGTCAATACCCTCACAACAGAACTATTGTCAAATACTATCTTGTCAATACCCTCACAACAGAACTATGGTCAAATACTATCTTGTCAATAACCTCACAACAGACCTATGGTCAAAACTGTCTTGTCAATACCCTCACAACAGACCTATGGTCAAATACTGTCTTTCCAATACCCTCACGTCAGATCCATGGTCAAATACTGTCTTGTCAATACCCTCACAACAGACCTATGGTCAAATACTGTCTTATCAATACCCTCTCAACGGACCTATGGTCAAATACTATCTTGTCAATACCCTCACAATAGATCTATGGTCAAATACTGTCTTGCCAATACCCTCACAACAGACCTATGGTGAAATACTGTCTTGTCAATACTCTAACAACGGACCTATGGTCAAATACTGTCTTGTCAATACCCTCACAACAGACCTATGATCAAATACTGTCTTGTCAATACCCTCACAACAAGCCTTTGGTCAAATACTGTCTTGTGAATACCCTCCCAACAGACCTATGATCAAATACTGTCTTGTCAATACCCTCACAACAGACCTATGATCAAATACTGTCTTGTCAATACCCTCACAACAGACCTTTGGTCAAATACTGTCTTGTCAATACCCTCACAACAGACCTTTGGTCAAATACTGTCTTGTCAATACCCTCACAACAGACCTATGATCAAATACTGTCTTGTCAATACCCTCACAACAGACCTTTGGTCAAATACTGTCTTGTCAATACCCTCACAACAGACCTTTGGTCAAATACTGTCTTGTCAATACCCTCACAACAGAGCTTTGGTCAAATACTGTCTTGTCAATACCCTCACAACAGACCTATGATCAAATACTGTCTTGTCAATACCCTCACAACAGACCTATGATCAAATACTGTCTTGTCAATACCCTCACAACAGACCTTTGGTCAAATACTGTCTTATCAATACCCTCACAACAGACCTTTGGTCAAATACTGTCTTGTCAATACCCTCACAACAGACCTATGGTCAAATACTATCTTGTCAATACTCTCACAACAGATCTATGGTCAAATACTGTCTTGTCAATACCCTCACAACAGACCTATGGTCAAATACTGTCTTGTCAATACCCTCACAACAGACCTATGGTCAAATACTGTCTTGTCAATACCCTCACAACTGACCTTTGGTCAAATACTGTCTTGTCAATACCGTCACAACAGACCTATGGTCAAATACTGTATTGTCAATACCCTCACAACAGACCTATGGTCAAATACTATCTTGTCAATACCCTCACAACAGATCAATGGCCAAATACTGTCTTGCCAATACCCTCAGAACGGACCTTTAGTCAAATACTGTCTTGTCAATACCCTCACAACAGACCTATGATGAAATACTGTCTTGTCAATACCCTCACAACAGACCTTTGGTCAAATACTGTCTTGTCAATACCCTCACAACAGACCTTTGGTCAACTACTGTCTTGTCAATACCCTCAAAACAGACCTTTGGTCAAATACTGTCTTGTCAATACCCTCACAACAGACCTATGATCAAATACTGTCTTGTCAATACCCTCACAACAGACCTTTGGTCAAATACTGTCTTGTCAATACCCTCACAACAGACCTATTATCAAATACTATCTTGTGAATACACTCACAACAGACCTATGGTCAAGTACTGTCTTGTCAATACCCTCACAACAGACCTTTGGTCAAATACTGTCTTATCTATAACCTCACAACAGACGTATGGTCAAGTACTGTCTTGTCAATACCCTCACAACAGACCTTTGGTCAAATACTGTCTTGTCAATACCCTCACAACAGACCTATAGTCAAGTACTGTCTTGTCAATACGCTCACAACAGATCTTTGGTCAAATACTGTCTTGTTAATACCCTCACAACAGACCTTTGGTCAAATACTCTCTTGTCAATACCCTCACAACAGACCTTTAGTCAAATACTGTCTTGTCAATATCCTCACAACAGACCTATGGTGAAATACTGTCTTTTCAATACCCTCACAACAGACCTTTGTTCAAATACTATATTGTCAATACCCTCACAAAAGACCTATAGTCAATACCCTCACAACAGACCTATGGGCAAATATTGTCTTGTCAATACCCTCACAACAGACCTATGGGCAAATATTGTCTTGTCAATACCCTCACAACAGACCTATGATCAAATACTGTCTTGTCAATACCCTCACAACAGACCTATGGTCAAAACTTTCTTGTCAATACCCTCACAACAGACCTTTGGTCAAATACTGTCTTGTCAATACCCTCACAACAGACCTATGGTCAAATACTATCTTGTCAATAACCTCACAACAGAGCTATGATCAAATACTGTCTTGTCAATACCCTCACAACAGACCTTTGGTCAAATACTGTCTTGTCAATACCCTCACAACAGACTTCTGGTCAAATACTGTCTTGTCAATACCCTCACTACAGACCTATGGCAAATAGTGTCTTGTCAATACCCTCACAACAGACTTCTTGTCAAATACTGTGTTGTCAATAACCTCACAACAGACCTATGGTCAAATACTCTCTTGTCAATACCATCACAAGAGACCTATGACCAAGTACTGTCTTGTCAATACCCTCACAACAGACCTATGGTCAAATACTGTCTTGTCAATACCCTAACAACGGACCTATGGTCAAATACTGTCTTGTCAATACCCTCACAATAGACCTATGATCAAATACTGTCTTGCCAATACCCTCACAACAGACCTATGATCAAATACTGTCTTGTCAATACCCTCACAACAGACCTTTGGTCAAATACTGTCTTGTCAATACCCTCACAACAGACTTCTGGTCAAATACTGTCTTGCCAATACCCTCACAACAGAGCTATGATCAAATACTGTCTTGTCAATACCCTCACAACAGACCTTTGGTCAAATACTGTCTTGTCAATACCCTCACAACAGACTTCTGGTCAAATACTGTGTTGTCAATAACCTCACAACAGACCTATGGTCAAATACTCTCTTGTCAATACCATCACAACAGACCTATGGTCAAATACTGTCTTGGCAATACCCTCACAACAGAGCTATGATCAAATACTGTCATGTCAATACCCTCACCACAGACCTAAGGTCAAATACTGTCTTGTCAATACCCTCACAACAGACCTATGGGCAAATACTGTCTTGTCAATACCCTCACAACAGACCTATGATCAAATACTGTCTTGTCAATACCCTCACAACAGACCTATGGTCAAAACTGTCTTGTCAATACCCTCACAACAGACCTTTGGTCAAATACTGTCTTGTCAATACACTCACAACAGACCTTTGGTCAAATACTGTCTTGTCAATACCCTCACAACAGACCTATGGTCAAATACTATCTTGTCAATAACCTCACAACAGAGCTATGATCAAATACTGTCTTGTCAATACCCTCACAAGAGACCTATCACCAAGTACTGTCTTGTCAATACCCTCACAACAGACCTATGGTCAAATACTGTCTTGTCAATACCCTAACAACGGACCTATGGTCAAATACTGTCTTGTCAATACCCTCACAACAGACCTATGATCAAATACTGTCTTGCCAATACCCTCACAACAGACCTATGGTCAAATACTGTCTTGTTAATACCCTCACAATAGACCTTTGGTCAAATACTGTCATGTCAATACCCTCACAACAGAGCTATGATCAAATACTGTCTTGTCAATACCCTCACAAGAGACCTATGATCAAGTACTGTCTTGTCAATACCCTCACAACAGACCTATGGTCAAATACTATCTTGTCAATATGCTCCAACAGACCTATGGTCAAAACTGTCTTGTCAATACCCTCACAACAGACCTATGGGCAAATACTATCTTGTCAATACCCTCACAACAGAACTATTGTCAAATACTATCTTGTCAATACCCTCACAACAGAACTATGGTCAAATACTATCTTGTCAATAACCTCACAACAGACCTATGGTCAAAACTGTCTTGTCAATACCCTCACAACAGACCTATGGTCAAATACTGTCTTTCCAATACCCTCACGTCAGATCCATGGTCAAATACTGTCTTGTCAATACCCTCACAATAGACCTTTGGTCAAATACTGTCTTGTCAATACCCTCACAACAGACCTATGGTCAAATACTATCTTGTCAATACTCTCACAACAGATCTATGGTCAAATACTGTCTTGTCAATACCCTCACAACAGACCTATGGTCAAATACTGTCTTGTCAATACCCTCACAACAGACCTATGGTCAAATACTGTCTTGTCAATACCCTCACAACTGACCTTTGGTCAAATACTGTCTTGTCAATACCGTCACAACAGACCTATGGTCAAATACTGTATTGTCAATACCCTCACAACAGACCTATGGTCAAATACTATCTTGTCAATACCCTCACAACAGATCAATGGCCAAATACTGTCTTGCCAATACCCTCAGAACGGACCTTTAGTCAAATACTGTCTTGTCAATACCCTCACAACAGACCTATGATGAAATACTGTCTTGTCAATACCCTCACAACAGACCTTTGGTCAAATACTGTCTTGTCAATACCCTCACAACAGACCTTTGGTCAACTACTGTCTTGTCAATACCCTCAAAACAGACCTTTGGTCAAATACTGTCTTGTCAATACCCTCACAACAGACCTATGATCAAATACTGTCTTGTCAATACCCTCACAACAGACCTTTGGTCAAATACTGTCTTGTCAATACCCTCACAACAGACCTATTATCAAATACTATCTTGTGAATACACTCACAACAGACCTATGGTCAAGTACTGTCTTGTCAATACCCTCACAACAGACCTTTGGTCAAATACTGTCTTATCTATAACCTCACAACAGACGTATGGTCAAGTACTGTCTTGTCAATACCCTCACAACAGACCTTTGGTCAAATACTGTCTTGTCAATACCCTCACAACAGACCTATAGTCAAGTACTGTCTTGTCAATACGCTCACAACAGATCTTTGGTCAAATACTGTCTTGTTAATACCCTCACAACAGACCTTTGGTCAAATACTCTCTTGTCAATACCCTCACAACAGACCTTTAGTCAAATACTGTCTTGTCAATATCCTCACAACAGACCTATGGTGAAATACTGTCTTTTCAATACCCTCACAACAGACCTTTGTTCAAATACTATATTGTCAATACCCTCACAAAAGACCTATAGTCAATACCCTCACAACAGACCTATGGGCAAATATTGTCTTGTCAATACCCTCACAACAGACCTATGGGCAAATATTGTCTTGTCAATACCCTCACAACAGACCTATGATCAAATACTGTCTTGTCAATACCCTCACAACAGACCTATGGTCAAAACTTTCTTGTCAATACCCTCACAACAGACCTTTGGTCAAATACTGTCTTGTCAATACCCTCACAAAAGACCTTTGGTCAAATACTGTCTTGTCAATACCCTCACAACAGACCTATGGTCAAATACTATCTTGTCAATAACCTCACAACAGAGCTATGATCAAATACTGTCTTGTCAATACCCTCACAACAGACCTTTGGTCAAATACTGTCTTGTCAATACCCTCACAACAGACTTCTGGTCAAATACTGTCTTGTCAATACCCTCACTACAGACCTATGGCAAATAGTGTCTTGTCAATACCCTCACAACAGACTTCTTGTCAAATACTGTGTTGTCAATAACCTCACAACAGACCTATGGTCAAATACTCTCTTGTCAATACCATCACAAGAGACCTATGACCAAGTACTGTCTTGTCAATACCCTCACAACAGACCTATGGTCAAATACTGTCTTGTCAATACCCTAACAACGGACCTATGGTCAAATACTGTCTTGTCAATACCCTCACAATAGACCTATGATCAAATACTGTCTTGCCAATACCCTCACAACAGACCTATGGTCAAATACTGTCTTGTCAATACCCTCACAATAGACCTTTGGTCAAATACTGTCATGTCAATACCCTCACAACAGAGCTATGATCAAATACTGTCTTGTCAATACCCTCACAAGAGACCTATGATCAAGTACTGTCTTGTCAATACCCTCACAACAGACCTATGGTCAAATACTATCTTGTCAATATGCTCCAACAGACCTATGGTCAAAACTGTCTTGTCAATACCCTCACAACAGACCTATGGGCAAATACTCTCTTGTCAATACCCTCCCAACAGACCTATGATCAAATACTGTCTTGTCAATACCCTCACAACAGACCTATGATCAAATACTGTCTAGTCAATACCCTCACAACAGACCTTTGGTCAAATACTGTCTTGTCAATACCCTCACAACAGACCTTTGGTCAAATACTGTCTTGTCAATACCCTCACAACAGACCTATGATCAAATACTGTCTTGTCAATACCCTCACAACAGACCTTTGGTCAAATACTGTCTTGCCAATACCCTCACAACAGACCTTTGGTCAAATACTGTCTTGTCAATACCCTCACAACAGAGCTTTGGTCAAATACTGTCTTGTCAATACCCTCACAACAGACCTATGATCAAATACTGTCTTGTCAATACCCTCACAACAGACCTATGATCAAATACTGTCTTGTCAATACCCTCACTACAGACCTTTGGTCAAATACTGTCTTATCAATACCCTCACAACAGACCTTTGGTCAAATACTGTCTTGTCAATACCCTCACAACAGACCTATGGTCAAATACTATCTTGTCAATACTCTCACAACAGATCTATGGTCAAATACTGTCTTGTCAATACCCTCACAACAGACCTATGGTCAAATACTGTCTTGTCAATACCCTCACAACAGACCTATGGTCAAATACTGTCTTGTCAATACCCTCACAACTGACCTTTGGTCAAATACTGTCTTGTCAATACCGTCACAACAGACCTATGGTCAAATACTGTCTTGTCAATACCCTCACAACAGACCTATGGTCAAATACTATCTTGTCAATACCCTCACAACAGATCAATGGCCAAATACTGTCTTGCCAATACCCTCAGAACGGACCTTTAGTCAAATACTGTCTTGTCAATACCCTCACAACAGACCTATGATCAAATACTGTCTTGTCAATACCCTCACAACTGACCTTTGGTCAAATACTGTCTTGTCAATACCCTCACAACAGACCTTTGGTCAAATACTGTCTTGTCAATACCCTCACAACAGACCTTTGGTCAAATACTGTCTTGTCAATACCCTCACAACAGACCTATGATCAAATACTGTCATGTCAATACCCTCACAACAGACCATTGGTCAAATACTGTCTTGTCAATACCCTCACAACAGACCTATTATCAAATACTATCTTGTGAATACACTCACAACAGACCTATGGTCAAGTACTGTCTTGTCAATACCCTCACAACAGACCTTTGGTCAAATACTGTCTTATCTATAACCTCACAACAGACGTATGGTCAAGTACTGTCTTGTCAATACCCTCACAACAGACCTTTGGTCAAATACTGTCTTGTCAATACCCTCACAACAGACCTATGGTCAAGTACTGTCTTGTCAATACGCTCACAACAGATCTTTGGTCAAATACTGTCTTGTCAATACCCTCACAACAGACCTTTGGTCAAATACTCTCTTGTCAATACCCTCACAACAGACCTCTAGTCAAATACTGTCTTGTCAATATCCCCACAACAGACCTATGGTGAAATACTGTCTTTTCAATACCCTCACAACAGACCTTTGTTCAAATACTATATTGTCAATACCCTCACAAAAGACCTATAGGCAAGTACTGTCTTCTCAATACCCTCACAACAGACCTATGATCAAGTACTGTCTTGTCAATACCCTCACAACACACCTATGATCAAGTACCGTCTTGTCAATACCCTCACAACAGAACTTTAGTCAAATACTATCTTGTCAATACCCTCACAACAGACCTATTGTCAAATACTATCTTGTCAATACGCTCACAACAGACCTACGGTCAAATACTGTCTTGTCAATACCGTCACAACAGATCTATGGTCAAATACGGTCTTGTCAATACCCTCACAACAGACCTACGCTCAAATACTGTCTTGCCAATACCCTCACAACAGACCTATGGTCAAATACTATCTTGTCAATACCCTCACAACAGACCTATGGTCAAATACTATCTTGTCAATACCCTCACAACAGACCTTTGGTCAAATACTGTCTTGTCAATAGCCTTACAACAGACCTATGGTCAAATACTGTCTTGTCAATACCCTCACAACAGACCTTTCGTCAAATACTGTCTTGTCAATACCCTCACAGCAGACCTATGGTCAAGTACTGTCTTGTCAATACCCTCACAACAGACCTATCATCAAGTAATAGTAATGTCTTTTCAATACCCTCACAACAGAACTTTGGTCATATACTGTCTTGTCAATACCCTCACAACAGACCTATGGTCAAATACTATCTTGTCAATACCCTCACAACAGACCTATAATCAAATACTGTCTTGTCAATATCCTCACAACAGACCTATGGTCAAATGCTGTCTTGTCAATACCCTCACAACAGACCTATGGTCAAATACTGTATTGTCAATACCCTCACGACAGACGTCTGGGCAAATACTGTCTTGTCAATACCCTCACAACAGACTTTTGGTCAAATACTGTCTTGTCAATACCCTCACAACAGACCTATGGTCAAATACTGTCTTGTCAATACCCTCACAACAGACCATTAGTCAAATACTATCTTGTCAATACCCTCACAACAGATCTACGGTCAAATACTGTCTTGTCAATACCCTAACAACAGACCTATGGTCAAATACTGTCTTGTCAATACCCTCACAACAGACCTATGATCAAATACTGTCTTGTCAATACCCTCACAACAGACCTTTGGTCAAATACTGTCTTGTCAATACCCTCACAACAGAACTATTGTCAAATACTATCTTGTCAATACCCTCACAACAGAACTATGGTCAAATACTATGTTGTCAATAACCTCACAACAGACCTATGGTCAAAACTGTCTTGTCAATACCCTCACAACAGACCTATGGTCAAATACTGTCTTTCCAATACCCTCAAGTCAGATCTATGGTCAAATACTGTCTTGTCAATACCCTCACAACAGACCTATGGTCAAATACTGTCTTATCAATACCCTCTCAACGGACCTATGCTCAAATACTATCTTGTCAATACCCTCACAATAGATCTATGGTCAAATACTGTCTTGCCAATACCCTCACAACAGACCTATGGTCAAATACTGTCTTGTCAATACTCTAACAACGGACCTATGGTCAAATACTGTCTTGTCAATACCCTCCCAACAGACCTATGATCAAATACTGTCTTGTCAATACCCTCACAACAGACCTATGATCAAATACTGTCTAGTCAATACCCTCACAACAGACCTTTGGTCAAATACTGTCTTGTCAATACCCTCACAACAGACCTTTGGTCAAATACTGTCTTGTCAATACCCTCACAACAGACCTATGATCAAATACTGTCTTGTCAATACCCTCACAACAGACCTTTGGTCAAATACTGTCTTGCCAATACCCTCACAACAGACCTTTGGTCAAATACTGTCTTGTCAATACCCTCACAACAGAGCTTTGGTCAAATACTGTCTTGTCAATACCCTCACAACAGACCTATGATCAAATACTGTCTTGTCAATACCCTCACAACAGACCTATGATCAAATACTGTCTTGTCAATACCCTCACTACAGACCTTTGGTCAAATACTGTCTTATCAATACCCTCACAACAGACCTTTGGTCAAATACTGTCTTGTCAATACCCTCACAACAGACCTATGGTCAAATACTATCTTGTCAATACTCTCACAACAGATCTATGGTCAAATACTGTCTTGTCAATACCCTCACAACAGACCTATGGTCAAATACTGTCTTGTCAATACCCTCACAACAGACCTATGGTCAAATACTGTCTTGTCAATACCCTCACAACTGACCTTTGGTCAAATACTGTCTTGTCAATACCGTCACAACAGACCTATGGTCAAATACTGTCTTGTCAATACCCTCACAACAGACCTATGGTCAAATACTATCTTGTCAATACCCTCACAACAGATCAATGGCCAAATACTGTCTTGCCAATACCCTCAGAACGGACCTTTAGTCAAATACTGTCTTGTCAATACCCTCACAACAGACCTATGATCAAATACTGTCTTGTCAATACCCTCACAACTGACCTTTGGTCAAATACTGTCTTGTCAATACCCTCACAACAGACCTTTGGTCAAATACTGTCTTGTCAATACCCTCACAACAGACCTTTGGTCAAATACTGTCTTGTCAATACCCTCACAACAGACCTATGATCAAATACTGTCATGTCAATACCCTCACAACAGACCTTTGGTCAAATACTGTCTTGTCAATACCCTCACAACAGACCTATTATCAAATACTATCTTGTGAATACACTCACAACAGACCTATGGTCAAGTACTGTCTTGTCAATACCCTCACAACAGACCTTTGGTCAAATACTGTCTTATCTATAACCTCACAACAGACGTATGTTCAAGTACTGTCTTGTCAATACCCTCACAACAGACATTTGGTCAAATACTGTCTTGTCAATACCCTCACAACAGACCTATGGTCAAGTACTGTCTTGTCAGTACGCTCACAACAGATCTTTGGTCAAATACTGTCTTGTCAATACCCTCACAACAGACCTTTGGTCAAATACTCTCTTGTCAATACCCTCACAACAGACCTCTAGTCAAATACTGTCTTGTCAATATCCCCACAACAGACCTATGGTGAAATACTGTCTTTTCAATACCCTCACAACAGACCTTTGTTCAAATACTATATTGTCAATACCCTCACAAAAGACCTATAGGCAAGTACTGTCTTCTCAATACCCTCACAACAGACCTATGATCAAGTACTGTCTTGTCAATACCCTCACAACACACCTATGATCAAGTACCGTCTTGTCAATACCCTCACAACAGAACTTTAGTCAAATACTATCTTGTCAATACCCTCACAACAGACCTATTGTCAAATACTATCTTGTCAATACGCTCACAACAGACCTACGGTCAAATACTGTCTTGTCAATACCGTCACAACAGATCTATGGTCAAATACGGTCTTGTCAATACCCTCACAACAGACCTACGCTCAAATACTGTCTTGCCAATAGCCTCACAACAGACCTATGGTCAAATACTATCTTGTCAATACCCTCACAACAGACCTATGGTCAAATACTATCTTGTCAATACCCTCACAACAGACCTTTGGTCAAATACTGTCTTGTTAATAGCCTTACAACAGACCTATGGTCAAATACTGTCTTGTCAATACCCTCACAACAGACCTTTCGTCAAATACTGTCTTGTCAATACCCTCACAGCAGACCTATGGTCAAGTACTGTCTTGTCAATACCCTCACAACAGACCTATCATCAAGTAATAGTAATGTCTTTTCAATACCCTCACAACAGAACTTTGGTCAAATACTGTCTTGTCAATACCCTCACAACAGACCTATGGTCAAATACTATCTTGTCAATACCCTCACAACAGACCTATAATCAAATACTGTCTTGTCAATATCCTCACAACAGACCTATGGTCAAATGCTGTCTTGTCAATACCCTCACAACAGACCTATGGTCAAATACTGTATTGTCAATACCCTCACAACAGACGTCTGGTCAAATACTGTCTTGTCAATACCCTCACAACAGACTTTTGGTCAAATACTGTCTTGTCAATACCCTCACAACAGACCTATGGTCAAATACTGTCTTGTCAATACCCTCACAACAGACCATTAGTCAAATACTATCTTGTCAATACCCTCACAACAGATCTACGGTCAAATACTGTCTTGTCAATACCCTAACAACAGACCTATGGTCAAATACTGTCTTGTCAATACCCTCACAACAGACCTATGATCAAATACTGTCTTGTCAATACCCTCACAACAGACCTTTGGTCAAATACTGTCTTGTCAATACCTCACAACAGACCTTTGGTCAAATACTGTCTTGTCAATACCCTCACAACAGACCTATGATCAAATACTGTCTTGTCAATACCCTCACAACAGACCTTTGGTCAAATACTGTCTTGTCAATACCCTCACAACAGACCTTTGGCCAAATACTGTCTTGTCAATACCCTCACAACAGAGTTTTGGTCAAATACTGTCTCGTCAATACCCTCACAACAGACCTATGATCAAATACTGTCTTGTCAATACCCTCACAACAGACCTATGATCAAATACTGTCTTGTCAATACCCTCACAACAGACCTTTGGTCAAATACTGTCTTGTCAATACCCTCACAACAGACCTTTGGTCAAATACTGTCTTGTCAATACCGTCACAACAGACCTATGGTCAAATACTGTCTTGTCAATACCCTTACAACTGACCTATGGTCAAATACTATCTTGTCAATACCCTCACAACAGATCAATGGCCAAATACTGTCTCGCCAATACCCTCAGAACAGACCTTTGGTCAAATACTGTCTTGTCAATACCCTCACAACAGACCTATTATCAAATACTATCTTGTCAATACACTCACAACAGACCTATGGTCAAGTACTGTCTTGTCAATACCCTCACAACAGACCTTTGGTCAAATACTGTCTTATCTATAACCTCACAACAGACCTATGGTCAAGTACTGTCTTGTCAATACCCTCACAACAGACCTTTGGTCAAATACTGTCTTGTCAATACCCTCACAACAGACCTATGGTCAAGTACTGTCTTGTCAATACGCTCACAACAGATCTTTGGTCAAATACTGTCTTGTCAATACCCTCACAACAGACCTTTGGTCAAATACTCTCTTGTCAATACCCTCACAACAGACCTTTAGTCAAATACTGTCTTTTCAATATCCTCACAACAGACCTATGGTGAAATACTGTCTTTTCAATACCCTCACAACAGACCTTTGGTCAAATACTGTATTGTCAATACCCTCACAAAAGACATATGTTCAAGTACTGTCTTGTCAATACCCTCACAACAGACCTATGATCAAGTACTGTCTTGTCAATACCCTCACAACAGACCTATGATCAAGTACCGTCTTGTCAATACCCTCACAACAGAACTTTAGTCAAATACTATCTTTTCAATACCCTCACAACAGACCTATTGTCAAATACTATCTTGTCAATACGCTCACAACAGACCTACGGTCAAATACTGTCTTGTCAATACCGTCACGACAGATCTATGGTCAAATACTGTCTTGTCAATACCCTCACAACAGACCTATGGTCAAATACTGTCTTGCCAATACCCTCACAACAGACCTATGGTCAAATACTATCTTGTCAATACCCTCACAACAGACCTATGGTCAAATACTTTCTTGTGAATACCCTCACAACAGACCTTTGGTCAAATACTGTCTTGTCAATACCCTCACAACAGACCTGTTGTCAAATACTGTTTTGTCAATACCCTCACAACAGACCTTTAGTCAAATACTGTCTTGTCAATACCCTTACAACAGACCTATGGTCAAATACTGTCTTGTCAATACCCTCACAGCAGACCTATGGTCAAGTACTGTCTTGTCAATACCCTCACAACAGACCTATGATCAAGTAATGTCTTTTCAATACCCTCACAACAGACCTATGGTCAAATACGGTCTTGTCAATACCCTCACAACAGACCTTTGGTCAAATACTGTCTTGTCAATATCCTCACAACAGACCTATGGTCAAATACTGTCTTGTCAATACCCTCACAACAGACCTATGGTCAAATACTGTCTTGTCAATACCCTCACAACAGACCTATAAGCAAATACTGTCTTGTCAATATCCTCACAACAGACCTATGGTCAAATACTGTCTTGTCAATACCCTCACAACAGACGTCTGGTCAAATACTGTCTTGTCAATACCCTCACAACAGACTTTTGGTCAAATACTGTCTTGTCAATACCCTCACAACAGACCTATGGTCAAATACTGTCTTGTCAATACCCTCACAGCAGACCTATGGTCAAGTACTGTCTTGTCAATACCCTCACAACAGATCTATGATCAAGTAATGTCTTTTCAATACCCTCACAACAGAACTTTGGTCAAATACTGTCTTGTCAATACCCTCACAACAGACCTATGGTCAAATACTGTCTTGTCAATATCCTCACAACAGACCTATGGTCAAATACTGTCTTGTCAATACCCTCACAACAGACCTATGGTCAAATACTGTCTTGTCAATACCCTCACAACAGACCTATAATCAAATACTGTCTTGTCAATATCCTCACAACAGACCTATGGTCAAATACTGTCTTGTCAATACCCTCACAACAGACGTCTGGTCAAATACTATCTTGTCAATACCCTCACAACAGACCTACTGTCAAATACTGTCTTGTCAATACCCTAACAACAGACCTATGGTCAAATACTGTCTTGTCAATACCCTCACAACAGACCTATGATCAAATACTGTCTTGTCAATATCCTCACAACAGACCTATGGTCAAATACTGTCTTGTCAATACCCTCACAACAGACCTATGGTCAAATACTGTCTTGTCAATACCCTCACAACAGACCTATAATCAAATACTGTCTTGTCAATATCCTCACAACAGACCTATGGTCAAATACTGTCTTGTCAATACCCTCACAACAGACGTCTGGTCAAATACTATCTTGTCAATACCCTCACAACAGACCTACTGTCAAATACTGTCTTGTCAATACCCTAACAACAGACCTATGGTCAAATACTGTCTTGTCAATACCCTAACAACAGACCTATGATCAAATACTGTCTTGTCAATACCCTCACAACAGACCTATGGTCAAATACTGTCTTGTCAATACCCTCACAACAGACCTATGGTTAAATACTATCTTGTCAATACCCTCACAACAGACCTATGGTCAAATAATATCTTGTCAATAACCTCACAACAGACCTATGGTCAAATACTGTCTTGTCAATACCCTCACAACAGACCTATGGTCAAATAATATCTTGTCAATACCCTCACAACAGACCTATGGTTAAATACTATCTTGTCAATACCTTCACAACAGACCTATGGTCAAATACCGTCTTGTCAATACCCTAACAACAGACCTATGGTCAAATACTGTCTTGTCAATACCCTCACAACAGACCTATGATCAAATACTATCTTGTCAATACCTTCACAACAGACCTATGGTCAAATACTGTCTTGTCAATACCCTCACAACAGACCTATGGTCAAATACTGTCTTGTCAATACCCTCACAACAGACCTATGGTTAAATACTATCTTGTCAATACCCTCACAACAGACCTATGGTCAAATACTATCTTGTCAATAACCTCACAACAGACCTATGGTCAAATACTGTCTTGTCAATACCCTCACAACAGACCTATGGTCAAATAATATCTTGTCAATACCCTCACAACAGACCTATGGTTAAATACTATCTTGTCAATACCTTCACAACAGACCTATGGTCAAATACCGTCTTGTCAATACCCTCACAACAGACCTATGGTCAAATACTATCTCGCCAATACCCTCACAACAGACCTATGGTCAAGTACTATCTCGCCAATACCCTCACAACAGACCCATGGTCAAATACTGTCTTGCCAATACCCTCAGAATGGACCTTTGGTCAAATAATGTCTTGTCACTACCCTCACGACCGACCTATGGTCAAATACTGTCTTGTCAATACCCTCACAACAGACCTATGGTCAAATACTGTCTTGCCAATACCCTCACAACAGACCCATGGTCGAATACTGTCTTGCCAATACCCTCAGAACAGACCCATGGTGAAATACTGTCTTGCCAATACCCTCAGAATGGAACTTTGGTCAAATACTGTCTTGTCACTACCCTCACAATCGACCTATGGTCAAATACTGTCTTGTCAATACCCTCACAACAGAACCATGGTCAAATACTGTCTTGCCAATACACTCACAACAGACCCATGGTCAAATACTGTCTTGCCAATACCCTCAGCATGGACCTTTGGTCAAATACTGTCTTGTCACTACCCTCACAGTCGACCTATGGTCAAATACTGTCTTGTCAATACCCTCACAACAGAACCATGGTCAAATACTGTCTTGCCAATACCCTCACAACAGACCCATGGTCAAATACTGTCTTGCCAATACCCTCAGAATGGACCTTTGGTCAAATACTGTCTTGTCACTACCCTCACAACCGATCTATGGTCAAATACTGTCTTGTCAATACCCTCACAACCGACCTATGGTCAAATACTGTCTTGTCAATACCCTCACAACAGATCTATGGCCAAATACTGTCTTGTCAATACCCTAACAACAGACCTATGGTCAAATACTATCTTGTCAATACCCTCACAAAAGACCTATGGTCAAATACTATCTTGTCAATACCCTCACAACAGACCTATGGTCAAATACTGTCTTGTCAATACCCTCACAACAGACCTATGGTCAAGTACTGTCTTGTCAATACCCTCACAACAGACCTTTGGTCAAATACTGTCTTGTCAATACCCTCACAACAGACCTTTGGTCAAATACTGTTTGTCAATACCCTCACAACAGACCTATGATCAAATACTCTCTTGTCAATACCCTCACAACAGACCTTTGGTCAAATACTGTCTTGTCAATACCCTCACAACAGACCTTTGGTCAAATACTGTCTTGTCAATACCCTCACAACAGAGCTTTGGTCAAATACTGTCTCGTCAATACCCTCACAACAGACCTATGATCAAATACTGTCTTGTCAATACCGTCACAACAGACCTATGATCAAATACTGTCTTGTCAATACCCTCACAACAGACCTTTGGTCAAATACTGTCTTGTCAATACCCTCACAACAGACCTTTGGTCAAATACTGTCTTGTCAATACCGTCACAACAGACCTATGGTCAAATACTGTCTTGTCAATACCCTCACAACTGACCTATGGTCAAATACTATCTTGTCAATACCCTCACAACAGATCAATGGCCAAATACTGTCTTGCCAATACCCTCACAACGGACCTTTGGTCAAATACTGTCTTGTCAATACCCTCACAACAGACCTATGATCAAATACTGTCTTGCCAATACCCTCAGAACGGACCTTTGGTCAAATACTGTCTTGTCAATACCCTCACAACAGACCTATTATCAAATACTATCTTGTCAACACACTCACAACAGACCTATGGTCAAGTACTGTCTTGTCAATACCCTCACAACAGACCTATGGTCAAATACTATCTTGTCAATACCCTCACAACAGACCTATGATCAAATACTGTCTTGCCAATACCCTCAGAACGGACCTTTGGTCAAATACTGTCTTGTCAATACCCTCACAACAGACCTATTATCAAATACTATCTTGTCAATACACTCACAACAGACCCATGGTCAAGTACTGTCTTGTCAATACCTCACAACAGACCTTTGGTCAAATACTGTCTTATCTATAACCTCACAACAGACGTATGGTCAAGTACTGTCTTGTCAATACCCTCACAACAGACCTATGATCAAATACTGTCTTGTCAATACCCTCACAACAGACCTTTGGTCAAATACTGTCTTGTCAATACCCTCACAACAGACCTTTGGTCAAATACTGTCTTATCAATACCCTCACAACAGACCTTTGGTCAAATACTGTCTCGTCAATACCCTCACAACAGACCTATGATCAAATACTGTCTTGTCAATACCCTCACAACAGACCTTTGGTCAAATACTGTCTTGTCAATACCCTCACAACAGACCTTTGGTCAAATACTGTCTTGTCAATACCCTCACAACAGAGCTTTGGTCAAATGCTGTCTCGTCAATACCCTCACAACAGACCTATGATCAAATACTGTCTTGTCAATACCCTCACAACAGACCTATGATCAAATACTCTCTTGTCAATACCCTCACAACAGACCTTTGGTCAAATACTGTCTTGTCAATACCCTCACAACAGACCTTTGGTCAAATACTGTCTTGTCAATACCGTCACAACAGACCTATGGTCAAATACTGTCTTGTCAATACCCTCACAACTGACCTATGGTCAAATACTATCTTGTCAATACCCTCACAACAGATCAATGGCCAAATACTGTCTTGCCAATACCCTCAGAACGGACCTTTGGTCAAATACTGTCTTGTCAATACCCTCACAACAGACCTATTATCAAATACTATCTTGTCAATACACTCACAACAGACCCATGGTCAAGTACTGTCTTGTCAATACCTCACAACAGACCTTTGGTCAAATACTGTCTTATCTATAACCTCACAACAGACGTATGGTCAAGTACTGTCTTGTCAATACCCTCACAACAGACCTTTGGTCAAATACTGTCTTGTCAATACCCTCACAACAGACCTGTGGTCAAGTACTGTCTTGTCAATACGCTCACAACAGATCTTTGGTCAAATACTGTCTTGTCAATACCCTCACAACAGACCTCTTGTCAAATACTCTCTTGTCAATACCCTCACAACAGACCTTTAGTCAAATACTGTCTTGTCAATATCCTCACAACAGACCTATGGTGAAATACTGTCTTTTCAATACCCTCACAACAGACCTTTGTTCAAATACTATATTGTCAATACCCTCACAAAAGACCTATAGTCAAGTACTGTCTTGTCAATACCCTCACAACAGACCTATGATCAAGTACTGTCTTGTCAATTCCCTCACAACAGACCTATGATCAAGTACCGTCTTGTCAATACCCTCACAACAGAACTTTAGTCAAATACTATCTTTAAATACCCTCACAACAGACCTATTGTCAAATACTATCTTGTCAATACGCTCACAACAGACCTACGGTCAAATACTGTCTTGTCAATACCGTCACAACAGATCTATGGTCAAATACTGTCTTGTCAATACCCTCACAACAGACCTATGGTCAAATACTGTCTTGCCAATACCCTCACAACAGACCTATGGTCAAATACTATCTTGTCAATGCCCTCACAGCAGACCTATGGTCAAATACTATCTTGTCAATACCCTCACAACAGACCGTTGGTCAAATACTGTCTTGTCAATACCCTCACAATAGACCTGTTGTCAAATACTGTTTTGTCAATACCCTCACAACAGACCTTTAGTCAAATACTGTCTTGTCAATACCCTCACAACAGACCTATGGTCAAGTACTGTCTTGTCAATAGGCTCACAACAGACCTGTGGTCAAATACTGTCTTGTCAATACCCTCACAACAGACCTTTGGTCAAATACTGTCTTGTCAATACCCTTACAAAAGACCTATGGTCAAATACTGTCTTGTCAATACCCTCAGAACAGACCTTTCCTTCAAATACTGTCTTGTCAATACCCTCACAACAGACCTATGGTCAAATACTATCTTGTCAATACCCTCACAACAGACCTATAATCAAATACTGTCTTGTCAATATCCTCACAACAGACCTATGGTCAAATACTGTCTTGTCAATACCCTCACAACAGACCTATGGTCAAATACTGTATTGTCAATACCCTCACAACAGACGTCTGGTCAAATACTGTCTTGTGAATACCCTCACAACAGACTTTTGGTCAAATACTGTCTTGTCAATACCCTCACAACAGACCTCAAATACTGTCTTGTCAATACCCTCACAACAGACCTATGATCAAATACTCTCTTGTCAATACCCCCACAACTGACCTTTGGTCAAATACTGTCTTGTCAATACCCTCACAACAGACCTACGGTCAAATACTGTCTTGTCAATACCCTAACAACAGACCTATGGTCAAATACTGTCTTGTCAACACCCTCACAACAGACCTATGATCAAATACTGTCTTGTCAATATCCTCACAACAGACCTATGGTCAAATACTGTCTTGTCAATACCCTCACAACAGACCTATGGTCAAATACTGTCTTGTCAATACCCTCACAACAGACCTATGGTTAAATACTATCTTTTCAATACCCTCACAACAGACCTATGGTCAAATACTATCTTGTCAATAACCTCACAACAGACCTATGGTCAAATACTGTCTTGTCAATACCCTCACAACAGACCTATGGTCAAATAATATCTTGTCAATACCCACGCAACAGACCTATGATCAAATACTGTCTTGTCAATACCCTCACAACAGACCTTTGGTCAAATACTGTCTTGTCAATACCCTCACAACAGACCTTTGGTCAAATACTGTCTTGTCAATACCCTCACAACAGAGCTTTGGTCAAATACTGTCTCGTCAATACCCTCACAACAGACCTATGATCAAATACTGTCTTGTCAATACCCTCACAACAGACCTATGATCAAATACTCTCTTGTCAATACCCTCACAACAGACCTTTGGTCAAATACTGTCTTGTCAATACCCTCACAACAGACCTTTGGTCAAATACTGTCTTGTCAATACCGTCACAACAGACCTATGGTCAAATACTGTCTTGTCAATACCCTCACAACTGAACTATGGTCAAATACTATCTTGTCAATACCCTCACAACAGATCAATGGCCAAATACTGTCTTGCCAATACCCTCAGAACGGACCTTTGGTCAAATACTGTCTTGTCAATACCCTCACAACAGACCTATTATCAAATACTATCTTGTCAATACACTCACAACAGACCCATGGTCAAGTACTGTCTTGTCAATACCCTCACAACAGACCTTTGGTCAAATACTGTCTTATCTATAACCTCACAACAGACTTATGGTCAAGTACTGTCTTGTCAATACCCTCACAACAGACCTTTGGTCAAATACTGTCTTGTCAATACCCTCACAACAGACCTGTGGTCAAGTACTGTCTTGTCAATACGCTCACAACAGATCTTTGGTCAAATACTGTCTTGTCAATACCCTAACAACAGACCTATGGTCAAATACTATCTTGTCAATACCCTCACAAAAGACCTATGGTCAAATACTATCTTGTCAATACCCTCACAACAGACCTATGGTCAAATACTGTCTTGTCAATACCCTCACAACAGACCTATGGTCAAGTACTGTCTTGTCAATACCCACACAACAGACCTTTGGTCAAATACTGTCTTCTCAATACCCTCACAACAGACCTTTGGTCAAATACTGTTTGTCAATACTCTCACAACAGACCTATGATCAAATACTCTCTTGTCAATACCCTCACAACAGACTTTGGTCAAATACTGTCTTGTCAATACCCTCACAACAGACCTTTGGTCAAATATTGTCTTGTCAATACCCTCACAACAGAGCTTTGGTCAAATACTGTCTCGTCAATACCCCCACAACAGACCTATGATCAAATACTGTCTTGTCAATACCCTCACAACAGACCTATGATCAAATACTGTCTTGTCAATACCCTCACAACAGACCTTTGGTCAAATACTGTCTTGTCAATACCCTCACAACAGACCTTTGGTCAAATACTGTCTTGTCAATACCCTCACAACAGACCTATGGTCAAATACTGTCTTGTCAATACCCTCACAACTGACCTATGGTCAAATACTATCTTGTCAATACCCTCACAACAGACCTATGATCAAATACTGTCTTGTCAATACCCTCACAACAGACCTTTGGTCAAATACTGTCTTGTCAATACCCTCACAACAGACCTTTGGTCAAATACTGTCTTGTCAATACCCTCACAACTGACCTATGGTCAAATACTATCTTGTCAATACCCTCACAACAGATCAATGGCCAAATACTGTCTTGCCAATACCCTCAGAACGGACCTTTGGTCAAATACTGTCTTGTCAATACCCTCACAACAGACCTATTATCAAATACTATCTTGTCAATACACTCACAACAGACCCATGGTCAAGTACTGTCTTGTCAATACCCTCACAACAGACCTTTGGTCAAATACTGTCTTATCTATAACCTCACAACAGACGTATGGTCAAGTACTGTCTTGTCAATACCCTCACAACAGACCTTTGGTCAAATACTGTCTTGTCAATACCCTCACAACAGACCTGTGGTCAAGTACTGTCTTGTCAATACGCTCACAACAGATCTTTGGTCAAATACTGTCTTGTCAATACCCTCACAACAGACCTCTTGTCAAATACTCTCTTGTCAATACCCTCACAACAGACCTTTAGTCAAATACTGTCTTGTCAATATCCTCACAACAGACCTATGGTGAAATACTGTCTTTTCAATACCCTCACAACAGACCTTTGTTCAAATACTATATTGTCAATACCCTCACAAAAGACCTATAGTCAAGTACTGTCTTGTCAATACCCTCACAACAGACCTATGATCAAGTACTGTCTTGTCAATTCCCTCACAACAGACCTATGATCAAGTACCGTCTTGTCAATACCCTCACAACAGAACTTTAGTCAAATACTATCGTGTCAATACCCTCACAACAGACCTATTGTCAAATACTATCTTGTCAATACGCTCACAACAGACCTACGGTCAAATACTGTCTTGTCAATACCGTCACAACAGATCTATGGTCAAATACTGTCTTGTCAATACCCTCACAACAGACCTATGGTCAAATACTGTCTTGCCAATACCCTCACAACAGACCTGTGGTCAAATACTATCTTGTCAATGCCCTCACAGCAGACCTATGGTCAAATACTATCTTGTCAATACCCTCACAACAGACCTTTGGTCAAATACTGTCTTGTCAATACCCTCACAACAGACCTGTTGTCAGATACTGTTTTGTCAATACCCTCACAACAGACCTTTGGTCAAATACTGTCTTGTCAATACCCTCACAACAGACCTATGGTCAAGTACTGTCTTGTCAATAGGCTCACAACAGACCTGTGGTCAAATACTGTCTTGTCAATACCCTCACAACAGACCTTTGGTCAATTACTGTCTTGTCAATACCCTTACAAGAGACCTATGGTCAAATACTGTCTTGTCAATACCCTCAGAACAGACCTTTCCTTCAAGTACTGTCTTGTCAATACCCTCACAACAGACCTATGATCAAGTAATGTCTTTTCAATACCCTCACAACAGAACTTTGGTCAAATACTGTCTTGTCAATACCCTCACAACAGACCTATGGTCAAATACTATCTTGTCAATACCCTCACAACAGACCTATAATCAAATACTGTCTTGTCAATATCCTCACAACAGACCTATGGTCAAATACTGTCTTGTCAATACCCTCACAACAGACCTATGGTCAAATACTGTATTGTCAATACCCTCACAACAGACGTCTGGTCAAATACTGTCTTGTGAATACCCTCACAACAGACTTTTGGTCAAATACTGTCTTGTCAATACCCTCACAACAGACCTCAAATACTGTCTTGTCAATACCCTCACAACAGACCTATGATCAAATACTCTCTTGTCAATACCCTCACAACTGACCTTTGGTCAAATACTGTCTTGTCAATACCCTCACAACAGATCTTTGGTCAAATACTGTCTTCTCAATACCCTCACAACAGAGCTTTGGTCAACTACTGTCTCGTCAATACCCTCACAACAGACCTATGATCAAATACTGTCTTGTCAATACCCTCACAACAGACCTATGATCAAATACTGTCTTGTCAATACCCTCACAACTGACCTTTGGTCAAATACTATCTTGTCAATACCCTCACAACAGATCAATGGCCAAATACTGTCTTGCCAATGCCCTCAGAACGGACCTTTGGTCAAATACTGTCTTGTCAATATCCTCACAACAGACCTATTATCAAATACTATCTTGTCAATACACTCACAACAGACCAATGGTCAAGTACTGTCTTGTCAATACCCTCACAACAGACCTATGGTCAAATACTATCTTGTCAATACCCTCACAACAGATCAATGGCCAAATACTGTCTTGCCAATACCCTCAGAACGGACCTTTGGTAAAATACTGTCTTGTCAATACCCTCACAACAGACCTATGATCAAATACTGTCTTGTCAATAGCCTCACAACAGACCTTTGGTCAAATACTGTCTTGTCAATACCCTCACAACAGACCTTTGGTCAAATACTGTCTTATCAATACCCTCACAACAGACCTTTGGTCAAATACTGTCTTGTCAATACCCTCACAACAGACCTATGATCAAATACTGTCTTGTCAATACCCTCACAACAGACCTTTGGTCAAATACTGTCTTGTCAATACCCTCACAACAGACCTTTGGTCAAATACTGTCTTGTCAATACCCTCACAACAGAGCTTTGGTCAAATACTGTCTCGCCAATACCCTCACAACAGACCTATGATCAAATACTGTCTTGTCAATACCCTCACAACAGACCTATGATCAAATACTCTCTTGTCAATACCCTCACAACAGACCTTTGGTCAAATACTGTCTTGTCAATACCCTCACAACAGACCTTTGGTCAAATACTGTCTTGTCAATACCGTCACAACAGACCTATGGTCAAATACTGTCTTGTCAATACCCTCACAACAGACCTTTGGTCAAATACTGTCTTGTCAATACCGTCAAAACAGACCTATGGTCAAATACTGTCTTGTCAATACCCTCACAACTGACCTATTATCAAATACTATCTTGTCAATACACTCACAACAGACCTATGGTCAAGTACTGTCTTGTCAATACCCTCACAATAGACCTTTGGTCAAATATTGTCTTATCTATAACCTCACAACAGACGTATGGTCAAGTACTGTCTTGTCAATACCCTCACAACAGACCTTTGGTCAAATACTGTCTTGTCAATACCCTCACAACAGACCTGTGGTCAAGTACTGTCTTGTCAATACGCTCACAACAGATCTTTGGTCAAATACTGTCTTGTCAATACCCTCACAACAGACCTTTGGTCAAATACTCTCTTGTCAATACCCTCACTACAGACCTTTAGTCAAATACTGTCTTGTCAATATCCTCACAACAGACCTATGGTGAAATACTGTCTTTTCAATAAACTCACAACAGAACTTTGTTCAAATACTATATTGTCAATACCCTCACAACAGACCTATAGTCAAGTACTGTCTTGTCAATACCCTCACAACAGACCTATGATCAAGTACTGTGTTGTCAATACCTTCACAACAGACCTATGATCAAGTACCGTCTTGTCAATACCCTCACAACAGACCTACGGTCAAATACTGTCTTGTCAATACCGTCACAACAGATCTATGGTCAGATACTGTCTTGTCAATACCCTCACAACAGACCTATGATCAAATACTGTCTTGCCAATACACTCACAACAGACCTATGGTCAAATACTATCTTGTCAATACCCTCACAACAGACCTATGGTCAAATACTATCTTGTCAATACCCTCACAACAGACCTTTGGTCAAATACTGTCTTGTCAATACCCTCACAACAGACCTGTTGTCAAATACTGTTTTGTCAATACCCTCACAACAGACCTTTAGTCAAATACTGTCTTGTCAATACCCTCACAACAGACGTATGGTCAAGTACTGTCTTGTCAATAGGCTCACAACAGACCTGTGGTCAAATACTGTCTTGTCAATACCCTCACCACAGACCTTTGGTCAAATACTGTCTTGTCAATACCCTTACAACAGACCTATGGTCAAGTACTGTCTTGTCAATACCCTCACAACAGACCTTTGGTCAAATACTGTCTTATCTATAACCTCACAACAGACGTATGGTCAAGTACTGTCTTGTCAATACCCTCACAACAGACCTTTGGTCAAATACTGTCTTGTCACTACCCTCACAACAGACCTGTGGTCAAGTACTGTCTTGTCAATACGCTCACAACAGATCTTTGGTCAAATACTGTCTTGTCAATACCCTCACAACAGACCTCTTGTCAAATACTCTCTTGTCAATACCCTCACAACAGACCTTTAGTCAAATACTGTCTTGTCAATATCCTCACAACAGACCTATGGTGAAATACTGTCTTTTCAATACCCTCACAACAGACCTTTGTTCAAATACTATATTGTCAATACCCTCACAAAAGACCTATAGTCAAGTACTGTCTTGTCAATACCCTCACAACAGACCTATGATCAAGTACTGTCTTGTCAATTCCCTCACAACAGACCTATGATCAAGTACCGTCTTGTCAATACCCTCACAACAGAACTTTAGTCAAATACTATCGTGTCAATACCCTCACAACAGACCTATTGTCAAATACTATCTTGTCAATACGCTCACAACAGACCTACGGTCAAATACTGTCTTGTCAATACCGTCACAACAGATCTATGGTCAAATACTGTCTTGTCAATACCCTCACAACAGACCTATGGTCAAATACTGTCTTGCCAATACCCTCACAACAGACCTGTGGTCAAATACTATCTTGTCAATGCCCTCACAGCAGACCTATGGTCAAATACTATCTTGTCAATACCCTCACAACAGACCTTTGGTCAAATACTGTCTTGTCAATACCCTCACAACAGACCTGTTGTCAGATACTGTTTTGTCAATACCCTCACAACAGACCTTTGGTCAAATACTGTCTTGTCAATACCCTCACAACAGACCTATGGTCAAGTACTGTCTTGTCAATAGGCTCACAACAGACCTGTGGTCAAATACTGTCTTGTCAATACCCTCACAACAGACCTTTGGTCAATTACTGTCTTGTCAATACCCTTACAAGAGACCTATGGTCAAATACTGTCTTGTCAATACCCTCAGAACAGACCTTTCCTTCAAGTACTGTCTTGTCAATACCCTCACAACAGACCTATGATCAAGTAATGTCTTTTCAATACCCTCACAACAGAACTTTGGTCAAATACTGTCTTGTCAATACCCTCACAACAGACCTATGGTCAAATACTATCTTGTCAATACCCTCACAACAGACCTATAATCAAATACTGTCTTGTCAATATCCTCACAACAGACCTATGGTCAAATACTGTCTTGTCAATACCCTCACAACAGACCTATGGTCAAATACTGTATTGTCAATACCCTCACAACAGACGTCTGGTCAAATACTGTCTTGTGAATACCCTCACAACAGACTTTTGGTCAAATACTGTCTTGTCAATACCCTCACAACAGACCTCAAATACTGTCTTGTCAATACCCTCACAACAGACCTATGATCAAATACTCTCTTGTCAATACCCTCACAACTGACCTTTGGTCAAATACTGTCTTGTCAATACCCTCACAACAGATCTTTGGTCAAATACTGTCTTCTCAATACCCTCACAACAGAGCTTTGGTCAACTACTGTCTCGTCAATACCCTCACAACAGACCTATGATCAAATACTGTCTTGTCAATACCCTCACAACAGACCTATGATCAAATACTGTCTTGTCAATACCCTCACAACTGACCTTTGGTCAAATACTATCTTGTCAATACCCTCACAACAGATCAATGGCCAAATACTGTCTTGCCAATGCCCTCAGAACGGACCTTTGGTCAAATACTGTCTTGTCAATATCCTCACAACAGACCTATTATCAAATACTATCTTGTCAATACACTCACAACAGACCAATGGTCAAGTACTGTCTTGTCAATACCCTCACAACAGACCTATGGTCAAATACTATCTTGTCAATACCCTCACAACAGATCAATGGCCAAATACTGTCTTGCCAATACCCTCAGAACGGACCTTTGGTAAAATACTGTCTTGTCAATACCCTCACAACAGACCTATGATCAAATACTGTCTTGTCAATACCCTCACAACAGACCTTTGGTCAAATACTGTCTTGTCAATACCCTCACAACAGACCTTTGGTCAAATACTGTCTTATCAATACCCTCACAACAGACCTTTGGTCAAATACTGTCTTGTCAATACCCTCACAACAGACCTATGATCAAATACTGTCTTGTCAATACCCTCACAACAGACCTTTGGTCAAATACTGTCTTGTCAATACCCTCACAACAGACCTTTGGTCAAATACTGTCTTGTCAATACCCTCACAACAGAGCTTTGGTCAAATACTGTCTCGCCAATACCCTCACAACAGACCTATGATCAAATACTGTCTTGTCAATACCCTCACAACAGACCTATGATCAAATACTCTCTTGTCAATACCCTCACAACAGACCTTTGGTCAAATACTGTCTTGTCAATACCCTCACAACAGACCTTTGGTCAAATACTGTCTTGTCAATACCGTCACAACAGACCTATGGTCAAATACTGTCTTGTCAATACCCTCACAACAGACCTTTGGTCAAATACTGTCTTGTCAATACCGTCAAAACAGACCTATGGTCAAATACTGTCTTGTCAATACCCTCACAACTGACCTATTATCAAATACTATCTTGTCAATACACTCACAACAGACCTATGGTCAAGTACTGTCTTGTCAATACCCTCACAATAGACCTTTGGTCAAATATTGTCTTATCTATAACCTCACAACAGACGTATGGTCAAGTACTGTCTTGTCAATACCCTCACAACAGACCTTTGGTCAAATACTGTCTTGTCAATACCCTCACAACAGACCTGTGGTCAAGTACTGTCTTGTCAATACGCTCACAACAGATCTTTGGTCAAATACTGTCTTGTCAATACCCTCACAACAGACCTTTGGTCAAATACTCTCTTGTCAATACCCTCACTACAGACCTTTAGTCAAATACTGTCTTGTCAATATCCTCACAACAGACCTATGGTGAAATACTGTCTTTTCAATAAACTCACAACAGAACTTTGTTCAAATACTATATTGTCAATACCCTCACAACAGACCTATAGTCAAGTACTGTCTTGTCAATACCCTCACAACAGACCTATGATCAAGTACTGTGTTGTCAATACCTTCACAACAGACCTATGATCAAGTACCGTCTTGTCAATACCCTCACAACAGACCTACGGTCAAATACTGTCTTGTCAATACCGTCACAACAGATCTATGGTCAGATACTGTCTTGTCAATACCCTCACAACAGACCTATGGTCAAATACTGTCTTGCCAATACACTCACAACAGACCTATGGTCAAATACTATCTTGTCAATACCCTCACAACAGACCTATGGTCAAATACTATCTTGTCAATACCCTCACAACAGACCTTTGGTCAAATACTGTCTTGTCAATACCCTCACAACAGACCTGTTGTCAAATACTGTTTTGTCAATACCCTCACAACAGACCTTTAGTCAAATACTGTCTTGTCAATACCCTCACAACAGACGTATGGTCAAGTACTGTCTTGTCAATAGGCTCACAACAGACCTGTGGTCAAATACTGTCTTGTCAATACCCTCACCACAGACCTTTGGTCAAATACTGTCTTGTCAATACCCTTACAACAGACCTATGGTCAAATACTGTCTTGTCAATACCCTCACAACAGACCTTTGGTCAAATACTGTCTTGTCAATACCCTCACAGCAGACCTATGGTCAAGTACTGTCTTGTCAATACCCTCACAACAGACCTATGGTCAAATACTATCTTGTCAATACCCTCACAACAGACCTATAATGAAATACTGTGTTGTCAATATCCTCACAACGGACCTATGGTCAAATACTGTCTTGTCAATACCCTCACAACAGACCTATGGTCAAATACTGTATTGTCAATACCCTCACAACAGACGTCTGGTCAAATACTGTCTTGTCAATACCCTCACAACAGACTTTTGGTCAAATACCGTCTTGTCAATACCCTCACAACAGACCTATGGTCAAATACTGTCTTGTCAATACCCTCACAACAGACCTTTAGTCAAATACTATCTTGTCAATACCCTCACAACAGACCTATGGTCAAATACTATCTTGTCAATACCCTCACAACAGATCAATGGCCAAATACTGTCTTGCCAATACCCTCAGAACGGACCTTTGGTAAAATACTGTCTTGTCAATACCCTCACAACAGACCTATGATCAAATACTGTCTTGTCAATACCCTCACAACAGACCTTTGGTCAAATACTGTCTTGTCAATACCCTCACAACAGACCTTTGGTCAAATACTGTCTTATCAATACCCTCACAACAGACCTTTGGTCAAATACTGTCTTGTCAATACCCTCACAACAGACCTATGATCAAATACTGTCTTGTCAATACCCTCACAACAGACCTTTGGTCAAATACTGTCTTGTCAATACCCTCACAACAGACCTTTGGTCAAATACTGTCTTGTCAATACCCTCACAACAGAGCTTTGGTCAAATACTGTCTCGCCAATACCCTCACAACAGACCTATGATCAAATACTGTCTTGTCAATACCCTCACAACAGACCTATGATCAAATACTCTCTTGTCAATACCCTCACAACAGACCTTTGGTCAAATACTGTCTTGTCAATACCCTCACAACAGACCTTTGGTCAAATACTGTCTTGTCAATACCGTCACAACAGACCTATGGTCAAATACTGTCTTGTCAATACCCTCACAACAGACCTTTGGTCAAATACTGTCTTGTCAATACCGTCAAAACAGACCTATGGTCAAATACTGTCTTGTCAATACCCTCACAACTGACCTATTATCAAATACTATCTTGTCAATACACTCACAACAGACCTATGGTCAAGTACTGTCTTGTCAATACCCTCACAATAGACCTTTGGTCAAATATTGTCTTATCTATAACCTCACAACAGACGTATGGTCAAGTACTGTCTTGTCAATACCCTCACAACAGACCTTTGGTCAAATACTGTCTTGTCAATACCCTCACAACAGACCTGTGGTCAAGTACTGTCTTGTCAATACGCTCACAACAGATCTTTGGTCAAATACTGTCTTGTCAATACCCTCACAACAGACCTTTGGTCAAATACTCTCTTGTCAATACCCTCACTACAGACCTTTAGTCAAATACTGTCTTGTCAATATCCTCACAACAGACCTATGGTGAAATACTGTCTTTTCAATAAACTCACAACAGAACTTTGTTCAAATACTATATTGTCAATACCCTCACAACAGACCTATAGTCAAGTACTGTCTTGTCAATACCCTCACAACAGACCTATGATCAAGTACTGTGTTGTCAATACCTTCACAACAGACCTATGATCAAGTACCGTCTTGTCAATACCCTCACAACAGACCTACGGTCAAATACTGTCTTGTCAATACCGTCACAACAGATCTATGGTCAGATACTGTCTTGTCAATACCCTCACAACAGACCTATGGTCAAATACTGTCTTGCCAATACACTCACAACAGACCTATGGTCAAATACTATCTTGTCAATACCCTCACAACAGACCTATGGTCAAATACTATCTTGTCAATACCCTCACAACAGACCTTTGGTCAAATACTGTCTTGTCAATACCCTCACAACAGACCTGTTGTCAAATACTGTTTTGTCAATACCCTCACAACAGACCTTTAGTCAAATACTGTCTTGTCAATACCCTCACAACAGACGTATGGTCAAGTACTGTCTTGTCAATAGGCTCACAACAGACCTGTGGTCAAATACTGTCTTGTCAATACCCTCACCACAGACCTTTGGTCAAATACTGTCTTGTCAATACCCTTACAACAGACCTATGGTCAAATACTGTCTTGTCAATACCCTCACAACAGACCTTTGGTCAAATACTGTCTTGTCAATACCCTCACAGCAGACCTATGGTCAAGTACTGTCTTGTCAATACCCTCACAACAGACCTATGGTCAAATACTATCTTGTCAATACCCTCACAACAGACCTATAATGAAATACTGTGTTGTCAATATCCTCACAACGGACCTATGGTCAAATACTGTCTTGTCAATACCCTCACAACAGACCTATGGTCAAATACTGTATTGTCAATACCCTCACAACAGACGTCTGGTCAAATACTGTCTTGTCAATACCCTCACAACAGACTTTTGGTCAAATACCGTCTTGTCAATACCCTCACAACAGACCTATGGTCAAATACTGTCTTGTCAATACCCTCACAACAGACCTTTAGTCAAATACTATCTTGTCAATACCCTCACAACAGACCTACGGTCAAATACTATCTTGTCAATACCCTAACAACAGACCTATGGTCAAATACTGTATTGTCAATACCCTCACAACAGACCTTTGGTCAAATACTGTCTTGTCAATACCCTCACAACAGACCTATGATCAAATACTGTCTTGTCAATACCCTCAGAACAGACCTTTGGTCAAATACTGTCTTGTCAATACCCTCACAACAGACTTTTGGTCAAATACTGTCTTGTCAATACCCTCACAACAGAGCTTTGGTCAAATACTGTCTCGTCAATACCCTCACAACAGACCTATGATCAAATACTGTCTTGTCAATACCCTCACAACAGACCTATGATCAAATACTGTCTTGTCAATACCCTCACAACAGACCTTTGGTCAAATACTGTCTTGTCAATACCCTCACAACAGACCTTTGGTCAAATACTGTCTTGTCAATACCGTCAAAACAGACCTATGGTCAAATACTGTCTTGTCAATACCCTCACAACTGACCTATGGTCAAATACTATCTTGTCAATACCCCCACAACAGATCAATGGCCAAATACTGTCTTTCCAATACCCTCAGAACGGATCTTTGGTCAAATACTGTCTTGTCAATACCCTCACAACAGACCTATTATCAAATACTATCTTGTCAATACACTCACAACAGACCTATGGTCGAGTACTGTCTTGTCAATACCCTCACAACAGACTTTGGTCAAATACTGTCTTATCTATAAACTCACAACAGACCTATGGTCAAGTACTATCTTGTCAATACCCTCACAACAGACCTTTGGTCAAATACTGTCTTGTCAATACCCTCACAACAGACCTATGGTCAAGTACTGTCTTGCCAATACGCTCACAACAGATCTTTGGTCAAATACTGTCTTGTCAATACCCTCACAACAGACCTTTGGTCAAATACTCTCTTGTCAATATCCTCACAACAGACCTTTAGTCAAATACTGTCTTGTCAATATCCTCACAACAGACCTATGGTGAAATACTGTCTTTTCAATACCCTCAGAACAGACCTATGGTCAAATACTGTCTTGTCAATACCCTCACAACAGACCTATGGTCAAATACTGTCTTGTCAATACCCTCACAACAGACCTATGATCAAATACTGTCTTGTCAATACCCTCATAACACACTTCTGGTCAAAGACTGTCTTGTCAATACCCTCACAACAGACCTATGGTCAAATACTGTCTTGTCAATACCCTCACAACAGACCTATGGTCAAATACTATCTTGTCAATACCCTCACAACAGATCTATGGTCAAATACTGTCTTGTCAATATCCTCACAACAGACATATGGTCAAATACTGTCTTTTCAATATCCTCACAACAGACATATGGTCAAATACTATCTTGCCAATACCCTCACAACAGACCTATGGTCAAGTACCCTCTTGTCAATACCCTCACAACAGACCCATGGTCGAAAACTGTCTTGCCAATACCCTCATAACAGACCCATGGTCAGATACTGTCTTGCCAATACCCTCACAACAGACCCATGGTCAAATACTGTCTTGCCAATACTCTCACAACAGACCCATGGTCAGATACTATCTTGTCAATACCCTCACAACAGACCCATGGTCGAATACTGTCTTGCCAATACCCTCACAACAGACCCATGGTCAAATACTGTCTTGCCAATACCCTCGCAACAGACCCATGGTCAAATACTGTCTTGCCAATACCCTCAGAATGGACCTTTGGTCAAATACTGTCTTGTCAATACCCTCACAACAGACCTATGGTCAAATAATGTCTCGTCAATACCCTCATAACATACCTTTGATCAAATACTGTCTTGTCAATACGCTACCAACACACATTTCGTCATATACTGTCTTGTCAATACCCTCACAACAGACCTTTGGTCAAATACTGTCTTATCTATAACCTCACAACAGACGTATGGTCAAGTACTGTCTTGTCAATACCCTCACAACAGACCTTTGGTCAAATACTGTCTTGTCAATACCCTCACAACAGACCTATGGTCAAGTACTGTCTTGTCAATACGCTCACAACAGATCTTTGGTCAAATACTGTCTTGTCAATACCCTCACAACAGACCTATGGTCTAATACTATCTTGTCAATACCCTCACAACATACCTTTGATCAAATACTGTCTTGTCAATACCCTCACAACAGACCTATGGTCTAATACTATCTTGTCAATACCATCATAACATACCTTTGATCAAATACTGTCTTGTCAATACCCTCACAACAGTCCTATGGTCAAATACTGTGTTGTCAATACCCTCACAACAGATCTATGATCAAATACTGTCTTGTCAATACCGTCACGACAGACCTTTGGTCAAATACTGTCTTGTCAATAAGCTCACAACAGACCTTTGGTCAAATACTGTCTTGACAATACCCTAACAACAGACCTTTGTTCAACTACTGTCTTGTCAATAACCTCACAACAGACCTATGGTCAAATACTGTCTTGTCAATACCCTCACAACAGACCTATAGTCAAATACTATCTTGTCAATACCCTCACAACAGATCTATGGTCAAATACTGTCTTGTAAATACCCTCACAACAGATCTATGGTCAAATACTGTCTTGTCAATACCCACACAACAGACCTATGTTCAAATACTAACTTGTCAATACCCTCACAACAGACCTATCGTCAAATACTGTCTTGTCAATACCCCCACAACCGACCTATAGTCAAATACTAACTTATCAATAGCCTCACAACAGACCTATGGTCAAATACTGTCTTGACAATACCCTAACAACAGACCTATGTTCAAATACTGTCTTGTCAATACCCTCACCACAGATCTGTGGTCAAATACTGTCTTGTCAATACCCTCACAACAGACTTCTGGTCAAATACTGTATTGTCAATAGCCTCACAACAGACCTGTGGTCAAATACTGTATTGTCAATACCCTCAGAACGGACCTTTGGTCAAATACTGTCTTGTCAATACCCTCACAACAGATCTATGGTCAAATACTATCTTGTCAATACCCTCACAACAGACCTATGATCAAATACTCTCTTGTCAATACCCTCACAACAGACCTATGGTCATATACTATCTTGTCAATACCCTCACAACAGATCTATGGTCAAATACTGTCTTGTCAATACCCTCACAACAGACTTCTGGTCAAATACTGTCTTGTCAATACCCTCACAACAGATCTATGGTCAAATACTATCTTGTCAATACCCACAGAACGGACCTTTGGTCAAATACTGTCTTGTCAATACCCTCACAACAGACCTATGGTCAAATACTATCTTATCAATACCATCAAAATAGACTTATGGTCAAATACTGTATTGTCAATACCCTCACAACAGACCTATGATCAAATACTATCTTGTCAATACACTCACAACAGACCTATGATCAAATACTGTCTTGTCAATACCCTCACAACACACTTCTGGTCAAATACTGTCTTGTCAATACCCTCACAACAGACCTTTGGTCAAATACTGTCTTGTCAATACCATCACAACAGACTTATGGTCAAATACTGTCTTGTCAATATCCTCACAACAGACCTATAGTCAAATACTGTATTGTCAATACCCTCACAACAGATCTATGGTCAAATACTGTCTTGTCAATACGCTCCAACAGACCTATGGTCAAATACTGTGTTGTCAATACCCTTACAACAGACCTATGGTCAAATACTATCTTGTCAATACCCTCACAACAGACCTATGGTCAAATACTGTCTTGTCAATACGCTCCAACAGACCTATGGTCAAATACTGTGTTGTCAATACCCTTACAACAGACCTATGGTCAAATACTATCTTGTCAATACCCTCACAACAGACCTATGGTCAAATACTGTCTTGTCAATATCCTCACAACAGACCTATGGTCAAATACTATCTTGTCAATACCCTCACAACAGATCAATGGCCAAATACTGTCTTGCCAATACCCTCAGAACGGACCTTTGGTCAAATACTGTCTTGTCAATACCCTCACAACAGACCTATGATCAAATACTGTCTTGTCAATACCCTCACAACAGACCTTTGGTCAAATACTGTCTTGTCAATACCCTCACAACAGACCTTTGGTCAAATACTGTCTTATCAATACCCTCACAACAGACCTTTGGTCAAATACTGTCTTGTCAATACCCTCACAACAGACCTATGATCAAATACTGTCTTGTCAATACCCTCACAACAGACCTTTGGTCAAATACTGTCTTGTCAATACCCTCACAACAGACCTTTGGTCAAATACTGTCTTGTCAATACCCTCACAACAGAGCTTTGGTCAAATACTGTCTCGCCAATACCCTCACAACAGACCTATGATCAAATACTGTCTTGTCAATACCCTCACAACAGACCTATGATCAAATACTCTCTTGTCAATACCCTCACAACAGACCTTTGGTCAAATACTGTCTTGTCAATACCCTCACAACAGACCTTTGGTCAAATACTGTCTTGTCAATACCGTCACAACAGACCTATGGTCAAATACTGTCTTGTCAATACCCTCACAACAGACCTTTGGTCAAATACTGTCTTGTCAATACCGTCAAAACAGACCTATGGTCAAATACTGTCTTGTCAATACCCTCACAACTGACCTATTATCAAATACTATCTTGTCAATACACTCACAACAGACCTATGGTCAAGTACTGTCTTGTCAATACCCTCACAATAGACCTTTGGTCAAATATTGTCTTATCTATAACCTCACAACAGACGTATGGTCAAGTACTGTCTTGTCAATACCCTCACAACAGACCTTTGGTCAAATACTGTCTTGTCAATACCCTCACAACAGACCTGTGGTCAAGTACTGTCTTGTCAATACGCTCACAACAGATCTTTGGTCAAATACTGTCTTGTCAATACCCTCACAACAGACCTTTGGTCAAATACTCTCTTGTCAATACCCTCACTACAGACCTTTAGTCAAATACTGTCTTGTCAATATCCTCACAACAGACCTATGGTGAAATACTGTCTTTTCAATAAACTCACAACAGAACTTTGTTCAAATACTATATTGTCAATACCCTCACAACAGACCTATAGTCAAGTACTGTCTTGTCAATACCCTCACAACAGACCTATGATCAAGTACTGTGTTGTCAATACCTTCACAACAGACCTATGATCAAGTACCGTCTTGTCAATACCCTCACAACAGACCTACGGTCAAATACTGTCTTGTCAATACCGTCACAACAGATCTATGGTCAGATACTGTCTTGTCAATACCCTCACAACAGACCTATGGTCAAATACTGTCTTGCCAATACACTCACAACAGACCTATGGTCAAATACTATCTTGTCAATACCCTCACAACAGACCTATGGTCAAATACTATCTTGTCAATACCCTCACAACAGACCTTTGGTCAAATACTGTCTTGTCAATACCCTCACAACAGACCTGTTGTCAAATACTGTTTTGTCAATACCCTCACAACAGACCTTTAGTCAAATACTGTCTTGTCAATACCCTCACAACAGACGTATGGTCAAGTACTGTCTTGTCAATAGGCTCACAACAGACCTGTGGTCAAATACTGTCTTGTCAATACCCTCACCACAGACCTTTGGTCAAATACTGTCTTGTCAATACCCTTACAACAGACCTATGGTCAAATACTGTCTTGTCAATACCCTCACAACAGACCTTTGGTCAAATACTGTCTTGTCAATACCCTCACAGCAGACCTATGGTCAAGTACTGTCTTGTCAATACCCTCACAACAGACCTATGGTCAAATACTATCTTGTCAATACCCTCACAACAGACCTATAATGAAATACTGTGTTGTCAATATCCTCACAACAGACCTATGGTCAAATACTGTCTTGTCAATACCCTCACAACAGACCTATGGTCAAATACTGTATTGTCAATACCCTCACAACAGACGTCTGGTCAAATACTGTCTTGTCAATACCCTCACAACAGACTTTTGGTCAAATACCGTCTTGTCAATACCCTCACAACAGACCTATGGTCAAATACTGTCTTGTCAATACCCTCACAACAGACCTTTAGTCAAATACTATCTTGTCAATACCCTCACAACAGACCTACGGTCAAATACTATCTTGTCAATACCCTAACAACAGACCTATGGTCAAATACTGTATTGTCAATACCCTCACAACAGACCTTTGGTCAAATACTGTCTTGTCAATACCCTCACAACAGACCTATGATCAAATACTGTCTTGTCAATACCCTCAGAACAGACCTTTGGTCAAATACTGTCTTGTCAATACCCTCACAACAGACTTTTGGTCAAATACTGTCTTGTCAATACCCTCACAACAGAGCTTTGGTCAAATACTGTCTCGTCAATACCCTCACAACAGACCTATGATCAAATACTGTCTTGTCAATACCCTCACAACAGACCTATGATCAAATACTGTCTTGTCAATACCCTCACAACAGACCTTTGGTCAAATACTGTCTTGTCAATACCCTCACAACAGACCTTTGGTCAAATACTGTCTTGTCAATACCGTCAAAACAGACCTATGGTCAAATACTGTCTTGTCAATACCCTCACAACTGACCTATGGTCAAATACTATCTTGTCAATACCCTCACAACAGATCAATGGCCAAATACTGTCTTGCCAATACCCTCAGAACGGACCTTTGGTCAAATACTGTCTTGTCAATACCCTCACAACAGACCTATTATCAAATACTATCTTGTCAATACACTCACAACAGACCTATGGTCAAGTACTGTCTTGTCAATACCCTCACAACAGACTTTGGTCAAATACTGTCTTATCTATAAACTCACAACAGACCTATGGTCAAGTACTATCTTGTCAATACCCTCACAACAGACCTTTGGTCAAATACTGTCTTGTCAATACCCTCACAACAGACCTATGGTCAAGTACTGTCTTGCCAATACGCTCACAACAGATCTTTGGTCAAATACTGTCTTGTCAATACCCTCACAACAGACCTTTGGTCAAATACTCTCTTGTCAATATCCTCACAACAGACCTTTAGTCAAATACTGTCTTGTCAATATCCTCACAACAGACCTATGGTGAAATACTGTCTTTTCAATACCCTCAGAACAGACCTATGGTCAAATACTGTCTTGTCAATACCCTCACAACAGACCTATGGTCAAATACTGTCTTGTCAATACCCTCACAACAGACCTATGATCAAATACTGTCTTGTCAATACCCTCATAACACACTTCTGGTCAAAGACTGTCTTGTCAATACCCTCACAACAGACCTATGGTCAAATACTGTCTTGTCAATACCCTCACAACAGACCTATGGTCAAATACTATCTTGTCAATACCCTCACAACAGATCTATGGTCAAATACTGTCTTGTCAATATCCTCACAACAGACATATGGTCAAATACTGTCTTTTCAATATCCTCACAACAGACCTATGGTCAAATACCGTCTTGTCAATACCCTCACAACAGACATATGGTCAAATACTATCTTGCCAATACCCTCACAACAGACCTATGGTCAAGTACCCTCTTGTCAATACCCTCACAACAGACCCATGGTCGAAAACTGTCTTGCCAATACCCTCATAACAGACCCATGGTCAGATACTGTCTTGCCAATACCCTCACAACAGACCCATGGTCAAATACTGTCTTGCCAATACTCTCACAACAGACCCATGGTCAGATACTATCTTGTCAATACCCTCACAACAGACCCATGGTCGAATACTGTCTTGCCAATACCCTCACAACAGACCCATGGTCAAATACTGTCTTGCCAATACCCTCACAACAGACCCATGGTCAAATACTGTCTTGCCAATACCCTCAGAATGGACCTTTGGTCAAATACTGTCTTGTCAATACCCTCACAACAGACCTATGGTCAAATAATGTCTCGTCAATACCCTCATAACATACCTTTGATCAAATACTGTCTTGTCAATACGCTACCAACACACATTTCGTCAAATACTGTCTTGTCAATACCCTCACAACAGACCTTTGGTCAAATACTGTCTTATCTATAACCTCACAACAGACGTATGGTCAAGTACTGTCTTGTCAATACCCTCACAACAGACCTTTGGTCAAATACTGTCTTGTCAATACCCTCACAACAGACCTATGGTCAAGTACTGTCTTGTCAATACGCTCACAACAGATCTTTGGTCAAATACTGTCTTGTCAATACCCTCACAACAGACCTATGGTCTAATACTATCTTGTCAATACCCTCACAACATACCTTTGATCAAATACTGTCTTGTCAATACCCTCACAACAGACCTATGGTCTAATACTATCTTGTCAATACCATCATAACATACCTTTGATCAAATACTGTCTTGTCAATACCCTCACAACAGTCCTATGGTCAAATACTGTGTTGTCAATACCCTCACAACAGATCTATGATCAAATACTGTCTTGTCAATACCGTCACGACAGACCTTTGGTCAAATACTGTCTTGTCAATAAGCTCACAACAGACCTTTGGTCAAATACTGTCTTGACAATACCCTAACAACAGACCTTTGTTCAACTACTGTCTTGTCAATACTCTCACAACAGACCTATGGTCAAATACTGTCTTGTCAATACCCTCACAACAGACCTATAGTCAAATACTATCTTGTCAATACCCTCACAACAGATCTATGGTCAAATACTGTCTTGTAAATACCCTCACAACAGATCTATGGTCAAATACTGTCTTGTCAATACCCACACAACAGACCTATGTTCAAATACTAACTTGTCAATACCCTCACAACAGACCTATCGTCAAATACTGTCTTGTCAATACCCCCACAACCGACCTATAGTCAAATACTAACTTATCAATAGCCTCACAACAGACCTATGGTCAAATACTGTCTTGACAATACCCTAACAACAGACCTATGTTCAAATACTGTCTTGTCAATACCCTCACCACAGATCTGTGGTCAAATACTGTCTTGTCAATACCCTCACAACAGACTTCTGGTCAAATACTGTATTGTCAATAGCCTCACAACAGACCTGTGGTCAAATACTGTATTGTCAATACCCTCAGAACGGACCTTTGGTCAAATACTGTCTTGTCAATACCCTCACAACAGATCTATGGTCAAATACTATCTTGTCAATACCCTCACAACAGACCTATGATCAAATACTCTCTTGTCAATACCCTCACAACAGACCTATGGTCATATACTATCTTGTCAATACCCTCACAACAGATCTATGGTCAAATACTGTCTTGTCAATACCCTCACAACAGACTTCTGGTCAAATACTGTCTTGTCAATACCCTCACAACAGATCTATGGTCAAATACTATCTTGTCAATACCCACAGAACGGACCTTTGGTCAAATACTGTCTTGTCAATACCCTCACAACAGACCTATGGTCAAATACTATCTTATCAATACCATCAAAATAGACTTATGGTCAAATACTGTATTGTCAATACCCTCACAACAGACCTATGATCAAATACTATCTTGTCAATACACTCACAACAGACCTATGATCAAATACTGTCTTGTCAATACCCTCACAACACACTTCTGGTCAAATACTGTCTTGTCAATACCCTCACAACAGACCTTTGGTCAAATACTGTCTTGTCAATACCATCACAACAGACTTATGGTCAAATACTGTCTTGTCAATATCCTCACAACAGACCTATAGTCAAATACTGTATTGTCAATACCCTCACAACAGATCTATGGTCAAATACTGTCTTGTCAATACGCTCCAACAGACCTATGGTCAAATACTGTGTTGTCAATACCCTTACAACAGACCTATGGTCAAATACTATCTTGTCAATACCCTCACAACAGACCTATGGTCAAATACTGTCTTGTCAATACGCTCCAACAGACCTATGGTCAAATACTGTGTTGTCAATACCCTTACAACAGACCTATGGTCAAATACTATCTTGTCAATACCCTCACAACAGACCTATGGTCAAATACTGTCTTGTCAATATCCTCACAACAGACCTATGGTCAAATACTGTCTTGTCAATATCCTCACAACAGACCTATGGTCAAATACTGTCTTGTCAATACCCTCACAACAGACCTATGGTCAAATATTGTCTTGTCAATACCCTCACAACAGACCTATGGTCAAATACTGTCTTGTCAATATCCTCACAACAGACTTCTGGTCAAATACTGTCTTGTCAATATCCTCACAACAGACCTATGGTCAAATACTATCTTGTCAATACCCTCACAACAGACCTATGGTCAAATACTGTCTTGTCAATACCCTCACAACAGACCTATGGTCAAATACTGTCTTGTCAATACCCTCACAACAGACCTTTGGTCAAATGCTGTCTTGTCAATACCCTCACAACAGATCTATGGTCAATTACTGTCTTGTCAATAACCTCACAACAGACCTATGGTCAAATACTGTCTTGTCAATACCCTCACAACAGACCTATGGTCAATTACTGTCTTGTCAATACCCTCACAACAGACCTATGGTCAAATACTATCTTGTTAATACCCTCACAACAGACCTATAGTCAAATACTATCTTGTCAATACCCTCACAACAGATCTATGGTCAAATACTGTCTTGTAAAAACCCTCACAACAGATCTATGGTCAAATACTGTCTTGTCAATACCCCCACAACAGACCTATGTTCAAATACTAATTTGTCAATACCCTCACAACAGACCTATCGTCAAATACTGTCTTGTCAATACCCCCACAACCGACCAATAGTCAAATACTAACTTATCAATAGCCTCACAACAGACCTATGGTCAAATACTGTCTTGACAATACCCTAACAACAGACCTATGTTCAAATACTGTCTTGTCAATACCCTCACCACAGATCTATGGTCAAATACTGTCTTGTCAATACCCTCACAACAGACTTCTGGTCAAATACTGTATTGTCAATAGCCTCACAACAGACCTGTGGTCAAATACTGTATTGTCAATACCCTCAGAACGGACCTTTGGTCAAATACTGTCTTGTCAATACCCTCACAACAGATCTATGGTCAAATACTATCTTGTCAATACCCTCACAACAGACCTATGATCAAATACTCTCTTGTCAATACCCTCGCAACAGACTTCTGGTCAAATACTGTCTTGTCAATACCCTCACAACAGATCTATGGTCAAATACTATCTTGTCAATACCCACAGAACGGACCTTTGGTCAAATACTGTCTTGTCAATACCCTCACAACAGACCTATGGTCAAATACTATCTTATCAATACCATCTCAACAGACTTATGGTCAAATACTGTATTGTCAATACCCTCACAACAGACCTATGATCAAATACTATCTTGTCAATACACTCACAACAGACCTATGATCAAATACTGTCTTGTCAATACCCTCACAACACACTTATGGTCAAATACTGTCTTGTCAATACCCTCACAACAGACCTTTGGTCAAATACTGTCTTGTCAATACCCTCACAACAGACCCATGTTCAAATACTGTCTTGTCAATACCCTCACAACAGACCTATGGTCAAATACTATCTTGTCAATACCATAACCACAGATCTATGGTCAATACTGTCTTGTCAATACCCTCACAACAGACCTATGGTCAAATACTGTCTGGTCAATACCCTCACAACAGACCTATGGTCAAATACTGTCTTGTCAATACCCTCACAACAGATCTATGGTCAAATACTGTCTTGTCAATACGCTCCAACAGACCTATCGTCAAATACTGTCTTGTCAATACCCTCACAACAGACCTATGGTCAAATACTGTCTTGTCAATACCCTCACAACAGACCTATGGTCAAATACTATCTTATCAATACCATCACAACAGACTTATGGTCAAATACTGTCTTGTCAATATCCTCACAACAGACCTATAGTCAAATACTGTATTGTCAATACCCTCACAACAGACCTATGGTCAAATACTGTCTTGTCAATACCCTTACAACAGATCTATGGTCAAATACTGTGTTGTCAATACCCTTACAACAGACCTATGGTCAAATACTATCTTGTCAATACCCTCACAACAGACCTATGGTCAAATACTGTCTTGTCAATACGCTCCAACAGACCTATGGTCAAATACTGTGTTGTCAATACCCTTACAACAGACCTATGGTCAAATACTATCTTGTCAATACCCTCACAACAGACCTATGGTCAAATACTGTCTTGTCAATATCCTCACAACAGACCTATGGTCAAATACTGTCTTGTCAATATCCTCACAACAGACCTATGGTCAAATACTGTCTTGTCAATACCCTCACAACAGACCTATGGTCAAATATTGTCTTGTCAATACCCTCACAACAGACCTATGGTCAAATACTGTCTTGTCAATATCCTCACAACAGACTTCTGGTCAAATACTGTCTTGTCAATATCCTCACAACAGACCTATGGTCAAATACTATCTTGTCAATACCCTCACAACAGACCTATGGTCAAATACTGTCTTGTCAATACCCTCACAACAGACCTATGGTCAAATACTGTCTTGTCAATACCCTCACAACAGACCTTTGGTCAAATACTGTCTTGTCAATACCCTCACAACAGATCTATGGTCAATTACTGTCTTGTCAATAACCTCACAACAGACCTATGGTCAAATACTGTCTTGTCAATACCCTCACAACAGACCTATGGTCAATTACTGTCTTGTCAATACCCTCACAACAGACCTATGGTCAAATACTATCTTGTTAATACCCTCACAACAGACCTATAGTCAAATACTATCTTGTCAATACCCTCACAACAGATCTATGGTCAAATACTGTCTTGTAAATACCCTCACAACAGATCTATGGTCAAATACTGTCTTGTCAATACCCCCACAACAGACCTATGTTCAAATACTAATTTGTCAATACCCTCACAACAGACCTATCGTCAAATACTGTCTTGTCAATACCCCCACAACCGACCAATAGTCAAATACTAACTTATCAATAGCCTCACAACAGACCTATGGTCAAATACTGTCTTGACAATACCCTAACAACAGACCTATGTTCAAATACTGTCTTGTCAATACCCTCACCACAGATCTATGGTCAAATACTGTCTTGTCAATACCCTCACAACAGACTTCTGGTCAAATACTGTATTGTCAATAGCCTCACAACAGACCTGTGGTCAAATACTGTATTGTCAATACCCTCAGAACGGACCTTTGGTCAAATACTGTCTTGTCAATACCCTCACAACAGATCTATGGTCAAATACTATCTTGTCAATACCCTCACAACAGACCTATGATCAAATACTCTCTTGTCAATACCCTCGCAACAGACTTCTGGTCAAATACTGTCTTGTCAATACCCTCACAACAGATCTATGGTCAAATACTATCTTGTCAATACCCACAGAACGGACCTTTGGTCAAATACTGTCTTGTCAATACCCTCACAACAGACCTATGGTCAAATACTATCTTATCAATACCATCTCAACAGACTTATGGTCAAATACTGTATTGTCAATACCCTCACAACAGACCTATGATCAAATACTATCTTGTCAATACACTCACAACAGACCTATGATCAAATACTGTCTTGTCAATACCCTCACAACACACTTATGGTCAAATACTGTCTTGTCAATACCCTCACAACAGACCTTTGGTCAAATACTGTCTTGTCAATACCCTCACAACAGACCCATGTTCAAATACTGTCTTGTCAATACCCTCACAACAGACCTATGGTCAAATACTATCTTGTCAATACCATAACCACAGATCTATGGTCAATACTGTCTTGTCAATACCCTCACAACAGACCTATGGTCAAATACTGTCTTGTCAATACCCTCACAACAGACCTATGGTCAAATACTGTCTTGTCAATACCCTCACAACAGATCTATGGTCAAATACTGTCTTGTCAATACGCTCCAACAGACCTATCGTCAAATACTGTCTTGTCAATACCCTCACAACAGACCTATGGTCAAATACTGTCTTGTCAATACCCTCACAACAGACCTATGGTCAAATACTATCTTATCAATACCATCACAACAGACTTATGGTCAAATACTGTCTTGTCAATATCCTCACAACAGACCTATAGTCAAATACTGTATTGTCAATACCCTCACAACAGACCTATGGTCAAATACTGTCTTGTCAATACCCTTACAACAGATCTATGGTCAAATACTGTCTTGTCAATACCCTCACAACAGACCTATGGTCAAATACTGTCTTGTCAATACCCTCACAACAGACCTATGGTCAAATACTGTCTTGTCAATATCCTCACAACAGACTTCTGGTCAAATACTGTCTTGTCAATATCCTCACAACAGACCTATGGTCAAATACTATCTTGTCAATACCCTCACAACAGACCTATGGTCAAATACTGTCTTGTCAATATCCTCACAACAGACCTATAGTCAAATACTGTATTGTCAATACCCTCACAACAGACCTATGGTCAAATACTGTCTTGTCAATACCCTTACAACAGATCTATGGTCAAATACTGTCTTGTCAATACGCTCCAACAGACCTATGGTCAAATACTGTGTTGTCAATACCCTTACAACAGACCTATGGTCAAATACTATCTTGTCAATACCCTCACAACAGACCTATGGTCAAATACTGTCTTGTCAATATCCTCACAACAGACCTATGGTCAAATACTGTCTTGTCAATATCCTCACAACAGACCTATGGTCAAATACTGTCTTGTCAATACCCTCACAACAGACCTATGGTCAAATACTGTCTTGTCAATATCCTCACAACAGACTTCTGGTCAAATACTGTCTTGTCAATATCCTCACAACAGACCTATGGTCAAATACTATCTTGTCAATACCCTCACAACAGACCTATGGTCAAATACTGTCTTGTCAATACCCTCACAACAGACCTATGGTCAAATACTGTCTTGTCAATACTCTCACAACAGACCTTTGGTCAAATACTGTCTTGTCAATACCCTCACAACAGATCTATGGTCAATTACTGTCTTGTCAATACCCTCACAACAGACCTATGGTCAAATACTATCTTGTTAATACCCTCACAACAGAACTTTGGTCAAATACTGTCTTTTCAATACCACCCCGTCTTTTTCCCAGATAATGCAGATCTAGGATTATATTAACCAATATGTCACACCTATGTCACGATGCTAATGTTGATTTTTAGGGATATATTACGTTGTTATTTATCAAAGGGCGACGATTACGTGGGTTTTTCTGTTAGGCTCCTCATCTTAGTATTTCATACAACTACAGAACGTAGTGTAATATTAGGCGAATGCCCTTTTTTCCGTGATGGTGGTCCATATTCCCTAATATTAGACTATTTTCTTTAGTCAATATACGATGAAAGCTTCTAATTCTATTTTCAACATACATATATATATATGTATATATATATATAAATATATATATATATATATATATATATATATATATATATATATATATATATATATATATATATATATATATATATATATATATATAAACTTTAACCTTAGTATCACCATGGACAAAAACACTAAAAACGTTAACTTCATGGACGCCACCCTCTACCTAGACTCAAAGATATATACACCTTTCCATAAACCTAACGAAAAACTCATTTACGTAGATACAAAGTCTAACCACCCTAGATCAATATTAAACTCTATCGCTAAGGGAGTATCCAATAGAATGTCTAATCTATCATATGACATAAACAAAAACTCGCAATATTATAATCAAGCGTTAGCTAGATCAGGCCATAATATAGAGATCGATTTCCTACCCACTAAAACACATAGCTACAACATTATTTCGCACAATATGTCCATGAGGAAATTTAGTAATAAGAATAGCAACCACACACACACTAATACGGTAGATGCCAACAAAAGTAACCCACACCACAGAAATTACCATAGTACCATAAAAGGAAACAACTCACCAGGCATAAAAAACAAAAATACAAGAAGAAATAATACATTTTTCAACCCTCCTTTCAATCTAAACGTCTCTACCAACCTACCTAGAGCTTTCTTCTCACTCCTAGATAAAAACTTCCCATCTGGCCACAAGTACCATAGCCTTTTAAACAAAAACACCATTAAAATCTCCTACTCTACTACGCCTAACATAGCATACCACATAGCTAGTAGCAATAAAAGAAAAATTAATTCTTACTTCCAACAAACTAAATCACAACAGGCGATAAACCTTCATAATAACATTATGTCAACTAACCCTAATAACAATAGTAATAGCACTAGTGTAAGCAATAACGCTGGGAACATCAACCCCATAACCATAATCCTATAGCTACCATCCGGACTTCTACACAACATAATAACCGGCAGACTAACACCCAGAATAATTGTAACTGTAGATCAAATAGAACCTGCCCTTTAGATAAAAAATGATTAATCAAGGATATAATATACTCATGCACAGTCACAACTAGCAACTCTTCTGAAACCTATATAGGCTCTACTTCAAACTGCTTCAAAACTAGATACAATTCGCACCTCCACTCTTTCAAAACACACAGTCTAGCCAACTCCACTTCACTATCTAGCTACATACACTATCTAAAACTAAAAATAAATCTTAAACACTTAAATGGGAAGTGATAGGTAACGCGACATCGTACAAACCACCTAATAAATTTTGTAACCTCTGTCTACTAGAGACCCATACTATTATCTTCTCAAACCGTAACCTCCTTAATAAAAATCAGAAGTGTTCGCGTCTTGCCAGCGCCGCTTCCGACACTCCTTCCAAAACTCTAAACCCAATATATAACAATGTCAGACTTGAAACCGTCACCACCTCTAGCAACTAATCTCAAGGGCACACCTTACACCACATCTCCACACTCAATGATCCACATTAACACAAATAGTGACTTCCTTCTAGAACCTTTTACCCTAGAGATATCCCCATGTACATTTGCTTTTGGTATAATTGCCTTCAATTACTTAGACTACATTACACCACTATATAATTAATGTAAACTTTAAACACTGAATGGGTTGTGCTAATGTTGTTCTGTGTATGGAGTGCCATCATTGGATAATTTATTAACATAAAAGAACTATATAACCTATATGCTGGGTACAATGAATTATGTACAAGTGATGTATGAGTTATACATACATGTATGACTTGATGGTCGGATTAGTGACATTGTAAGTGAGAATTGATCTCTGGTCTACCCTAGTGATATTTAACTTTGCCATGCAATCAGACATGCACTGACCCAGAGCTTACCAGGAGTCATATATATAGAAGTGATTATAATAAAACCCTGCCAGGTTCTGCGGGTAGACTACACTTACAAAGATCATTGATTTGAGGATCTGACTCTTCATGTAGAATATTCAGTTGTGGCACTCTATGATAGAGGGTAATCATCCTAATATGAACACCTTTAGTACTTCTTAATAGACTAGACTGTAATTTAATGATAGGATACTTATACTTTGAAACTGTTTATAACCTATATGATAGGGACTCAGGTGTGACACCATTTATTGTACATTAGGATAATAAATTTTAGTTATAGAAATCAGCTAGTTACCTCCCCTCACGCATTAACTCCCCTTAATCACACACACACTTCCGGAAAATAATACGATGTTAAGCCTCGCAACAAAAACAACCTGCTCTATAATATTGGATTAAAGAATATTCCAACCTAATTGATCAAGCATCCAATATTGAATCATCGTAGATTATGTGAAGGACATATAATCTATATATTACGTTTCCTGGATTGTGAAAATGGTGGTGTATACGAAAAACCATAACACTGTTTTGCTTCTCATTCTTAAATATTTCTCTGCACACAAGCTTCTATATCATACATATAAAATACTATACAACCCCCATAATACTCTTGATTGCCCGCTTAAAGTGCTTATATTCCATATAACACCTTACCGCACTATAATCTTATATAAATAATACACACGTGCATGCCCCACGTGTAACTAACTTCTTCTAACTATCCTCCTGCATCTTCTTCATAAACTGCCAATGTTGTATTATAACTTTAATTTTGTTGTAATTTTCTTTTAATATGACTTTAATCTTTGAATGTAAACTGCCATGCTTAAATATTATAATGGATGTCAACCCACTGTGCATCAATATATACATATGTTTCTGTATGTCTCTTGTGTTGAAAAGGAGGTCAAGTATGTAAACAATCATTGAAAAATTGCTCCGAAGACTTCAAACCTCGGTTTGGAAGAAACAATTGTAAGCGAATAAATGATTTGAACAGAACTTTGATTCATGTAATTTCTATATATATATATATATATATATATATATATATATATATATATATATATATATATATATATATATATATATATATATATGTATGTATGTATGCATGTGTGTGTGTTTGTGTGTGTGTGTGTTTGTACACATATTTACATATAAGCATACAGAGAAAAATCTAACAGTAGAATCATCTCAAACTGGACATATTGTATTTGATAATAATCTAAAGATGGATATAGCTAAAGAATTAAACTCATTTGATAGAGGTTGTTACCCCTGATCAAAGAAAGACTAGCTTAAAACATAAAAAAAAGTTAAGTAGAAAATATGAGAAAGTGGGCGGTCATAAACAATCATCAGGATAAAATAATTAATACATCCAGCGCAGCCGCAATAGTCACAAAGCAAAGTAGGTTCTTCCACACAGTTTCTATTATATGAATATTTGAATATATTTAAACCTAAGCAAACTATGTAGAAAATAAAGAAATATAATTATAAATATAAAGACTGAAAAATAGAATATAGAAGTAAACATTAATTCTTAACGAAATAAATCTAAAGAGAAGAAGAAAAAAAAACATTGTAAATCACACAAAGAAAGACGAAAGCATATTTCAGAAATATAATCTAACAAAAGAAAAGAATCCCAATCAAAGAACACCTAAGACAATAGATCCACGTTAATCACAAATATTCTTTTGTTATAAAAGACATCACTTAGTTGAAAATAGTATTACTCAGTGAAATGTAAATATCGAATAGTTTCTAATACTAGTAAAATATTGATTTATAATTTAGACAGTGGAGACTTCTGGTGTCCTCTCGGCCCTAGGGCTACCTCCCTACTCACCTCCATAGGCGCTGAGTTGGCCAGCCGCAGGTGTGAGCCTCGCCAGCTGGAATGGCTTTTCCAGCGCGTCTCCCTTTCCGTCCTCCGGGGAAACGCCTTCTCCATTCTGTCCGCCGGGGCTGTGGGGAGGCCACCAATATGATTGACTGACTTGTCATTTTATCAGTAAATATACTGTGATATACGGGGTACACACTAACACACACACATTCCCTCAATGTCTCTCTCTCTCTCTCTCTCTCTCTCTCTCTCTCTCTCTCTCTATCCCTCTCTCGCATGCCCCATCTATCTCTCGCTTATATACACATTTACATACCTTATACCCTGTACCCAGCATACCCACCCCAGGAACCCATTTAGACACAAGTCCAGTTAATTTGAGGGGCAAGGGCAAAGTTGATTAAATCAACCCTAGTATATGACTGGTACTTTATTTTAATAACCCCTGAAGGATGAAAGGCAAAGTTGACCTCGGCGGGATTTTAACTCAGAATGTAAAGACCCGGAACAAATACCGCTAAATATTTGTCCGACGCTCTACTGACTCAGCACACCCACGATCACGATTAGGAAAATATTGATTTCTAATTTAGGTACAAAGCCAAACATTTTTTTTTTTCGGTGGGGTGGGGCAAAGTTGACAAAATCAACCCCAGTGATTGAATGGTACTTTATTTTATCGATCTGGAAAGACGAAAGGCAAAGGTGACCTCAGCGAGAAATTTCGAACACAGAATGTGAAATCCAGAACATAGTAATGCTGAAATGAGCGAACGAGAGTTGTGGTCACCTGCAGAAGAACGACCAAGCTGGTGACAAATGAACATCATACCAGATTGTACAGTTTTACATAATTTAGGGGGCATCCCAAATTTCTGGTTTTGTGTTTTGTGCCAATATAGAAAATACCGTATTTCCCGGCGCCGAAGACACTTCGTCCCCGAGGACGCACCCTAATTTTGACAACCAAAAATATTTGAAATAATAAACAACCTTCGGCCTCCAGGACGCATGGTAGATTTTTGAGACATATTTTAGGGGAAAAGTAGCGTCTGTCTTCGACGCCGGGAAATACGGTATTACTCTCAACTCTGCTGCACAGAACCAAAATCTCTGGAGTTTTTAATGTCAAAATCACTAGAAATATATTATATTCATTCTATAAATTCCATATAAGAGTCGGCTGAAAAGTTCATAAGCTGATTATGAAGAATGATGCTAGAGCTGTGAAATTTTACATGCATTGATTTCAACTCTTCTTATTAATAACTTCGTTGTTTCTTTTTAGGGACAATGTTGTAAAATAAACCTTTTGGTCATTCCATCAGAGTATCTTGGTCAGCCTATGAGTTTTACAACTTACGAAGGAGTAATGCTAGGGCTGTAAAATCTTGAATGCATTAATTACAACTGTTATTTATAATTACATTGTCTCTTTCCAGGGACTATGTTGAAAAATATATCACCAGTTCATTTTTTATATGTAGTGTATGGTTTGAACCAAGAACAATTTCATAGTACCGTGTAGATTGGTATTCAATTAACTTTAGATATCAGAACTGAACACCTAAGTTAGGTCACATATGTTTCGCTGGCCATTGTCTGTGGAAATGCTTTTGCGGGCTTGTCGGCGGAGCGCAATCCCACACCACCGCGCTCTAGGTCTCTCCCCTCCCCTTTTTTCTGTTGCCCTAGAGTTCTTGCTTCACCCGTCCTTTTCTTCCCATTTGTTGCTTTCATAGTCTTTTCCTGTACCTTCCCATACAGCTAGATCTGCCCCTCCTTACCCTTTCCTCATTTTCTCATTATTTAATTTTGCTTTTATCTTTCTTTCACATACTTATTTATCTTTTGAAAATAAAATTCTTTGGAATTATCTCCTCGTGTAGATTTAGAAATAGGTTTGGGCAGGAAAATAGGTAAAATACGATATGTTGTAAAATTTAATTAATTCTATATAAAAGTGCGTTTCTGAATTTGGTATAGGATACATTCTTGATGGCATTTTGGGGATTCCCTTCAAGTCATTATAAAGAGAGTTAATACTTGTAATATACACACACACACACACACACTATATATATATATATATATATATATATATGTGTGTGTGTGTGTGTGTGTGTGTGTGTATGTGACACATATACACACATATGCACACACACACATATATATATATATATATATATATATATATATATATATATATATATATATATATACAGTATAGGAAGAGACGCAGGGGTCCTGACTCTCTTCCTATTTCCCACTCTACTACCCTAAATATCGAGTACTCTGGTGCGTTATGGTCCACCTGGTTCCTTTCCACACTTCCTTCTATATATATAGTTATACTTATATATAGAAATATAATTAAGATAAGGGTAATATTGTATATTATCCGATCACCAGTAAGATAAGTAGCTCAATGTAAAATATGTATGTATATATAAATGTATGTATATATTATAGATTTATATATACTATATACATACATTTATACTTATTAAGTATGTAGCAGTTATATTGAGAACAGAACTATGCTCCAATTCGATGTAGTTTATTAAGTAATTTTCGTATTTCCTTCGGCCTTCACAAATAAAGTAGTCATACAAGTGACTTATTGCTTACCAGTGGACATTAGGTGTCATGGGAGTGGTAGGGAATCGTGAATATTTGATCTCCGCAGTTAAAACACGGCAGTTATTAGAGCTGGTTTCTGGTATACTGTATCGGTGCAATGACGTTTGGTTTATATTCCAATGTTATTAAAGTCTTCTTCGGTGGATTAGCAGTATCGGTGGAGGGTCGGACGCCATGCTTTCTAGCATAGTTACGTCCCTTTACAGTCTGAGTTCAAATCCCGCCGAGGTTAACTTTGCCTTTCATCCTTACGGGGTCGATAAAATAAAGTACCAGTAATGTACTGTGTAAATGCTGGCCTTGTGCCTAAAGTAGAAACAGTTATTAAAGTCTTCTTAGTTATTCCGCTTGTTTTGACTGGAATTTAATATATAACTGTAACGTTATAAACTGATGCGATCCCATATAATTATTTGGTATGTAATGTATGAAAATGCATTGCGAAATGTTCCTTGTTGTAAGGACATAGTTAACCGATGAGAATTCTCGTTCCCCGGAGATCACTATAACAATTTTGGTCATGAAGTTTACAACTTTTATTTTTAAGTTAACATTTATATATCTCTTTGATCATCTGCATTACGTTCGGTGGTTTATCAGTTTGTGGGATTCTGTTGATGAGGTTCTTGATTTCGGTCTTTTCGTAATCTAATCTATGAGTTTGTGTTTTCGATCGATGCATGCCCTGTTGCATATAAAACTCTTGGTTAAACCCATGAACAGGTTACCGGCCTATCAAGATTTTCATCAGCCTCACTGCTACCCACTTCAAGACCTGGTACGACCTGCAGATATTATCTTTCGGACATATCAAGAGAAAAAGCTACCTCTCATTCAAAGCACATTTGAAAACTGAAACCAAGAAGATACCATACTTCCTAAGATGGAAGCTACTATTTTAAAAATATTTTAATATATTTTAGATTACTCCAATTATTTCATTATAAAATGTTATTGTATTTTTTTGTCAGATATTAATTTCCCACGTTTGTTATAGGATTTTTCATTAATTCAACCCACCACAAATTTTATCGTTAATTCCACCACTTGGCCTTAGCGATCCGCTATTTATCCGCCATTTCTTCGTAATATTTATTTTGGTTTATTCATAAGCTCCAATAATTTATTTTCTTATCGTACTTTTTCTAATTTCCCATCTTCTTATCAAGTTTTTACTAGTAAGTTCCACAAATTTAAAAACTATTGTCAATATTTTTACCAATAATTTCCACTATGTTATAAAATTCTTATCTTTTGCTAACCAACATTTCGCTTTTTTAATCCATTAGCATACCACCACTTCTTTTTATTTTTCATTTATTTTTTTGTATTTTGTTGTTTATTTAGCTCCATTAACAGGACTACCAATCTACTATAAACAATTCATAATCGTTGAAAAACAAATGCAGCTCTAAGTATTTACTGTATAGCTTGTTGCACCGTATCAATCCTTATGTATATTTATGGTACTCTTGTTTCTACGACACTCTAGTTATATTGATGATCACTTTTAACCATTCACTCTTATCACACATTCATATTACATCGTACTCTCTCCTCTGCCACGTTCTCTCTTCTCTCAGACACCCACCATCTTTCATTCCTATGTCTCTGTTGTCCATTCAGACCTCTTTAAATATTTACGTTTATGAAATCTTCTAATATATCTTCGCTACACTTGGTGTTGTCCGGCACGCACTTGTCCAGTGTCCGTGCATTGCTGCTTTCTATATTTAATTTGAACAACTGTTACCATATGTAGGACTGGGACGAAGATGGCAAGGAAGAGTGGATGATCCTTCTTCAGTGGCTAAAGAGTTAAAAGTTCTGAGTACAGCGTTTCTTCTTTCTGGACAAACCATCATCTAAATCTTCAAATACAACATGAGGGGGAAGTTAATAGTGGAGAGGAGGGTGATGCTCTGCAGTAAATTTTATGAAAGGTGATTAAGATTGGTAAAAATGGTGTGGCTAAATAAACATTGACCTATCAACTATAGGAGGGTGACAAGAACTAGGAGAAGGTATTGGCTTTGGTGTGTTAGAATAACCCGAGTTTGTGTTTAAGTTGTACTGAATAACACCATGTGGGCGTTTTAAAACTAATTTAGAGGATCTTTTCTGTAATGTTAGTTCTATGTATCATTACGTATCTATTAATCTGCCTGTGGTGGTATTACTAAAACCAAAATTTTACTCGATGTAAATTTCCCACTATGTCTTGTTTGTCTTTCTCTGTGTTTTGGTTTTGTACTGTCCCTAATATTTTTTGCCCTCGTGGCCAATAAATGAAAATATAATAATTATTATGTTTAAATATAATTGTTTCTACTTTTGGCATAAGGCCAGCGATTACCCCAGTGCATTACTGGTACATTATTTTATCGACCCCATAAGGATGAAAGGCGAAGTTAATCTCTGTGGGATTTGAATTCAGACCGTAAAGGGCCGTTACTCTAGGCTGCAAAGTATGGTGTCCGACTCTCTACAGATACTGCCAATCCACCACCCTATGTTTAAGTATAATATGTTTAAGTATAATAAACATACGTAAGTCTCATGGTTGTTTAAGCTGTGTTCATAATAACTGCTTAAAACAGTCATAGCAAGACTAAATTTTTCATATATATTTTTGATATACATAAACATCTCGTATCTGCTTTCATTTAGGTGTGACTTTCAACCAGTTTGTTAAAAGGTGAGTGAGAGTGGTGCATAGGCCTGTCTGGAGGATAAGCCTGTAGATTGGAGGAGAACAACTGAGAGAGGGAACTTTGCCCTAGTGGACAGGGTGACCACGGCTTTTTGTGGGATTTCTTCACGAGTGACCCTTGAAGTCTCCTGACTTTTGAGGAATTTATTTTTTTTTAAATGTTTATTTCTCTTATTCTGTTATACATTATATTTTGCACAAAAAACTCACACTGTATTATCCTGTACCGTCTTTTCTGTTTCTTTAATGTTAGCCCTGTGTGGCTAATAAAGAAATTATTTATGTGCGTGTGCGTGTGCGTGTGTGTGTGTTTATGCACATATACACAGACATAGAGACACACACATGCACACACACACATATATGTATGTGTATATTCTGTGTTCATCTAAATGTATGAATCTACATATAGACACACACTCACAAAGACACACACACACACGCACACACACACACACACACATATATATATATATATGTGTTTGTATGTGCATATATATATATATATGTGTATGTGTGTGTATATATATATATATATATATATATATATATATATATATATATATATATATATATATATATATATATAAATTAAATAAAATTTCGCTTCAAGCATAACTTTATACAATATGTATAGAAATTTCGTATTTCTAAAGAAATACGGTATTAGGAAGCCGTAGCTATGCAAACACTCGTGGTGTCCAGCATAAGCAAGGGAGACAACCGTCTATGCAGTTCAGGATTGACTGACCTTCGTCAGGACGGTCCCTCCCACCGCTTGCGATTGCTGGACTTGAAAACAGTCGAGAATATATATTGTTTTCTCGTCTGTGTAAATGAGGTGATTAATCTCATTTGCATATGAAGCTGCATCAGTAGGCTCAACTTATAATAGTAAGGCCAGTCAAGCCTGAAATGCATAGACGGTTGTCCCCCTTGCTTCTGCTGGACACCACCAGAGGGCGTTAGCCCTCCGGTGTTTGCATAGCTAAAACCATATTTCTTTAGAAATACGAACTTTCTATTCATCTACTTATATATATAACCAACAATTTCTCTGTCTGTCTGTCCGACAGTGGAAACACGTGCGTAGAGAGAGAGAGTGAGAGTGAAAGAAAGAAACAGACTACGAGAGGGGGATAGCGGGAGGGAGAGAGGGGGAGAGAGAGTGAATAGACGCTAAAACACGTGCTACAGAAATATTACCTTCCCCTTCCTTTCTCCACTTTGGTACTACCAAGAGAAACACTGTCGCTATAGAAACATTACCTTCCCCTCTCCACTGACTTTGGTCACTGAGGCCGAGGGAATTGCTGGTTGCTATAGAGACACCTTGCACAAGCCAGAAGTAACCAGTTCGAGGCGGTTCTGACTTGACACCATGCGAAGAAGGTTGCCATTGAATTTGTGGTTTGGAGAAGGTTGCCATTGAATTTGTGGTTGTTGCTGCTGATAATAAGGACCATTTGAAGAAAGTTGCCATTGAATTTGTGGTTTGAAGAAGGTTGCCATTGAATTTGTGGTTGTTGCTGCTGATAATAAGGACCATTTGAAGAAGGTTGCTGCTGATGAGGTAATTTATTAATCAGATTGCGCAGTTCCATAACCTACGTTTGATTTGTTCAATTTTTTTCTTCAATTTTTTTTGTTGATTTTTTTTTTATTTCTTATTGAAAAAATATAAATAATAAAATAAGCTTAGAAATTTAAATACAATTAAATACGATTTAATTTCCATTTCCAGCAGCCAATGTCCAGTGTTCAATTTCATGAAAAAATTGGAAATAATTCAAAAAATTGAAGTTTAACTTTTGAACATTTGTTTTGACAATAAAAAAATATTTCCTTATTCACACCTAATAGTATGATTAAAATTTCATAGGAATATTTTTTTCTAACCGCCAGTTATTTATTTTCTCCTTTTTCGTTTTAACATATATTTATTTCAAAGATTTCACCGTATAGATAACATATATATTTATACATGTGTATTACTTATGTTTCATGGAGCGTTATGCACATAAAAAATTCAACTTTTTGATCCCCTAGGGCCCGCATTAGGTGAAAAACTGCGTTTTTCAGCTTTTTAGGGGTTTTTTTTAGGCGTTACGTCAGACCGATTTCCTTGAAATTGTAACCATGTATTAGTCAGTCTTTTCTTCATACCGTGAACAAAGAAAATCGAACTTTTTTATGGCCTAGAGCCCGCATTAGGTGAAAAACTTCATTTTTTCAGCTTTTTAGGGCTTTTTTGAGGTCTAGCCGATTTTCCCTAAATTTCAAGGCATATTATGCACATAAAAAAATTCATTTTCTTGATTCCCTAGGGCCCGCATTAGGTGAAAACCTGCATTTTTCCTGCTTCATCGAGGAAAATCTTAGATTATCCAGCCATCATAGTATTCGGTTTATTTTCTTTACATATTTTCCAGGCATGCAGTTTTTCCACGATTAGGTCTGTTGGCGACCCGCGTTCCAAAATACCTTATCCCGTGCAACGCCGGGTACCACTGCTAGTATTGTATAAAGCTATGCTTGAAGCGAAATCTTCTTTCTTTTCTCTCTCTCTATATATATATAAGTAAATATACATGTGTTTGAGTATACATATACATACATATATTTACATACATATATATATATATATGTATATATACATACATATGTATATTTATATATACACACATTATATATACTTATATATACAGCTCAATATAGTAAAGTGCTATTTACCAGAAACTCAAAATACGCTGCTGACATAATTAACTTATCCATATTGATTCTCAAGATGGCTTTCTTCAGCGTTAATTTTCATACCATCCCCTTCACAACTTCCATTACTACTGTTATTACCACCATTACTATTATTATTACTATTATTATTACTATTATTATTACTATTATTATTACTATTATTATTACTATTTTTATTACTATTATTATTATTACTATTTTTATTACTATTATTATTACTATTATTATTATTCTTTGAGTCTCAGTCATTGATGTTATTTAACTGGAAAGTTTGTTGAAATGAATATCAAGCCACTACCTGCAGCCTCAGATATTCAGGACGTATCGGAGGGTTCTTGCTGTTCCCAGCAAGCATGCCTTTTGAACTGATCGAAAAAGCGGGGCGGGGCCAATTTTCTTTAACCAACCATGGAAACTCCTTGAGATAGTACCTAGTGCGCCTATGACAATCGGGACCACTTTGACCTCATGGCAGTTCCAAATCCTTTTTACCTCCCACTTTAAGTCCTGGTATCGGTTAATTTTCTCCCTCTCCTTCTCTTGCACTCTCGTGTCGAATAGGCAGGCTACATCCACAAACAGGCACGATCTTTTTTCCTTGTCCAAAACCACCAGGTCAAGCCTATTGTGTTCCAGTTTCTTGTCCGTCTGTATCCTAAAATCCCACAGCACCTTCACTTGATCGTTTTCCATCATCGACTCTGGCTTATGCTCATACCACTTCTCAGAATGTGGTAAATTGTTTACTTTGCATAGGTGCCAGTGGATCACCCTGCCCATCACATCATGTCTACAGCCTTTATAGTGAGTCTGGGCTAGGTGTTTACACTCGCATACAATGTGAGCCACAGTCTCCTCTCTCTCTCTCCACAGATCCTGCGCAGTGGGGGGCTAGCCTCCTTCTTGTAAATATGGTGTTTCAGCCACTTCGTTTTGAGGGCCTGCTCTTGCGGAGCCATTAGCATTGCTTCTGTAGCCTCTTTAAGGTCTCCTTCCTCTTTTCAATCAGTTCCATGCCTGTGGATCTCTGAATTCCGTTTTCTCAAACAAGGTACTATGAAGGGATTTTTCATGAAGGCTGCTCTTTCTCCTTGTTGTTATTTCCTCCTTGGACATCCCCTGGTCTATTGTCCTCTCCTTCGGTACAATTCTGAGCATTAGCTCCTTACTATCGGTCACGTATTTGTGTAGGTTGTTTTTCTCCATCTGAACACAGTCCTCTATGCTGATAAGACCTCTTCCACCTTCAGATCTCCTTAAGTAGAGTCTATCGACATCACTCCTCTTGTGGAACATGTTGTAGATAGTCAATAACTTCCTAGTCTTCCTATCCATTTCTCTTTGTTCAGCAACATTCCATCTCAGAATTCCCGCACTGTACCTAATAATAGACACAGCTCGGGAATTTACTGCACTTATGGCATTCCTACTGTTCAGATGTGACTTTAATACGCTCCTTACTCTCCGAAGGTATTCTTACTATTATTATTACTATTATTATTATATTCATCATTATTATTGTTGCTATGGTTGTTATTTTTTCTATCTTCGTCATCGTCGTTGATGTTGCTATTGTTGTTGTTGTTGCTGTTGTTGTTGTTGTTTCTATCTTCGTCATCGTCGTTGTCGTTGATGTTGCTATTGTTGTTGATGTTGTTGTTGCTGTTGTTGTTGTTGTTGTTGTTGTTGTTGTTGTTGTTGTTGTTGTTGTTGTTGTTGTTGTTGTTCTTGATGTCGTTGTTATTGTTATTATTGCTGTTATTGTTATTATTATTATTATTGTCGTCGTTGTTATTTTTGTTATTCTTCTTATTGTTATTGTTGTTATTGTTGTTGTTGTTGTCATTATTATCGTTGGTGTTGTTTTCTCGTTGTTATTGTTATTGTTGTTGCTGTTGATGTTGTTCTTGATGTTATTTTAGTTGTTGTTATTATTGTTGTTGTCGTTGTTATGCTGTTACTATTGTCATTGTTGTTGTTGATGTCGTTGTTATTGTTGTTATAATTGTCATTGTTGTTGTTGTTGTTATTGTTATTGTTGTTGTTATTGTCGTTGCTGCTGCTGTTGTTATTATTATTATTAATTAGGATTGGCAGTAGAGGGTCGGATGCCATGCTTTGACGCATAGAGTTACGGCCCTTGCCATTCTGAGTTCAAATCCCGCCGATGTTAACTTTGCCTTCCATGCTTACGGGGTCGCTAAAATAAAGTACCAGTAATACACTGATTTAATTGCAGGCCTTGTGCCAAAAGTAGAAACAATTATTTCTATTATTTTTGTTGTTGATATCAGTGTTTCTTTAATTATACAGGTTGTTGTTGTTACTACTACTACTACTACTACTACTACTACTGCTGCTGCTGCTGCTGCTGCTGCTGCTGCTACTACTACTACTACTACTACTACTACTACTGCTGTTGCTGCTGCTGCTGCTGCTGCTACTACTACTACTACTACTACTACTACTACTACTACTACTACTACTACTACTACTACTACTACTACTATTGTATTTAATTCAGCTATTGTTCATTGTTATTCATCATGCACATCATCATGTTATTAATAATTGTTCTACTTTTGGCACAAGGCCACCAAAAACCAGTACTGTATTACTGGTACTTTATTTATGATCGAATTAGTGATGTATTATGCAAGACTAGCATAATAACTATTGCTGTGTGGCTTCGCATCATTGATGATCAGATGATGGCTTGGAGGTGTGTGATTGAGTAGATGTGGTGATGATGATGATTGTGATGTTTATGTGTTGGTGATGGTGATGATGTGTTATGATGTGTGATGGTGTATGTTATGGTGATGGTGATGTGTGGGTGATGATGGTGATGGTGTGTTATGATGGTTGATGATGGTGATGATAGTGATGATGGTGATGGTGGTGATGATGGTGATGGTGTGTTATGATGATGATGGTGATGATAGTGATGATGAAGTTTATGTTTACGACGATGATGTTTAAGACCGTGATGATGTTTATGACGATGATGATGTTTATGATGATGATGTTTATGACGATGATGATGTTTATGATGATGATGTTTATGATGATGATGGTGTTTATGATGATGATGTTTATGATGATAATGATGTTTATGATGATGTTTATGATGATGATGATATTTATGATGATGATGTTTATGATGATGATGATGTTTATGATGATGATGTTTATGCTGTTGATGATGTTTATGATGATGATGATGTTTATGATGATGTTTATGCTGATGTCTGTGACGATGATGATGTTTATGAGCATCACCATCATCAATATTAATAACGATCATCCATCTTCATATGACTAACGGAAGTGTGTTGAAAAGTTGAATCTGACAAACATTTTGAATGCATAATCAGAAATATTCTGGCTAAGAGAATGTGGTTAATTGTCTCTTCCCGGCCAACACATTTTCTGCGGTTACTTACTGTAATTTTGATGGTTTCTGGTGGGAAGGCTTTGATATTTTGCTGCAATTTAGAAATCCTCCAGTCTCAGCCATTTGTGCAGCCAGTGCTTCTTAACCAGTTTTGTGAAATTTGCTTGTTCCCTTCCTCCTTATTTAATTTATTTCAGATATTGGCCATGGAGATGTTTTTAGCATTGCATTCTAGAGATCTGTTTTCAATTTGGATTTTATCTTTTTGACAGTTTCTGATGCTGCTTCTTCCCTGTTTTCATTTTCCTCATGATTATTCCGCTTCTGTTTTTCCTCATGATTATTCAGCTTCTGTTTTGAATTTGTTGGCTTCCTTGAAGACAGTAACCAGTTTCTTTTGCTCATATTTCTTGACTATTTGCATTAACTTTCCATTGTGCTTCATTAGATATTCTTGTAGTCGCACAGTAGTTATTTTACAATGGTTTTCTAGTTGCACAAGGCTCCTTTCTTCTTGTGTTCCTATAGGTATAATCATTCTATATTTTATTTTTAGTGATGCAGCCCTTATTTGTTTTGTTTTCTAGCTCGTTCCTTTAGTGTCCAGTGAAAACATCAATATCTGAATCATGGACTTGCAATATTAAGTTCATTTCCCACAGCAAAGATTACATAGCCAATGCAAGAGTCATATCCAGATGGTGAGGATACTTGCATCCACTTAACTCCGTCTAAAGAACCTCACATTAACCCACAATATATAACCTACCAATAGACGTAACTATTTAACATATGCCGAACGCGTATGCAGCTTAGATATCTAAATTGTGGTTGTTTATAGTTCATATAAGCATTTTCCCCATCTTATTTTACTAACTACATATGTATTGTAGAATGTGTTCTCATGCCATAACATTATTCCTTAATCCCCCCCATCGTTATCTATCTAATCTTGAATGATATGATTCCTAATAAGACTCACTTTCTCGATATTCTTTACATGGAAATGCCTTTCTAAAGTATTTTGCCGTGTAACACTTCCGTTGTCCAATTTGTTACCAATTCTTACGTGCGTCTTTAATGGATCAATATACCAAAATATTTGACTTTTGACGCCCACAGAATTACGTAATCAGTGAGTGTTTCGGCGTAGTAATTAAGGATGTTAACATTAGACAGAGGAGGTGAGATAATAGAATCTCTTTGGAATATTTTGTTATTTTGTTAGTCTTTCATATACATAGCTTTACTTTTTTAGCATCCCCTCATTATATATATATATATATATATATATTATATGTATATATATGTAAGTATGTATGAATGTATGTATGTATACATGCGTGTATTTGAGCAAGTTGATTATGATATATGCCAAATTATTAACATTTCCAGATATTTTATGTGCGAGAGGAGATGAAAGATTTTTCTTCTTTTTCAATCGTACTACATTTTTCCAAAAGAAAAAATAACAAACAAAAAAAAAGAAGCGCTTTTCTTTTTTAAGTATCTTCCGTTATAGTTTTATTGATCAGCAATTGATCTCTGTTACTATACTTCCTCCCACTTCGATATTGCTTCTGTTCATATAGAGAGATATTATTATCTTCCCAAACTGTCAGTTAATCTGTGTGATGATACGAATGCGAGGCATTTTTATGGGCTTTATATGTGGGATGTAATTTTGAGACACAGAATTACATTGGCATTTAGCTATCAAGGTTTTCTACTATCACTCAGCCATAGGGTATTATGTCTTGCTTCATGATTTTTCCTATATTTTTAAAAATATTTTTTCTCTTGGTCTTATATTTTTCATTTCTATCCTAAATACATTTTTTTACAACTATGTATATTCCCATTCCCCACACTATAAAATTCCGTAAAACAGCTCAACTCAAACGATATTATATTAAAAAAATCAGCTAGAGTTGAAAAATTATAGCCACTGGATTATAAACGAAGAATACTCAATAGATCGGTTGGTACCTGCTATGGATCTCATAATGGATTGGCAGTATCGGTAGAGTGTCGAACAACATGCTTTGTGACATAGAGTTTCAGTTCTTTTTCATTCTGTCTGAATTCAAATCCCGCTGAGTTTAGCTTTGCTTTTCATCCGTACGGGGTCGATAAAATAAAGTAGCAGTAACGCACTGGATTCGATTCAATCGACTTTCCACTCTCCCCAAAATTGTTGGTCATGTACCTAAATCAGAAACCATTATTGGATGAATGCTATGCTTTCAATGCTGCTGGGATATTTCATTCACCTTCCCCCTCTTTTTACATACGTATATGAAAACTGTTATCTCGGTAACAGTACTAAAGATCCTTCCTTCAACTTCAACTTTCTGCCCAGTTAATCTATCGCTCGGCTTAACATCATGAATCAACTGAACCTTTAGTATGATCCACTTTGTTGCAAGAATATGTGCCAGATCCCTAGTTTGAGGATCACTGCTTTCTCATTCTTCACTGGAGGCTCTGAAAAAGGTCAGAAACTCCGACCTCTCTCTCCTCACTCCACTAATTAAACGACAAAATAAATTAAGCTACCTAGACCCCATTTTAAATTTACCAATTTGTATTCTTTATTTCTAAATATAAGTGTGATGGATTGGTAGAATCGTTAGAACGCCGGTCAAGATGCTTTGTACTATTTAATTATGGCCCTTTACAATCTCACTTCAAATCTCACAGAGGTCAATTTTGCATTTCATCCTGCTAGGGTCGATAAACAACCAGTAATGTACTAGAGACGATATAATTGACATTCCTTTGCACACAAATTGCTGGCCTAAATTTGGACGCTAAAGTTCCGAAAGCAGTTAACTAAGTAAGACATCATCCCTCCATCAACTTGAAACTATTCAGCTTCACATCATTGAAACTATTCAGCTTCACATCATTGATATGAATGTTAAGATTGAATCTCTCTACAAAGAATTAAGTTCTTTGATCTTTCCAAATACCAACCTAATTCTGTCGGAATCTATCTTTGCAAACAATAATCTCTTTTACGGATATCGAAAGTCTGTCACTTTTCGCGACAAGGACGTTTGCGCTAAAATTCTTCAAACAAGGAAATTCCGGTGTCATTGGTATAAATAAACTTACCAATTATCAACAGTTTAAGAATCTTCACGCAATGGTACCTATAAGAGGGCCGGCTGAAAAATTGATAGGCTGACCAAAATACTCTTATGAAATGACCATGGAAAGAAACAATGCAGTTATTAATAACAATAGTTGAAAATAATGCATGCAAGATTTCACAGCATTAGCATCAGTCCTTCATATCTAGCCTATGAACTTTTCAGCCATTCCTTGTTTATTGCAGTGATGTTAGAGCTGAGAAATCTTGCATGAATTAATTTCAACTATTTTTTATTAATAACAGCATTGTTTGTTTCCAAGTTCTATGGTGAATAATAACCCTCATTTGATCATTCTATGAGAGTATCTTGGTCAGCTTATGAACTTTTCCGTCGTCCCACGTATATCACCAGTTAATTCTGTACATGTAGTATGTGGTTTGAACCAAGAAAAATTTCAAAGTTCCATGTAGATTGGTATATACCTATTCCATTCGACACTAAATATTTTGAATGTAAGCTTCGTGGAAAGTAACTCGTTCGAGAAATTCTGGAGTATCTTAATGTTAAGTCATCGCAATTGTGTCAGGATCTATTTATAATTTTGACAAATTTACAAACATTTCTAGCCAGACATTTCTAATGACAATATACTTCACTAGTTCAGGGAGGTGGATTGGAAATATTGGTAGATCTGAGTTCAAATCCTGCCGAGGTTAACTTTGCCTTTCATCCTTACGGGGTCGGTAAAATATAGTACCAGTAAGGCATTGAGGTCGATTTAATCGATTTTCCCCTCCCATAACATTGTTGGTCTTGTGCTTAAATCAGACACCAATATACTTTGTTAGTCCCGCATTTATTTCACAAAATAAATATTAAATTCTAATTTAGGCACAATGCCAGCAATTGTTTTAGGAGAGGGAGATATGTCTATTAAATCGACCTCGGTATTTTACTGGTACTTTATTTTATAGAGACCCTGAAAGGATAAAAGGGTGGTTTTCTGCTAGCATGTGTAGTGTGCATATTGATATTATACGCAAGTATATATAAATGTAGATATGATACATCAAATAAAATTGTAATTGAAATATACACAGAAATTGAACGAAGACTGCGTTACACTGTCTTATGTAATCAGTAACGTAATCCATGATACATTAAAAAAAGACGATATTATATATAAACTGCATTAGGAGAAAATTAGTGACGGAAATATATGAATGTTTATTTAAGCGATGGCCAACCGGAAGTGTTGACATGTGAAAATTTTAAAGAAGTGAATCTTTAAATAAGCAACAAATAAAATATATTTAATCAACAGCTACGAAATTTAGTAGATAAATTATGTAATATTCATTCATTATTTATTCAAAGTAATCCAACTTATTTTACTAATGGAATAAAAAAAAGTATAAACCGTACGCAGTCCCGCGCTCCTTACTTTATTATAGTTTAGATACCGCACAGCATTTTATCGAACGGTCTAACGATGCTCCCAATCCACCACAGATTTTCACATCAGAAATATTATAATTCTTTGTTTATGTGAACAAATACTTATAAAATATCCTGCTATAAGAAATATGATATAATCCCAGCCAACAGCAGTCATCAATACAGAAAGAAATACAATAGAGGTCTTAAAGAAAGAAACCACATAACTATATCACCTATGTACTAATTCGTGGTTCAAAGTATGTTCAAATGAAACCAAACATAATACTTTATTTCACATAAACAATGTTAAATCACGAGATTTGGATTAACTGTGCAGGACCACAAAATACTTGAGGCCTGAATACTAGCTAACCATTCAGTAGCGAACAAACATGCCTGAAACTAGAATATGACCACACTAGTCGGAACGCTGCTACTGCTGCTGCTGCTACTACTACTAATACTACTACTGCTTCTTCTTCTTCTTCTTCTTCTTCTTCTTCTTCTTCTTCTTCTTCTTCTGCTGCTGCTGCTGCTGCTGCTACTACTACTACTACTACTACTACTACTACTACTACTACTACTACTACTGCTGCTGCTGCTGCTGCTGCTAATACTACTACAAACACTTATACACGTGCTAACATAGAAATGCTGGTTTGTTAGAGTGTAAGAAATATCCCTAACAAAATCAGTAAAGTTACATTCCATTTTAATCTGACCAATTGTCAAAGTCTGTACCTTGTATGTCACATCTACTGCTACCAGCTATTTCTACAATAGATATAACCCACCTCTTCTCACAATATTACATCGTATACCAATCTGCACTCTGTACCTTGTATGTCACATCTACTTCTACCAGCTACTTGTACAATGGATATAACCCGGCTTTTCTCACAATATTACATTGTACACCAATCTGCTTTCGATTTATCAGATTCTGTCCTCCCGATTTCTTGAATAATTTTATATTGTCCTTAGACGGTCGGCTTAAAACTTCATACGCTGAAAAGCTGACCTATGAGCAAAGGCGTTCCAGCTGTGACTATCCCAACGTTTTTGTGCATCAAAGAGCACGTTGTCCACTATAAAAGTTCATAGGCTGAAAAGCTGACCAATGATCAAAGGCGTTCCAGCTGTGACTATCCCAACGTTTTGTGTATCAAAGACCAGGTTGTCCAATATAAAACTGCTTTTCAAGACAGTGACGTACGATTTGAGGCATGAGGGTCGGCTGAAAAGTTCATAACCTGACCAAGATACTCTCATGGAATGACGAAAAAAGGTTTATTTTTCAACATAGTCTCTTGAAGAAAAAAATGCAGTTATTAATAAGAAGAGTTGAAATTAATTCATGTAAAATTTCGCAACTCTAGCATCAATCCTTCATAGTTAGCAATCCTCGTATATTGTAAATATTCTTTACTTCTTCTACGTCTCTCCCTACCCTTTATCTCCCCCTCTCTCTCTCTCTTGTTCTCCTCCCTCACGCTCCTCCTTCTCTTGTTTATTCTTTCTTTCTCCGACTACTTCTCTCGTAGCCTGATATAATTCTATTCCAAATGTACTCCACAACGTACCACAGTTTTATATACATGGTCAAAATATCCCTTTACTTCACCCACCTCGCTATTGTTCTCCTGTTTAACTCTTTTTTAAATATGAAATCTACGCAGGATAATGTGGTCTTATAAAGATACTATTTCTGAAGTAAAGTTGAGATGGTCACGCTTGGAAGGACTTTGGTCATATATCTGCTCAATCAAATTTGCCTCGGGGCTAACAGCAAGAAAATCAATTTCATGCTACCACTGCTATCCCCAACACCAGAACATACTACCACCACCACTACTATTCCCACCACTAACAACATACTACCACCACTATTATCCCCACCACTACATTTCCCACTACAACAACATACCACCACCACCACCATTACTATCCCCACCACAACAAAATACTACCACCACCACCACTACTATCCCCACCACAATAACATACCACCACTACTACATCATACCACCACAATAACATACCACCACCACAATAACATATCACCACCACAACAACATACCACCACCACCACTACTACTATCCCCCCTACAACAATATACCACCACCACCACCACTACAACAACATACCACCATCAACAACAACTTTCATTTCCTATATCATTGCAATTACGATAGTAATTTAACAATTACATCTATAATTTATGTTGTAACTGGTTAATTACAAGGTTTCATCAGCCTATTAATGAGGCAAAATAACTCATCATTTCGTTGAGATGTTTTATAGTTTTTTTCAAATGTCAGTACAGCGATACCACTGATCAAGTGTCAGTACAGCGATACAACCGATCAAGTACGG
>OZ024745.1:21323391-21338391 GCA_964016885.1 Eledone cirrhosa | reverse complement strand
ACTGACACACTGATACACGCACATATACATATCTACACACACTGACACACTGATACACGCACACAGAGACTTGTACACATACACATGTACACACACATGTACAGAAACACATACACACACATGCACACATGACAAAAACACACATGCACACATGATATACACACATGTACAGAAACACACACATGCACACACACACGCACATACCCCCACATGTAGACACACACACACACACATGTAGACACACACATGTAGACACACACATGTAGACACACACACACACACACCACCTTTCTTCCCTTCTTCAAATATGTTTGGAAATCATATCCATATATATGTATATATATATATGTGTGTGTGTGTGTGCGCTTGTATGTATGTGTGTGTGTGTGTGTGTGTGTGTGTGAAATGCACACACACACACACATATATATATATGTTGTTATTTCTGTTTACCTTTTACACATATATATATACATATACACATCTACACATACATATACACACATCTACACTGACACACGCACACATACACACATACACATGTACACACACTGACACACTGATACACGCACACATACATATCTACACACACTGATACGCGCACACAGAGATATATATGTATATATACACATACATATATATATACATATATACATATATACATATATATGTGTGTGTGATGGTCATCTATATATTTAAATATATATATATATCCGCATATATTAATATATCCTACATAAATGCATACTTAATCATTGTTTCTACAATAGGCACATACATATACATAGGCCAGCAATTATCTCAGTGTATTACTGGTACTTTATTTTATCGACCCCGTAAGGATGAAAGGTAAAGTTAACCTCGGCGGGATTTGAACTCAGCCCGTAAAGGGACGTAACTCTATGCTTCAAAGCATGGTGTCCGACTCTCTACCGATACTGCCAATCTACCGCACTTAATAATGTCAACAAAAAAGCAATATATATGTATATATGCATCTAAAGATATCGGCTATATACACACATATATACATAAATGTATGTATCGACTCATATAGCCACACTCATACTGTGTAGGTTTCTAATTGTCAAAACTGTATATAAATATATGTATGTATGAATCTATGTATGTATGAATCTATGTATGTATGTATGAATCTATGTATGTATCTATGAATCTATGTATGTGTGTATACATGCATATATGGTTGGAAATGTTTCTGACACACAGACGCACTCATATATGCATATACACATATGCATATATACATATGTATGTGCGTATGGTCGCATATCTCATGTACATACATACATAAATACATACATTCATACATGGTGGCTGCCAACTCGTTTTCGAGTACGGTCACTACTTTATATCCATGTAGGAGAACCCCTACCAATGCGCTGAACGAGTGTGACTTTTTAATCCAGCCAGCGACTTGAAAACTCTGGTACAAACACTACACTTGTAACAATTACTGACACATAGTGCTGGGCCCATGGTACCATGTGACGACAAGGGCAGAGAGATCTCCAGATATAAAGCAATGCCTGTGCCGTGAAGCTTTTATAGTGAGCAAAGGCACTGCACATTCATACATAGATACATACATACAGACAGAAAGACAGAAGAGATATTTACTGTTTTTGAATTAATATAAAGCCAGACCTATTTAATCTTTTTTTTTTTTTTTTTAATCACTTTAGTCTTTATTGTGTTGTATCAGATGAAAGAATGGTATTTAACTAATGTATTGGTACGCGATGGGGCCCACCCACAGCGCCGGCGGACAGAATGGAGAAGGCGTTTCCCCGGAGGACGGCAAGGGAGACGCGCTGGAAAAGCCACTCCAACTCGCGGGGCTCACACCTGCGGCTGGCCAGCTCAGCGCCTATGGTGGTGAGTAAGGAGGTAGCCCTGGGGCCGAGGACACCAAAAGTCTCCACTGCCAGGGGTACGACCGCAAATCTGTCGGAGAGCGACCGCTATTTGAGCAGATATGTTTGTAGCTTAGTCAGAGGAAGAAGACCAATGGCCAGGACACTGTGTAAGGTTTTTAACAATATTGCTGAAAGGATTGGCAGTATCGGTAGAGGTTTGGACGCCATGCTTTGACGCATAGAGTTACGGCCCTTGCCATTCTGAGTTCAAATCCCGCTGAGGTTAACTTTGCCTTCATCCTTACGGGGTCGATAAAATAAAGTACTAGTAATACACTGGGATAATTGCTGGCCTTGTGCCAAAAGTAGAAACATATTGTTGAAAGAGAATGAGAAACTACTTTTCATGAGTTATTTCCAGGGTTGCATTTAACAACAAGTTTATAACGACAAAATACCCACACTGAGAGCCGAATTTAATGGGGGTGGGGGACAAAGGGGGCAAAGAGGCAACTGCGCCGGGGCCCTGCAGTGGGGGGCCCACAAACGATGAACGTAGCAATTTATTTGTGCCCTCAGCTGAGCTTTTTACTTTTAAGACTGGTAAAAAAGACTAAACTAAATGTACTAACTAAACTCTATTCAGACTATTCTAGTTTTAAGCACATTGTCGTCAGTTTATTCGCATTTCTACACACAAACACACACACATACACACACACACATACACACACACACATATATATATATATATATATATTTATATATATATATACACACATATATATATATATAAATATATATGTGTGTGTGTGTAAGCGTGTCTCTGCATGTATCTGTGTGTTATTCTGTGTGTACTACTTAGTCTTTTATCGCTATTTTTCTGTATGTCTGTATAAGGTATTGATGTATAAGAATGTCCGTATATGTGTTCCTATACATGGTAGTGTAACTGTGGAGGTCGTTGGTAACGGTGTGTCTGTTGTGATAGATACACGTGTTAGTGATAATATTGATGTTGGTATTGTGGATTGTTCATGTTGGTATTGGTACTGTTGCTATTGTGTATATGTGGAGGTGGAGGTGTTGTTCGTGGTGGTGAGTGGTGGTGGTGGTGTTGATGTTGGTATTGGTTTCTGGTGGTAGTGGTGGTAGTGGTGGTGGTGGTGTGGGTGTGGGGGATGGGGGGGGGGATGTTGGTGGGGTTGGTGGTGTTGTTGTTGTTGTTGGTGGTGGTGGTGTTGTTGTTGGTGGTGGTGGTGGTGGTGGTGGCGATAGTAATAGAGATAATGATGATGGTGATGGTGGTAGTGGAGGTGGTGGTGGCAGTGATAGGAATGGAGATGATGATGATGGCGATGGTGATAGTAGTGATTGTGGGAGTGATAGTGGGGTGGGGAGGTAGCGACAATAAATTATAATGGGTTCTGTGCATTCGTACGGTGCGACACTCACTGCAGCGGACTTTGTCATCATACCATCATACCATGATGGCATCATGGCATCATGGCATCATACCATCATACCATCATACCATGATGGCATCATGGCATCATACCATCATACCATGATGGCATCATGGCATCATGGCATCATACCATCATACCATCATACCATGATGGCATCATGGCATCATACCATCATACCATCATACCATGATGGCATCATGGCATCATACCATCATACCATCATACCATGATGGCATCATGGCATCATACCATCATACCATCATACCATGATGGCATCATGGCATCATACCATCATACCATCATACCATGATGGCATCATGGCATCATACCATCATACCATCATACCATGATGGCATCATGGCATCATACCATCATACCATCATACCATGATGGCATCATGGCATCATACCATCATACCATCATACCATGATGGCATCATGGCATCATACCATCATACCATCATACCATGATGGCATCATGGCATCATACCATCATACCATCATACCATGATGGCATCATGGCATCATACCATCATACCATCATACCATGATGGCATCATGGCATCATACCATCATACCATCATACCATCACGGCATCATGGTACTGTGTCTGCCAAAAGACTTTAGCCACTCTGGGCGTAACAAACGAGACGTACTAATTAAATAAAACTCACTCTTGAGCGATAAATTATTTAAACAGACTGTAAATGCAGACTGAAAGACACAGACCGTATGTATATGTGTAAATATATATATGTGTGTGTGTGTGTGTGTGTGTGTGTGTGTGTGTGTGTGTGTGTGTGTGTGTGTGTGTGTGTGTGTGTGTGTGTGTGTGTGTGTGTGTAAGCGTAGTTGTCTGCATGTGTATCTGAATGTGTATATATATATATATATATATAGTTATAGGAATAACCAAAGAGTGCTTAGAAATACATTGTTTTATTAGCTAACAGTGTTTCATCCATACACCATGGCAGGATTCATCAGAGCCTATAAACAATAGTATATCAGTAGTTGCATGCTCCATCGAACTGCGTCACCAGAAAAAGGTTAAAGGACCAGCAGGGGGGTCCCGAGGCCAGCGCTATATGGAAAAAGACAGAATACATGATGCACACAATGTCATAAAATGTCATAAAAATTTAAAATTTTACAAATTACACCAAAATGTTATCACTTAAATGGTGCAATAGATGATAAAGAGGTTGGGAGAGGGTAGCAAGGGATGAGTGAGGGTATTACTCAGCATGATCAGAAACAATAATAAAATTATAAAATAATATAATAAAGAAAGTACAAAAATATAGGGATAAGAAAAGAGATAAATATAAAAATACAAAACAATAAAGGAACAAAAAGCCCCCCCCCCCCCAAAAAAAAATATATATATATAAGACAAAGCAAAGCATAGACACATCAAGGCACAAGCAGTGCAAAAACAGGGTGTACAGGCAGACCAAGAGAGTTTGCAAGCATGAGTCTGTGAAAAGAATAGTTGGTTAGCAGTGGTGCAGCCTTACATGTATGATAGTCCATATGAGGGATGGTGTACTCCAATTATATCGCCAGTTCCGAAGGTTAAGTGAGATAACACTATTTTTCAAAAACCCATACCCAGGGGATTTATCACCATAGGCGGTTTGGGATATACACACTTTTTCTCTATATGTAACGGGATAGCCATCGGGATTTGTATTCATTGTGGTATGGTTGTATGCGGTACGATACATTGTTTGAACACCAGCTTGGACATACAGTGAATTTCACCTGGCACGTTGGATTGAGCGACCGAACGTGAGGATTTTGGGGAATGCCAGTTTCTGCGGACCTGGCGTGTTTTCAATTTCCTCATATCTGTGCCGGCTGTATATGTACCATACTTTTCTTTAACTCGTCGTACTTTCTTTTATTTTTTATTTTCGATTTTGGATGTATATCCCAAACCGCCTATGGTGATAAATCCCCTGGGTATAGGTTTTGGAAAAATAGTGTTATCTCACTTAACCTTCGGAACTGGAACATATCGATGTGGTTCGTTGGGTGCGGATATGATAAGGAGAATCGACCTGTTACAAGGCGATATAATTGGAGTACACCATCCCTCATATGGACTATCATACATGTAAGGCTGCACCACTGCTAACCAACTATTCTTTTCACAGACTCATGCTTGCAAACTCTCTTGATCTGCCTGTACACCCTGTTTTTGCACTGCTTGTGCCTTGATGTGTCTATGCTTTGCTTTGTCTTATATATATATTTGGGGGGGGGGGGGTTCCGGGCTTTTTGTTCCTTTATTGTTTTGTATTTTTATATTTATCTCTTTTCTTATCCCTGTATTTTTGTACTTTCTTTATTATATTATTTTATTATTTTATTATTGTTTCTGATCATGCTGAGTAATACCCTCACTCATCCCTTGCTACCCTCTCCCAACCTCTTTATCATCTATTGCACCATTTACATGATAACATTTTGGTGTAATTTTTAAATTTTTAAATTTTTATGACATTATGTGCATCATGTATTCTGTCTTTTTCCATATAGCGCTGGCCTCGGGACCCCCCTGCTGGTCCTTTAACCTTTTTCTGGTGACGCAGTTCGATGGAGCATGCAACTACTGATATACAATTGTTTATAGGCTCTGATGAATCCTGCCATGGTGTATGGATGAAACACTGTTAGCAAATGAAACAATGCATTTCTAAGCACTCTTTGGTTATTCCTATAACTATAACGGCTCTGTAGTATACTAGTTATCATACATGGAGTTAAAGCCACACTGTCGTACCAAGGGCAATATATCTGCATGTCTGGGCATATTGATATATTTGTCAACGAAATTATATATATATATATACATATATATTAGAAAGTGAGGGGTTTTTTTTGGGGGGGGGGTACAGAATGAAAAATAACCGAGGTGTCCTACACGAGTGAAAGTATAATGAAAATAAGATGAAATCGAAAATGCAATTGAAGTCTTATTTTTAAAAAAAGATATATATTTATTTGGTTCCTTTACCGGTTTCGCAGTTCTTCTGCTTTTCAAAAGTAGAGTTGAGATGGAGCGTCTGTGGTTTTTCTCACATCTGAGTATATATATATAACAAAGGAGTTGTGGTAAGGAACCAGATGGACCGCAATGCACCAGAGTACTCAATACTTAGGGCAGTTGAGTGGGTAATAGGAAAAAGTATGACCCCGACGGCAGAGCTCAAACCGTTTCGACGGCTATTTCTTAATATATGTGTGTCTATATATATATATATGTACATATATATATATATATATATATATATATATATATACTCATACACACATGCATAAATATGTATGTATGTATGTATGTATGTATATATATATATATATATATATATATATATATATATATATATATATATATATATATATATATATATATATATATATATATATATATATATATATATATATACATACATACATATTTATGCATGTGTGTACATGTGTGTATGAGTATATAAACACACTCTCACAGAAACGTTCATACACATACACACACTCACTGCACACCTATATATATATATATATATATATATATATATATATATATATATATATATATATATTCGTTTTATTAAGGCAAAATACTGAGACTTGTGATGGCCAGGTGAAACTCCAGAATAACAAGACTCACTATTTAGTTTTTAGTAAAATGAATATTCAAGCTCAACTTCGGTATTAAGTACTCTTTTCTCTCAGCCGTCAATTACATACGGATATATGTATAGATAGATATATTTCTTTATTAGCCACAAGGAAAGGGGACAATACAAAGACATATGCCGGGGATTTTACATACAATCGTGTAAAAAGATATGAAACAAACAATTATAACAATCGAAATCTCCAATAGGGGGGGGGGGGGCGTTACAAATGGGTTGTTTAATACCCTCTAGATAGAACAACCCTCAACTTCAGGAGCGTGTTGTGCAAGTGCTCCTTTCTTCCTTTCGCTCTCTTCTTCAACCGACAGGTTTATATACATAGAAGGCCCAATCACTCGGGCCATTTTTGCTACATTCACCCACCTTTCAGTAAATTTACTGGGGTGCAGTGCCTCTCTCTCCACTCCGATTCTCGTTCTAAAGTGATGCCTAAAGAAGGGAATGAGTTGTTGTCCGGAGAGAAAGGCATCTGTCCTCAGTCCTCTCAATCTCGTCCAACATACAACCTCTTTCACCATAGCCAAAGAATTTGGCGGTTTGATCCTTACTATGGACTCGGCAGTCAACTGGATTTGTCCCATACGCGACAGCAGTTGTTCTGAGTAGTTCCATAGGTTAGTTACGCCCGCGCAGTCTACAATTGCGTGCAAGACGGTTTCAATGTCCTGCCCGCATCTTGGACACGTCCTCTTGGAAGTATCCCTGCCGGAGCGTCCGTGCCTGTAGATCTTGTCTCGAACTGGTAAAGCTCCTCGGTAGCACTGCCAGGCCAGGGACCTCTGGAATTTGTTCATTCGTCCCGGGCGGAAAGTCCTACCAAAACAGACTGGTTAGTTCGTAGTCTTCGACGCCTAGAGTCTCTTCGAGCACGTCGTCGCCCTGGTGACGTACTAACCCTCTATAGAATGTCGAAGTGGAGTCTCCACAGATTGCTGTGCCCGCTTGACAGAGCATTGTGAGGACCTGAGCGCATTCAATGTGCCAGTCTCCCATCTTCTTCGGTCTCTGCTTGACCCAGGACTGCAGCTCCGTCAGCGAGACAAGTTGCGGGAAGGCCTGTCTCACAAACGGTGCCCACACCGGTTGGTCGCTGAGGAATACCTGGAGATGCCGTAGCCTCAGCGCATGTTTGCGCATCATCAGCCACGGCATTCCCAGCCCTCTGTTGGAAGGGTGCTCACAGCAGACGGATCTCCTCACCAGTGAAGCCTTCTTCTTCCAAAGGAACTGGAAGGCCATGCGTTCCATCTTGGTGAAGTGTTCACGGAGACAAGGCACGACGGTCAAGCGGTAGTAGATGACAGACGCTATGATGGTGTTCGCCACCTCCGCTTGACCTTTCAAGGATAGTTTTCACTCTGCCCACTTCTGGGTGAGCGCAAATACCTTGACTATGACCTCGTTCCAGTTTTTCTCCACCTGGAGGTCCGGACTGAACCATACCCCCGAGGAATTTCACCGGTCTGTCCGTCCAGCGTCCGACGACGCTGTCTCACTGCATTGGTTTGCCTCTCCACGTTCCGAGTTGCAAACCGACAGACTTGTCCGGGTTCAGTTTTGCTCTTGTGATCCTTTTGTATTCCTGCAGTAAGTTGCCGATCGACCCGATTTTCGAGGTTTCCGACACCATTAATGTCACGTCGTCGGCATAAGCCGACGCCGCTTTCCGCAGTCCCGGTTCCAATGGGATGCCCTGCAGCAGCTCGAACTTCCGCAGTAGTGGCTCCAGAGTTAGCACGTACAGAATGGAGGAGAGAGGGCATACCTGTCGGAATGAACGCGTGATTGCGAATGGCTCCGATAGGTAGCCGTTCACCCTGATCGTCGAGCAGATGTTGGTGTTCATTGCGGCGATCCAGCCTCTGAAGACGGGTCCGAAACCGGCCGCCTTGAGAACCGCTTCCAAGTATCGATGGTCGACCCTATCGAATGCGTTAGACTGATCTAAATTGATCAGATCCCCACCGAAATCAGGTTTACACCCCACCCTCTCTATGATTTATCGCAGGAGGTGGAGGTTGTCGTGTATGGACCTGGTCGGGATTGCACACGTTTGCGCTTTCCCTACCAGGTTCTCGACGACAAGCGCCAACATTGTTGCCAACACCTTCGCCAAAATCTTTAACTCTGTGTAGAGCAGAGTTATGGGCCTGAAGTTGCTTAGTTCGTCCCCCTTGTTCTCGTCTTTCCAGATCAGCGTTACTACGCTCCTGCCTACAGAACTGGGAATTCTCCCGTTCTGCTGCCAGTTGCAGTAGACGGCCTCGAGGACGCCAGAGAACAAGTTCGGCATGCCTATGTAAAACTCATAGGGTAGACCATCTAGACCGAGTGATTTGCATTTCCCGCAGCAGTCCAGAGCGTCCCGTATCTCAGTGGCTGTGATCGGTCTTTCGCAGAACTCGGTATCCATGCTCGAGTGACGCGGCAGACCGTCGAGGTATAAACCGAAGTCCATTGCCCCGTTCGACGCACCTCCACTCTGCTCAAACAGTTGCGCAAAGTGGCGCTGAAAGGTCGCGCACATCTGTTTGGGGTCAAGTAGCACGCGTCCGTTTTGGTCTTTCAATGACTGAATCGTGGACTTGTTGCCACTTTTCGCCTCTGCCACTCTGGCCCAGCTAATAGCTTTTTCTCCCTCGTTTCCTAGAGCACGTGATTTACTTCTGACGACGCAGCCTTCATGTTTCGCGTCGAAGAACTGGTTCAGTGCCGTTCTCGTTGCTAGCACTCTAGCTGCGTTGCCACTCCTAAGCACCTCCTCTACCTTCGCTACTAGTTCTGTTTTTGTTTTGTTTTTCTCTAAGGCTCATTCTCTGCTAAAGTCTATCGACTCTACTCTAATTGTTCTCTTGAGAGAGTACCACTATCCGTTGTTGATGATGGCTCCCGTCAACTGTTGCTTAACTAATCTACTTATCCGTTCACTGTAGGCTTTACGTATCGGTAACGACATGTTCAGCTTGCAGTATCCTGGTCCTTGTCTATGTATTCTATCACGGTTGACTATGCAGATGATTAGTTTGTGGTTTGAATAGGCAACCAAGTGCATTTGTGGACAGCTTAACATCTTCTTGTCTCTCTCTCTCTCTAATAAAGAACCTGTCTAAATACGATCTAGATGCCCCGCTGCGGTTTGTCCACGTCCACTGTGATGCAGTCGGGAAATCTAGTCGATACCTATCGGCCAGTTGGAATTGGCCGATTAAATTTTTGAGGCTGTTGCAACCACCTCTACTGGGACCTGATCCTACATAGTCCCATCGTGCGTCTAGGATACCATTCCAGTCCCCCAATAAAAGCAAGGAGCGAGACGTTCCCAGAAAAGACTCTAGACGCTTAAAGAAGTCTGGCCGCGATTGCCCAGTCGGGGCATAAATGGCCACCAGTCTGGCGGCTCCACCTCCAACACTGTTCACGTCTAGGACTACCAGTCTACCCTCCGGTCCAAGTGTACTTGCTGTACTTCGAGGTCCAGGTTTTTCCGAAACATGACAGTCACTCTCCCTCCACCTCCTGGCTGACACAGAGATGCGTAGATCTCAAAGTCATTGAAGATGGGGGTTAGTTGCTGTCTGTTGTGGATCCTTGACTCGGTGATGGCTATCACTTCCATACCGTGTGACCTAAGGTCGTTTAAAAGTTGGCCCTGTTTCCAGGGCATCCCTAGGGTACACACATTCACACTTCCAACTCGTAAATTAGCCATGTTGGTGGAGAAGAGTTGGCGAAAAAGGACGAAAAGATGCACTTACCTTTTCGTTTCCTGGAGATCGGGTTGTTCAATCTCCATTTCAGTTCTGGTGGGGGTGTTGGGTGGGGTGGGGAAACATTTCAACAGGACGCGGTTTATGGGTTTTTGACAGGGGTTGCCCAAGTCCTGCGAAAATTGACTTTTCAGTTCACTATATGTTTCCATGGAAACCGTTATCTGTTTGAGGTGTGGAGACGTTTCTGCTGTAACGAAAGTTTTACCCTCCGTCCCCACCTTGGGGTTTTTGGAGATGACCCCATCAAATTCTTGTTGTTTGTATTGATGTATGCGTATTGTTGTTTGTGTTTTTGTGGTGTTGTTTTAGTTTGTTGTTCGACCGGGAGTTTTTTTTTATGGTGGGTGCTTGTTTTGCTGGTAGGGGGGTGTTTGATTGTGCTGTTGTTTATGTTGTTGTTTGTGTCGGTGGTTGGTTGTGTGTTGGTGTTGGTGTTGGTGATTGGTATATTTTGTGGCTTTGCGTTGCCTCTTTTTTTGTTTTTTTTTTGTTTTTATTTTCGCGGCTGTCCTTCATCTTAACTTGGGGATCAAGAAACAGCCTCGTCTGACGATGATTCGTCATCAGCAGCTTGTGGTAGGGGTATGTTGTGTGGTGATGGTGTTTTTGTATGTGTGTGTTTGTGGTAGTGTTGGATGGGGAGGGATGGGGTGGGACTGTGTTCTTCGGGGGAGTTGTTTGTGTTTTTCCTGCTGTTGTTAGTTAAGTGGCTGTTTGTCTTGGTGTGTTTGCTTGTTTTGTGTGTTGTTGTTGTTTTGGTGGTGGTGGTGGTGGTTGTTTTGGTGTTGGTGTTGGTAACAGTATTTTGGGGGGATTGTTTTTTTAAAGTGTGTCTGTAAAGGGCAGGAGGCCTTTAGATGCGATGTACTGTTACATCGAAAGCGTGGTCTCCATCCTTCAACTGAAATCTTTATGTGGCTGTTGTTGTCTACCAGCACTTTTTCAGGTATTTTGGAGATTCTCTCCGGCCTCATTTGAACCAGAATCTCCAAATTTGTACCAGACCACTTGTGTCAGGTTGATTTCTTGATGTAGAGTATGGTGTCCTGTCCCTCCTCTAAAATTCCTGCCAATATCCACCAAATATTAATATTTGGTGGTATGTTGAATATTTTGATTTTGGGGGTTCTTTTTCCCAGGTAAGTAGGGAAAAAGGTGTATTTTGTCGAACTGATCGGTATTACTAAATAGTTCTGTGCGAGAGCTGCGCTTTTGAGGAGCACCGAAATGCTCCCATACTGTCTGGCCCACTGCATAAAGTCTATATCCGGCAAAACCTCCTTCAAGGTTGTTTCTATTTCCCCTTGACTGAGGAATGCCGGCTTCCTTGTTTCATTTAAAACAGTTCTGAAGGTAACTGTCCTTGGAAGTGTTTCAAGACGTATTTCTGGGGGTGAGTTTATCTTAAACCTACCGTTTTCTCCGAAAATGATAAATTCCTTTGCATGTGTCTCGCATTGGAGATATCAAGGTCCTTGTAGTCAATTTTGTTTATGACTGTTTCTGCAAAAGTTATTTTTTTGGTGTTATTGTTGTTGTTGTTGTTGCGGTTGTCAGTTTTTCCGTTTGTTGTTGTGTCAATTATTTTATTTCCTGTTGTTTTTGGTGTTTGTTGTACACTGTGTGGTTCAATTTTGTTTTTATTACATACTTCCTTTTCGTGAAACCTTGTTGTCCTTATTGGCTTCCATAGTGACGCCGATACATGCAGAGCTTGAAGCAACGTTAAAATCTATTTCATTTGTGACTGTTTCTGTAAAAGTTATTTTTTTGGTGTTGTTGTTGTTGTCAGTTTTTCCGTTTGTAGTTGTGTCAATAGTTTTATTTTCTGTTGTTTTTTGGTGCTGTTGTACACTGTGTGGTTCAATTTTGTTTTTATTGTATATTTCACTTTCGTGAAACAAACCTTTGTTGTCACTATTCCTCGCTACATTGATACAGGCAGAGCTTGTAGCAACGTTAACATCTATTTCTTTCTTTTTTTTTTCTTTCTCAACGTTCGCTAGCGTTTCTTGTACGCTGGCCATTGTTGATGGCAAAATATTAAACATTTTTGAACAGTTTTTCAAATGTGGGGGCGAAAAATGAGATTGCCACCCAGCTAACAATTCGGCCTGGGGGTTAATTTACAAAATTGGGGGTTAATCTACAAAAAATGTGTTTTTTTAAACAAGAATTTCTGTTTTTTGTAAATAAATTGACAGAAACTTACCAGCTAAATTGTGTGCGTCCAGCTATCAAATAGATAGATAGATAGATAGATAGATAGATAGATAGATAGATAGATAGATAGATAGATAGATAGATAGATAGATAGATAGATAGATAGATAGATAGATAGATATTATATCTTTATACATATAGACTGGACAACAGAGACTGTATATGTTGACTGTCAAATTTGATGGCCTTGTGCCTAAATTAGAAATCAATATGCTTCATTAATTAATCTTTTTTTTACTTTCTCTCTACACGTATTGTGTCACTCATGCAGTACATGTTGAGATTAACTAAGTACACTATCATAGAAAATCAGCGCTGTTGTTGTTGTTCTTGATGATGATGGTTATGGTGGTGGTAGTGATGATGATGATGATAATGATGATGATGATGATGATGATGATGATGATGATGATGATGATGATGATGATATGAGTGATTATGTGGGGAGGTGGAAGAGTTTAAGTGGGGGAGAACGAAAGGAAAGGCCGATTTGGTAGTGTAACACGATGTTGGCGTATATTTACGCGGTTGGAGAGGTGTCAGTTTCGTTGAACGAACTCCACAATTATATAATTCGAGTCCTAACATAATTCTGGAAGCTGTTTAAGTAATTATAACTTTTTGAGCAATTTATTAATTAGCAGTCTGCTAAAGTAGTTGAATTCTTAAACATGGTTCATGAGATCCTCTCAGATAGCCGCTGTTTTGTTTTATCCTTCGGCAAGAAACTTCACTACTTGTACATTCGCGTGAACGATTCCAATTTAATTCAGAAATCTATTATGGCTGACTCTAGTGGCGGTAATTTCAAGGTTTCACTGAGCCAGCACTATGGTGTCAAATTTCATTTAAAGCTACTTCACATAGCCTGCAAATAATTCTGAGTAGTAAATGAAACGTTTCAGAACAATGGCGCTATAAAATCTACGTTTATGTGTTCTGTTCATTTCCACGAGTTCCATATTTTAACTCGAGAATTTTTTTGTAACATGTTTCTACCTCCATAGGGTTATTATTTATAACTATAAACTGTGGTTACAGTTATTTTCTGTGTTTGGGATATCCCCATTATATAAGAATATGAAGGCTCGTGGGTTAGAGAATTGGGCTTGCAAACGGAAGGTTGTGAGTTCGATTCTCGGACCGGGTGATGCGTTGTGTCCTTGAGCAAGACACTTTCTTTTCACGTTGCTCCAGTTTAATCAGCTGTAGAAATGAGTTTGGATGTCACTTGTGCCAAGCTGTTTCGACCATTTCTTTTCCTTTGGACAACATTGGTGGCGTGGAGAGGGAAGGCTGAAATACATGGGCGACTGCTGGTCTTCCACAAACAACCTTGCCCGGACTCGAGCCTCAGAAGGAAACCTTCTAGGTGCAAATCCCATGATCTTTGTGACCGAAGGGGGTCTTTACCCTGTTACTTTGGTATTGTGTGGTTGGGTTTTGCCTACCTCAAAGTTCAATTTGTCAAGCTATTTAAACGTATGTTATTACTCTAAGAGAGCTTTGCTAATTCATTCCTATTGTAGGTCGACTTTGCTTGCCCACAGCCAAAGCTTCATTTTGCTCAACTTCCACTTGTATATATATATATATATATATATATATATATATATATATATATATATAGTATAGCATGTCCAGAGAATTATTTGATAATATATATACATCCTCTCTACTCCCAATCAGCATAATTAACCACACAAAAAATCAATTAGACCAGGCTATAAGAATAAAAGAAACAGTAAATAAATACGCCACAGCGGCGTCTTCGCGTCCAACCGCTATAGAATATTTACCTAACATTTCAACAGCACGTGGAAATTAATTAAATATACGGTCAACCATACATAATTAGGTAAAAATTAAAGTTAGAAATGCTTATATACATACCAGGATTAAATCACTAAATCCCGACCCAAGGGTTTCGCTCACATTTTGAGATATCT
>OZ024745.1:21318391-21320891 GCA_964016885.1 Eledone cirrhosa | reverse complement strand
ACCAGAGAAATGCAGAGAGAGAGAGAGAGAGAGAAGAGCAGAAAAGCATAAAAGGGCACGACAAAGCAATATTTTTTTCATGGAGAATTATGAAAGAAATGGAAAAAGCAGTGAAGCCAGGTTAAAAATCGTAAAGAACTATATGCGATGTATTGAGTACCTTACTTACTGTGGTTACCCCCCGATTAAACCCGGAATATACACACATACACACACATCCACACAAATACACACATATATATATACACACACATATATATACATACATATATATGTAACCCCCCCCCCCCATATATATATATATATATATATATATATATGAAATGTAAAAGGTAAACAGAAATAACAACACAATCGGTACAGTATAGGGATAGTATATATTAGGTTAACGCTTGATATAGCAGGAAGAGGGTCTTAACGTTTCGGACGCTAGTCCTTCACCAGAAGAAATAATGAGAAATAAAATAGATTGAGGGGACGAGTGGGATTCAATTGGAATGGAAAAAATGTCTTTATATAAAAATAATAGGTCCATTCATGTTGACATCTCTTGCAAAACTGTTGATGTTGGCGTTTTGTGTATGATTTGTTTTTAGAAAAGTGGATGATGGCGCGTCTACCTGAAATGGAAAAAAAACGTTTTGTAAAAAGAGCTATACTTGAGCACATGCGTAAGCATGAGTGTGTGTGTGTGTGTGTGTGTGTGTGTGTGTGTGTGTGTGTGTGTGTGTGTGTGTGTGTGTGTGTGTGTGTGTGTGTGTGTGTGTGTGTGTGTGTGTGTGTGTGTGTGTGTGTGTTATTATAGGTCCGTACGAAGCTAAGAAGAAATGTGTGTATATATGTGAGTAAAAGAGTGTGTGTGTGCATGTAAGTACGAATCTATGACCAAGTGAAAGCGATAGGAATCTAGAGGTGTGATAATGGACGGGGTAAATGATTCAGTTGTATTTCTCAAAGACATGATAATGTAAAACAGAACGAAGAAGAGACACAAATAACAACAAAATTAGCCATTGAAGAGGTCAAATGAGCTTTGACAATCAACAAATAAACACCCATCCGGTTATTAAACTAACCGACGGAGAAAATATAATAATACATTGAAGTGTTTCTATAGGCAGCATGACACTCCCAAATTATAACAACATCTGTTTCAACACACGTTTTCAGATAATATGGAATAGTTTCTGCGCAGTTGAAATTATTTCAATGTATTTCCAATGTTGTAGTGTATGTTAGAACGTTGAATAGAAAGCTTTGAGCTATTCGTATCAGCTCTCTGTTCTCTGAATTCGAATCCTCGCCCAGGTCAACTTTGTCTTTCATCTATTCAAATCGTTAAACAAACTAGTCAAGTACTGGGGATCGATTCTGCTATCTCTCTCTCTCTCTCTCTCTCTCTCTTCCCGTCTAGAAGAAAAGCTGTGGTCAGACCTGGTGAAAAGATGGACTCCACCAAGCTTTAAAATGCCCAAGAAACGCAGTGTACCACTATGGCGTCCTTCTGACTCACACGTGAGTTACGGGATAAAGAAGAAGTGTATATTATAATATGTTCTTCATCTGTTTCGACGATGAGCATTCGTTTGTTCAATCAAATTGAACGTCCAGCTTGTGAATTAATGTGAAAGTGGTTGAGTATTCCACAGACACGTAATTAGTATTCAGCTCTTATTCAGCGTGACAAAATATGTAATACACCATTTGAATTTTTGGTACAATTTATCCGACAGGCTTCCATACAAATTTCTTCAACTCAATTTGAATCAAATGGCTTTGGTCAAACGCTGACTTTAGTAAAAACATTTGCACATCATTGAAAAGTGAATTTCTTAACAACCTGTCATTCACGCTAAAGTTCATTATTGAGGTGGAGCAAGGGAGGTGGATGGGAAGTATCGGTAGAACGTCGGACAACTTGGTTCGTGGCATTGAGTTACGGCTCTTGAAGTTCAAATCCCACCAAGGTTAGCTTTGCGTTTCATTCTAACGAGGTCGATAAAATAAAGTACCAGTAATGCGCTTGGGTCGATTTAATCAACTTTCCCCTCCCCCAAAATTGTTGGCCTTGTGCCTAAATCAAAAACCATTATTGGGATGGCACGTGACCACAGTTGTTAAAGTCATTTCTAAACGCTACTAATTTTTCCAGTATTACCAGTCTAATAATTATGTTGTTTTTCTCTATATATGGTCATTCGATGCCTGCTAGAAATAGCGCCAAACCCCCCAGTCAAATTTCACTTCAACATTTTCAAGAAAGAAAGAGTATATTGGTGTCCTAGATATCTGATAAGTAAAGGCGATGTAGCCATGGCTGGACTATCTTTGTTAATAGGTATGTGCAATCTCGATGAACAGAATTATGACAAAATCATTCTAACTTTTACCAAAGGGAGATAAATTTAAAAAACAAATAAAAATAGGGCTGTTATGATATATTCTTATAGCATTTAAATAGCATGTGATGTTTATTTCTTTTGTGACAATTTTCCTGGAT
>OZ024745.1:21303391-21310891 GCA_964016885.1 Eledone cirrhosa | reverse complement strand
AGGCATATACCTATAAGGTTACGGACACATTCATGTCGAGTATTTAGCTCCCCATGGTATGATAGAGTGATATTTTTAATGCAGATATCTTGGTTATAGTGAATGTTTTCTTAAGTTCCTTCGAATTATAACAAAAGAGTAAAACGCCGTCGCTATACTACCGCTAAAAATATTTGTTGATCATGTACGAATTAAGAAATCTCAGCTCCGATACTATGGACATGGGGTTAGAATGACTCAGGAAAGAATCGCTGGACATATTTTATGAGCAAAACCAGACAGCATGAGATTTTGAACTCAAGGCGCAGACAGTCGGAACGAATACCGCAAAGCATTCGATCCAGCTTTTCTAACGACTCTGTCAATTTGCTGCTCTATACGAACACAGTTTCGTGAAATTTGAATGTTCTTCAATTTGGAGCTTTACAGTAACATAAGAGCGTCGGAAAAGCTCATAGGCTGACCAAGATACTCTCCTGGAATGACAAAATGAGGTTTATTTACAGTATGAAACAGAGATCTGTCAGCTTATCTCCCTTTGTTTATTGAAAAAAGAAGTAAGTGACATAGTCACTACTTTAAAACAATAGCGTAAGGTCTTCAAATTAGTTATTACTAAGAATAGTTAAAATGAATGTATGCAAGATTTTACAGAGCTAGCATCACTCAACCCTCGTATGTGTGCGGAAACGTTTCTGCCCACAAGGCTTCTGTCGGCATTTAATTTCCTTACTGCTTTTTGCTTCCTTAGAATCATAAAAACTAATTAAACTTACATATATTTTTTCTAATAATATACCATTGTTATTTTTACGCAATAATTTTCCTCTTTGAGAGATAGAGATACTTTTTTACTATCATTTTACAGTTTTCTTACATCGTTACCATGTTGGGAACGAGAGCGGACAACAAACGCCTAGGTTGGGTGTAGTGAGGAGAATATAACTTATATATATATATATATATCTCAGATGTGAGAAAAACCACAGACCCTCCATCTCAACTCTACTTTTGAAAAGCAGAAGAACTGCGAAACCGGTAAAGGAACCAAATAAATATATATATTTTTTTAAAAATAAGACTCCAGTTGCATTTTCGATTTCATATTTTTTTCTTTATACTTTCACTCGTGTAGGACACCGGTTATTTTTCATTTTGTAAAAAAACCCTCACTTTCTAATATATATATATATATATATATATTTATAAATTAGAATTGGTGCTGTGAAGTAGCGATATATATATGAATGTATATATAGTGTATTTTGCAATACACTGTATGCTTAATTAAAAGCATTTCGAAGACCTTACGCTATTGTTTTAGAGTAGTGACAGCCTCACTTACTTCAATTTTTAGCAAACCGGAGAGATAAAGCTGACATAACTCTGTTTCGTACTTTTTGGTACTTATCAAAGCTAGCTACTCCGTCTGTCTGCTGAAAATTATGTATGTTGGATTCTTATAGAATTCCAGTAATAATCAGGAACTGAATACACAGAACGGTTGCCGGTCAAGCAAAAATTGAAAAGAAGAATTGGTGGTCTGAAATAGCGATATATATAGTGTATTGCAAAATACACTATATATACATTTATATATATATATGTGTATATAAGTGTGTGTGAGTGTGTGTATAACGAAGGAAGTGTGGTAAGTAACCAGTTTGACAATAGCGCCCCAAAGTACTCGATACTTGGTAGTAGAGTGGGTAATAGGACCCCGACGGCTGAACTCCGGCCGTTTCGGCTGAGCTCAGGCTGTGTGTGCGTGTATATATATATATATATATATATATATATATATATATATACATTGTACTGGGAGTTCGAAATTTTATTTTTCAAAAATGTTTATGCAAAAACAAAGAAAAAACATAATAGGGCGCAAAAGAAGGAAATGGAAAGAAGAAAAAGAAAAGAAGAATCAAGCAACAAAATAAAGGGAGAGGGTAAGGGACAGACACAACAGCACAGTCGAACTGTGCCTCACCACAGACAAGATAGCATTACCGTGGAGAATGTCCAGAGACATATGTTATGTACAGGAAACATTCGTGATGTTGGACCTCTGTTAGAAATTAGTGTTTAATCATATCCCAGTTCGTTTTAGTTTCAAATCCTTCTGGACCTATGTTTCTTCTTTGTTCTTAAATGTGTGGTGTTGTGCCAATATGAAAATTTGTTATTAGTTTTCTCACATCACTTAATTGATTCACCTCTTTCACTAAATTTAGCAATTATGTTCAGGTATTTCTTAATAGATTTGATACACGTTAGGCGTCTCTCGATAAAAATATATTTGTTTCTGGTTTTATCAGTTTAACATGAAAACAATGTCTCCAGCAAATATTGAACGAAAATATCATTAACAGTAATATTTTGGAAACCAGGCAGCATTAGTTGATTGTGTATATTATAACCTAATTATATCAATACCATATGAAAAAACACGAAGGATATATATATCGGGGATAATCAAAGTAAGTAAGGTCCTCAATACATTAGTAGAGTGTATACAACAAATTAAATATAGAAGTAGGTTCTACAGGACTAGAACTGTTTCATTCGAAGAAAATCATCAAAGCTTCCTGATAATTTCCTTCGAATGAAAGTTCTAGTCCTGTAGAAGTCACTTCTGTATAATTTTTTGTTTTTTGTTTTCCAAGAGATTTCAACAAGAATGAACCTGTTATTTTTATCTAAAACCATTTTTTTCAATTCCAACCCACCAGTCCCTTCAATCTATCTTATTTCTCATTCTTTCTTCTGATGAAGGACTAGCGTCCGAAACGTTAAGATCCTCTTCCTGGTATTTCTAGCGTTAACCTAATATATTCCTTCCATATACTGTACCCATTGTGTTGTTATTTCTATTTACCTTTTACACACACACACACACACACACACACACACACACACACACACACACACACACACACACACACACACACACACACACACACACATATATATATATATATATATATATATATATATATAATTGGTGTGGGATGCTTAAAGCGTCCGTAAGCGTTAGGCTGTTTGAGCACTCGATGCTCTTACAGAGCAGAGTATAATATCTCATAACAAACGGAGAATCTGAGGATCTTGCGATTTCAGAATCAGGTTCGATCATTGCATCGATCGTGCCTCGAGCTGATCGCCAGAGAAACGATTGTAATATATCTAATAAATGTTATTCGTCGCACGACTGATTCTTCGTTTCTTATGTGATATATATATATATATATATATATATATATAACAAAGGAATTGTGGTAAGGAACCAGATGGACCATAACGCACCAGAGTACTCAATACTTAGGGTAGTAGAGTGGGAAATAGGAAAAAGTATGGCCCCGACGGCAGAGCTCAAGCCGTTTCGACGGCTATTTCTGGACGAGTTCAGTCCAGAAATAGCCGTCGAAACGGTTTGAGCTCTGCCGTCGGGGGTCATACTTTTTCCTATATCTATATATATGTAAATGCATGCTCAACAATGAAATGCAAACTATGCTGAGCTTTTCTTAATGTTTCACAATAAAATACCATCGTCATGTTTATCGTCAAAATATGGTGGTGTGACATCAGATGAGGACTCGTCTTCACATCTCTTAGCCCTAAATGTAGAATCGATATTACAACATAAACGACGCAAAAACAACAACAACAACAACAACAACAACAACAACAACAACAACAACAATCACGATGATGATAATAATAACACTGATAATAATATTAATAGTGATATTAATAGTAATGATAATATAAAATAATAGCAACAACAACAACAACAACAACAACTCAAGCAAAAATAAGCAGAAGAATAACGACCAGAAGAAGAACAACAACAACAATAACAAAAATATATAAAAAGAACATCAATAATAAACAGGGTAATGCGATAAACAAGATCGATAAATATCGTTCAGAGAAAAATATAATAACAAAAGGTATAAAGTGTGTGTGGGGGGTGGGGGTTAATATAAGAGGGTGGATATGGAGATATTAGAGGGAGAGAGATTACATAGAGGGAGAGAGGGGAAATAGAGGTTTAACGATTTCTCTTAGTCTTTGTCGACTCTAGGAAGGCTTCATCATCGTCATCATCATCATCGCCATCATCAACATGATCGTCATCATCAACATCGTCATCATCATCAACATCATCGTCATTATCAACATCGTCGTCATTTATTATCATCATGATCATGATCTTCCTTATTATCATGATCACGATCATCATCATCATCATCATCATCATCATCATCATCATCATTTTTACTAAGATCGTCATCATCGCTGTCATCCTCATAAAAACATCAACTACTGCAACAACATCATTGCCATAACCATCATCATCATCATTATCGACACCATAATCATCATAAACATCATCTTAACACCTTTTATCCGTCGGTGACTACTTCAAACCTCATCCATGACATCCAAAATATTTGAGGAGCTGAGTATAGACTGTTATTAGAGACTGCGGTTATTTGAAGGATCAACTTAAACTATTTAGTTTCGTCCTTCTACAAATCTCTCTTGCTATGAACTTCGTATCTAAACAGATCAGGGTCAGTAATAACAGTAAAAATAATGATATAGTAGTTTATCGCTGTTGGTCCAGGGCTGCTTATTCGTCCGGCAGTTGCCCGCTTATATCGCAATTAGCCATCAGATCTGGTGGCCGTATTGATATCCGCCACCTGCGACACGTTCTCTAGCAGGACATCTCTGCCGAGAAGGACAGCTCTGCCGAGAAGGACAGCTCTGCCGAAAAGGACATCTCTGCTGAGAAGGACAGCTCTGCCGAGAAGGACAACTCTGCCGAGAAGGACAGCTCTGCCGAGAAGGGCAGCTCTGCCGAGAAGGACAACTCTGCCGAGAAGAACAGCTCTGCCGAGAAGGACAGCTCTGCCGAGAAGGAAACTCTGCCGAGAAGGACAGCTCTGCCGAGAAGGACAACTCTGCCGAGAAGGACAGCTCTGCTGAGAAGGACAACTCTGCCGAGAAGGAAACTCTGCCGAGAAGGACAACTCTGCCGAGAAGGACAGCTCTACCGAGAAGGACAACTCTGCCGAGAATGAAACTCTGCCGAGAAGGACAACTCTGCCGAGAAGGACAGCTCTGCTGAGAAGGACAGCTCTGCTGAGAAGGACAGCTCTGCTGAGAAGGACAGCTCTGCTGAGAAGGACAACTCTGCCGAGAAGGACAGCTCTGCTGAGAAGGACAGCTCTGCTGAGAAGGACAGCTCTGCTGAGAAGGACAGCTCTGCCGAGAAGTACAACTCTGCTGAGAAGGACAGCTCTGCCGAGAAGGAAACTCTGCCGAGAAGGACAGCTCTGCCGAGAAGGACAACTCTGCCGAGAAGGACAGCTCTGCTGAGAAGGACAGCTCTGCTGAGAAGGACAGCTCTGCCGAGAAGGACAACTCTGCCGAGAAGGACAACTCTGCCGAGAAGGACAGCTCTGCTGAGAAGGACAGCTCTGCTGAGAAGGACAGCTCTGCCGAGAAGGACAATTCTGCCGAGACGGGCAGCTCTGCCGAGAAGGACAGCTCTGCTGAGAAGGACAGCTCTGCTGAGAAGGACAGCTCTTCTGAGAAGGACAACTCTGCTGAGAAGGATAGCTCTGCCGAGAAGGACAGCTCTGCTGAGAAGGACAGCTCTGCCGAGAAGGGTAGCTCTGCCGAGAAGGGCAGCTCTGCCGAGAAGGGTAGCTCTGCCGAGAAGGACAGCTCTGCCGAGAAGGGCAGCTCTGCCGAGAAGGACAGCTCTGCTGAGAAGGACAGCTCTGCCGAGAAGGACAACTCTGCTGAGAAGGACAGCTCTGCCGAAAAGGACAACTCTGCTGAGAAGGGCAGCTCTGCCGAGAAGGGTAGCTCTGCCGAGAAGGGCAGCTCTGCCGAGAAGGGCAGCTCTGCCGAGAAGGACAGCTCTGCCGAGAAGGACAACTCTGCCGAGAAGGACAGCTCTGCCGAGAAGGGCAGCTCTGCCGAGAAGGGCAGCTCTGCCGAGAAGGACAGCTCTGCCGAGAAGGGCAGCTCTGCCGAGAAGGGTAGCTCTGCCGAGAAGGACAGCTCTGCCGAGAAGGGCAGCTCTGCCGAAAAGGACAGCTCTGCCGAGAAGGACAGCTCTGCCGAGAAGGACAGCTCTGCCAAGCATTGAAGTATAAATAAGGTAATATTGGTATCAATAATTATAGGATAAAATGCAAGGTGGATTTCGGCAGGATTTGAACTCAATAATAGTTTCTGGTGTCGGTACAAGACCAGAAATTTGGGGGAGAATATAAAAGTTGATTATATCGACCGCAGAAAGTATAAAAGACAAAGCTAACATCGGTGATATGTAAACTCAAAACTCATAACCAAATGACACAAAGCATTTTGCCCGACGCTCTATCAATTCTGTGAGGAAGGAGTATAGGCGATAATCTAAGTCCTTGATATGATACTATATTTTATAGGTTCTGGAAAGGTGAGAAGTAAATGCATATTGAGTGTTCTAACATATTTGGATATTTATTAGGAAATGAAACTACACTATATATAATATTTCCGGTTCAACTTCATCGATACAGGTGGCATTACGAGCCAACGGAACGTACATACCTTGCATGGCTCCCTTGTAGTAACCGGCCTAAGTAATTATATCAAAACTCACCCTATGGATTCGAGTTGCTCTCTGCCTTGGATATTTCAACCAAGTTATTACCAATACACCTGTGGTGAGCAGATCAATACTGGAATCAGGTCTATCATATCAATTAAGACGTTGAGCCGATCGTCTGTGAAACATATGTCATTCTCGATATGCTATAAAAAATATTCTAAAGTGAAACTTCGTTATTTCATACTTAATATATAAACTCTGCTGATTACAAAAATATAACACTAAGATACCCTCTTCCAGGTATTGAGTGCTCATATTGGTGCCCCTCTACAGTAATCAATAAACATAACTAATGAACCTACATCATATATATATAAGGGGCAGTCGATTGGCAGTATCGGTAGAGGATCGGACGCCATGCTTTGCAGCATAGAGTTATGTCCCTTTACGGTCTGATTTCAAATCCCGCCGAGGTTAACTTTGCCTTTCATCCTTACGAGGTCGATAAAATAAAGTACCAGTAACGCACTGGGATAATTGCTGGCCTTGTGCCAAAAGTAGAAACAATTATATATATATATATATATATATATATATATATATTAGAGAATTGGATTCGCAATCGTAAGGTTGTGAGTTCGATTCCTGGACCAGGCGATGCGTTATGTCCTTGAGCAAGACACTTTATTTCACGTTGCTCGACACTTTATTTCACGTTGCTCCTTCTACCTGGAGTTGCGACCGATAGATAGTATTAGCAATTGGAAAGACCAACGGAAACATTGTTCCCTCGGTCCGATTTGACGAAAGTCGATCGTTCTCCTATATATATATATGTGTGTGTATGTGTGTGTGTGTGTGTGTGTGTGTGTGTGTGT
>OZ024745.1:21285891-21295891 GCA_964016885.1 Eledone cirrhosa | reverse complement strand
GTATTTATTTAGCCCAGGGACGTAGAGCAGGACCCAAATCACTCCCGGCTCCTCCTAGACTGGGGGTGAGGTCGATGGGGTTGATCTTTATCTTGATCTTCTGCTAATCGATATATGTAGGAAACAATACAAATATATATATTCGCGTGCGTGTTTTTCTACGTTTGCAAATATGCGTGTATGTACATAGGCGTGTATATATATATATATATATATATATATATATATATATATATATATATATATATATATATATATATATATGTATGAATACGTACATACATATATGTATACAGACGTACAGTAGTATATATATATATACATACATGCACACATATATATATGCACGTATCGGTTTACCGAACATTTATTATAGTGTTCGGTTTGTTTGTTTGTAAACAAACAAACAGCCCGAATTACGCCGTACAGTGTTTAGGCAACCACGTCACCTTTTTGTACAACACTGATACAGGAACGATGTACTAGTTTCAAGCTTATTAACTATCGTCAGCATCGTATACCTTCCTGCCAGATGGTTGAATGTCTGAAAGTATATACTTTCCTTATGCATATTAACGGCTAAGCAGCCTAATTTGCATATCGAGTGAGTTTAGTCGGCCGGGCGCACCGAAAACGATAAATGGAATAGAATGAAACGAAATTTCATTATAATAAATGTTCGGTAAACCGATACGTGCATATATATATGTGTGCATGTATGTATATATATACATACTACTGTACGTCTGTATACATATATGTATGTACGTATACATACATACTTACATTTAAGTAACTGCTGTACTAAGAGTGAGAAATGAAATTTCGTTTCATTCCATTGCATATATATATATATATATATATATATATATATATATATATATATATATATAATATATATATATATATATATATAGGAAAATGTTTAACCCCGACGGCTAGCTGAAGCCGTTTCGACGGCTATTTATAGAAATATCCGTCGAAACGGCTTCAGCTCTGCCGTCGGGGTCATACTTGTTCCTATTACCCACTCCACTACCCTAAGTATTGAGTACTCTGGTGCGTTATGGTCCATCTGGTTTATTTTATACGGGGTCGATAAAATAAAGTACCAGTAATGCACTGGGATAATTGCTGGCCTTGTGCCAAAACTAGAAACAATTATTAAGGGCGGTTGATTGGCAATATCGGTAGAGCGTCTGACGCCATGCTTTGCAGCATAGAGTTATGGCCCTTTATGATCTGAGTTCAAATCCCGCCGAGTTTAACTTTGCTTTCATCCTTACGGGGTCGATAAAATAAAGTACCAGTAATGCACTGGGATAATTGCTGGCCTTGTGCCAAAAGTAGAAACAATTATTAAGACGTGACCAAAGGTGGTGGATTGGCAGAATCAGTACAGCGTCGGACAGCTTCTTTTGCAGCGTTGAGTTACGGACCTTTACGTTCCGAGTTCAAATTAGAATACACAGCAAACCCCCAATTTTACACATCAAAGTTAGCTTGGTGCAAGTAATTGGAATTGCAAAGTTATACATACAGGTATTAGATCCAAACATTCTAACTATTCTAAAACTAAATAGCCTAATCCTCTCCAGGTCTGAGTACCGCAGATTTCTTCCAGAGAATGAGAGAGTGGGGGTGAAAAAGAGAGGAAGAATAGATGACAGTACTAGACTTTTTTTTATCGACCCCGAATGGATGAGAGATAAAGTTGACCTCGGCGGGATTTGAACTCAGATAGCAGAGAGCCAGAACGAATACTGCAAAGCATTCTATCTAACCTTCTAACGACTCTACCAAAATATTCATATAGACAATTTAAAAGCCATGACAGATTGCTAGGAGGTAACTAGCTGCACTTACCGTGAAGAAACAAAAACAAGAAAGATATAGTGAGAAAGAAAAAAGAGAAAGAAGGACAAATGTCTAACCCAATCTTCGCTGCTCGTCAGACCGAAGAGGGCAAACTTTCAATTGTTCTCCGATAGGTTTATGATGGAACCTGTCGCAGTAGAAACTTCTGTTGTACTAGGGCTCTGGGCCACATCCCTACTTAGTAACTATCGTGGCAGAACTGGGTACCCGTAGAAGCGATCCCCGTGATTTGGAATGGCTATTCCTACACACCTCCGGGGTAACGCTTTCTCCATTCTATCCTCCGCCTGGACCATGAGATGACTTATACATTGGCTCCCTTTACATACCAGAGAACGTTCCTCCTCACTGTCCAGGTCCGCATCTCTGGGACAACCATGCTGAATGGATCGATTATAAAACGATTTGATCACCTTAACACCACACCTATCAGTCCGTTGATAACAATTGTTTTATAGGTGCCCTAGTTTAAACCAATTACAACAGTTAACATTTAAATTGATTACCAAACCAAACATCATATCTTCTAATATTACAATTGATTTGTTTGTTAAGAGGTCATCCAGTCCAGTGTTCAATAATTTGATGTGTTCTCCCGAGCAAAACTTTATTTACTCCACCCACTTCATATATGGCTGCCACCAAGCGTGGTCGAGAGGGGGTGGCAAATGGTGTTAATGATTGCTTGTCATAGTAGCATTAGTGGTATTAATAGCGTGACATGAGGTGTATACCTGTATGTGTGTGTGTGTGTGTGTGTGTGTGTGTGTGTGCATGAGAGTGAGATAGATAGAGAGATAGAGAGATGGAGAGAGAGAGAGAGAGAGAGAGAGAGAGACATATATATATATATATAGAGAGAGAGAGAGAGGGAGAGAGAGTCAGAGGGAGGGAGAGAGAGGGGGGAGTCATCGGAGTGTTCCTTTCTTTCTCACAAGCTGTTGCTAAATGTTTTAGGTGTTTCTGTAGTTGCGAACATAGCCAAACATTCAGGATATGACAGTTGGATTATAAGGTTGTAAGTTCGATACACGGTGGTGGTGCCTCGTGTTCTTGAGCAAGATATTCAATTTTATGTTGTTTCAGTCTACTCAGCTAGCAAAAATGTGTTGCACCTGTAAGTTCAAAGTCCAGCCTTGTCACAAACTGTATAACACTGAATCTCCCTGAGAACTATGCGTCTGTGGAAAGCTCAACCACGTTAATTTTAAGAACGGTTTGTTCTCTTGTTTTAACAACTGAAACAATCATCGTCGAAACCAACGGAGACTCTAGTTTTAATTATAGAAACAAATAATTACTTTTATGTTCAACATACATGTAATAATTATTTCTACTTTTGGCACAAGGCCAGCAATTATCCCAGTGTATTACTGGTACTTTATTTTATCAATGAAAGGCAAAGTTAACCTCGGCGGGTTTTGAACTCAGATCATAAAGGGGCGTAACTCTGTGCTACAAAGCATGGCGTCCGACCCTCTACCGATACGGCCAATCTACCACCCTTAACCACAGCAATTTGAAGGGAAGGGGAGAATCGATTATATCAATCCCAGTGTATTACTGGTACTTTGTTTTATCGACTCCATGAGGATGAAAGGTAAAGTTAACTTTAGCGGGAATTGAACTCAAAACATAAAAGGACCGTAACGTTATGCCGCAAAGGATGTTGTGCGACACTCTACCGATTCTTCTAATCAACCTGCCCTTAATAATGGTTTCTGATTTAGGCACACGGTTAACATTTTGTGTGAGGGTGGGGTGAGTATATCGACCCAGGTGCGTTACTGGTACTTTATTCTATCTATCCCATAAGGATGTGAAGCAAAACTAACCTGGCCGGGATTTGAACTCAGAATATAAAGGAACGTATAGTCACACAGACCCTAATAACGTCTCTATAGTCACACAGACCCTAACAACGTCTCTATAGTCGCACAGGGACCCTAATAACGTCTCTATAGTCACACAGACCCTAATAACGTCTCTATAGTCACACAGACCCTAATAACGTCTCTATAGTCACACAGACCCTAATAACCTCTCTATAGTCACACAGACCCTAATAAAGTCTCTATAGTCACACAGACCCTAATAACCTCTCTATAGTCACACAGACCCTAATAACGTCTCTATAGTCACACAGACCCTAATAACCTCTCTATAGTCACACAGACCCTAATAAAGTCTCTATAGTCACACATACCCTAATAACGTTTCTATAGTCACACAGACCCTAATAACGTCTCTATAGTCACACACAGACCCTAATAACGTCTCTATAGTCACACAGACCCTAATAACGTCTCTATAGTCACACACAGACCCTAATAACCTCTCTATAGTCACACAGACCCTAATAAGTCTCTATAGTCACACAGACCCTAATAACGTCTCTATAGTCAAACACAGACCCTAATAACGTATCTATAGTCACACATTCCCTAATAACGTCTCTATAGTCACACACAGTCCCTAATAATCTCTCTATAGTCACACAGTCCCTAATAATGTCTCTATAGTCACACAGTCCCTAATAATCTTTCTAAAGTCACACAGACCCTAATAACGTCTCTATAGTCACACACAGACCCTAATAACCTCTCTATAGTCACACAGACCCTAATAAGTCTCTATAGTCACACAGACCCTAATAACGTCTCTATAGTCAAACACAGACCCTAATAACGTATCTATAGTCACACATTCCCTAATAACATCTCTATAGTCACACACAGTCCCTAATAACGTCTCTATAGTCACACAGTCCCTAATAATCTTTCTATAGTCACACAGACCCTAATAACCTCTCTATAGCCACACAGTCCCTAATAATCTCTCTCTTTAGTGACACAGACCCTAATAACTGTTTTTACTTTTGGTACAAGACCAGCAATTAACTACACAATAACAATGTGTGTGTGTATGTATGTCTGTGTGTGTATATGTGTGTGTATGTGCGTGCGCGCGTGTGTGTATGTATCTATGTGTTTATGTAAGAATTCTGTGACATTAAAAAAAGGAATTAATTTTGTGTATGTGTGTGTGATTGTGTGTGTATGTGTGTGTGATTGTGTGTGTATGTGCGAGTTGTGTGTTGTATGTGTGAGTGTATGTGAGTTGTGTGTTGTGTAGTTAGTTATTTTAAGCACTCCAGGAACACAATGTAATGAAAGGAATGTAAACAATATGCACCTCAGACATGTACAAGTTTGGCAAGTAACTAAAGAAAATTTATTATTATATATATATATATATATATATATATATATATATATATATACTAGCCGAATTACCCGTGCATTGCTGCATTTCACACCGTGTTTTTGTAAGAAAATGATGATTGATTTTAAATCAGTGATATAATTTATGGAGAAAAACTCTGCATTTCAATATTAGTCAATGTAAAATGTAATGCACGAAAAATTGGAAAACATTATTTTTTGTAATATATCAAATCAAAATTACATTATTAAATCTTATTCATATTTTGTTTCTTGTAAATAATTTTTTTCAAAATATCAATCCAAAACTTTTGTGAATAGGCATCATATCTTGTCATTTACCTATGGTTTAAATTTCATATAAATCGAAGGGAAAACATTTTCAGCAGGAATTTTGTGCCCCTCGGGGAACCCTTTGATTAAAATGAAATATACTTATCCAAGTACGCTGGGCAATGTAGTTTCAGAACATATATGGTTATGGGGGTCTATCTCCAAAACCATAGGTGTAGTTAGTGAACAAACAAACAGACAGAAATACAACTTTATATATATATATATATATATATATATATATATATATAGTAATTGTTTCTACTTTAGGCACAAGGCCAGCAATTACCCAGTGCATTACTGGTACTTTATTTTATCGACCCCGTAGGATGAAAGGCAAAGTCAACCTCGGCGGGATTTGAACTCAGATCGTAAAGGGACGTAACTATGCTGGAAAGCATGGCGTCCGACCCTCCACCGATACTGCCAATCCACCGCATAGCAATAATAATAAATTTGAAGACTAAAATCCAAAGAGGGCTCGATAAGGGTAAATATATATCAAATATATAAGAACCGTAGAGCAAATATTTATTAAAATAACAGATTAAAGTTTAAGCAAAGAATCGCTGCTTTCACCCTTAACGGGATCTTCTGAAACTAACAAAGTCAATCTGTAAACGCAGAAGTGGATATTTCAAAAAACGTTGCAACCGGAGGAAGACAGGAAGACGATACTTTGGTTCGTGGAAACGTTCCCTGGCAAAGAACGGGAAAAAACGAATATAATTGTTTCTACGTTAGGCACAAGGCCAGCAATTACTTAGTGTATTACTGGTACTTTATTTTATCGACCCCGTAAGGATGAAAGGCAAAGTTAACCTCGACGGGATTTGAAAACGAATATAATATAATACGTCATTAATAGGAGAGGTGAAAAACAATTACACGCAAAGACAGGACCACGTTTATAGTATAAAAGAAGTCGTAGAAAAATGTTCTCTTAGATGGTTCATAGAGACGTTCTCTGGCAATGAACGGAAAAATCGAAGATAATACGTCATATGTGGTGCGTGGAGAACAATATTCTTTGCTTAAACTTTATTTTAATAAATATATATATATATATATATATATATATATATATATATATATATATATATATATATACGTATATATATATATATATTGTTATGATTTGGGAGGGTCATGTTGCCAATAAGAAACACACCCACCAGTCGCTTTCACTCCAATTTATTATAAATTAAACTTATAAATTTATAAATTTCCGGTTGGTTGGTTGGTTCCATAACCGGACGGTTGTTCATATATTGTCAGAGTTCTTTCGTCACACTTAAAAGACAAGATGGCGTAGGACAGAACAAAGAAGAGGCACAAAAACAAAGAAAATAATCCCCAGTCACTGAAGAGGTCACAGAATGTGTGACGAAAGAACTTTGACAATATATGAACAATCGTCTGGTTGTGGAACCAACCAACTAACCAGAAATTTATAAATTCTTAAATTTATAAATTTAATTTATAATAAATTGGAGTGAAAGCAACTGGTGCGTGTGTTTCTTATTGGCAACATGACCCTCCTAAAGTATAACAATATCGGTTTCAACACACGTTTTCAGATAAAGAATCTTGCTAAACAAATTCAGAAACGAAATATATTTATATATATATATATATATATATATATATATATATATATGTGTGTGTGTGTGTGTGTGTGTGTGTGTGTGTGTGTGTGTGTGTGTGTGTGTGTGTGTGTGTTTGTGTGTGCGCGCGTGCGTGCGCGCGTGCGTGCGTGTGCGTGTGTGTGTATGTGTGTGTGTACGAAAACGTTTGTCATACTAATTTTCAGAAAATATGATTTCGAGTTATTGAGTTGTTTCCACGGTTGATATTTTACCCCAGGGCAAAATGTGATTCCTCCGAAGGTTCTTAAGAACAACGTTATTTGATTGGCTGCGGCCGAAATTATGTTTTACTGTAGAGTATTTCATGTAATGTTACTCACTAGGATGCATGGCTGGGAGGTTAGAGAGTCGTTGCAGGAAAAGCGGCTACTTCTCCGCATCAAGGGGTCACAGCTCCGGAACCTTGGACAGATTTTATGGACAAAGCCAGCCGACAAGAGGAGACCCAGATCTAGATCACAAACAAGATGTTTGAATAAAATCCATAAACTAGGTTGGTTTCGATTGGGGATCAATACGAATCATTTGCAGATGAATTCTTCTGATAGAAGCCACTGTAATGCGTATCGGACGTGTGTGTCCTCACAACCCTCTCAAGATGATCTCGTACATATTGAGTATAACTGAATGACTTGCCCAGAGTAGAATCTATTTTATTTACATAAATAGTTCGCAAAAGAAACGGGAAAAACAACAACAACAAAAATGAAGGTAATAGGAAAACGAGAACGGAGGGGTAGATCCTACACCTCTGTCTATGGGGCATATCTCAGATGCACACCCTGGATAACATGGTGAGACCATTACCACAAAAATCAGCCAGCGAGACACTCTGCATCAGCCTCTCCACTGCGTGGGGCTCCTATTTCAGGTGGGATGTATTCTTTCTAGTTTTCCAGAGGAAAGCGACAATTCAGGGTCCGATGACACCAGAGATCAAGACGATGATAAGCATAAAAAGAAGTGATCGGATCCCGGTATTTGGATTTCATAAGATTAAGAATAAATTCATAATGAAGTAAAACGCAACGTATTCCGCTGACGAATATCTGTACTCATATTCCACCGTGATCAATTTTGCCTTTCAACCTTTCGAGGTCGATAAATATAATTGTTTCTACTTTTGGCACAAGGCCAGCAATTATCCCAGTGTATTACTGGTACTTTATTTTATCGATAAATATTATACCAGTATAGTATTGGGATCGATTCTCTTTCCATCCCACTTTTTTTTTATTTGTTCTCTAAAGGACATTGGTTACAACCTGGAATGGGATGGGGTCCATCAGGTTTGAAATGTCCAAGTCTCACCACGTTTCAGGCGACACTCCTATCATTCCATCTTTACAAAATCCACAATCCGCAATCGGCAATCGGTGTGCTTTCTCTTCTTCCTTTCCTATATCTCTAAGTTTGATCATTCAAAGTTGAGCCAGCTGTGGTTGAATATGCATCTCCGATGAGATCTCGCAAGATCGAGGCATCTGTTGCATTCATGAGTTGGTTATCATGTAAGATTCAATGCTTACCGCTTTTTAAACTTTGAATCACTTCGTTGTTGTCAGAATTGTCTCCCTTGCTTGTTGTTTTCAGATGATCACACACACACACACACACACACACGCACACACACACACACACACACACACACACACACATATATATATATGGGGGGGGGGGGTATTTATTTATTATCGATATGTGGTGAACCTCGTTCCTCTGGCCTTTCACCTGTGCACTCACAGGACCATCAGACAAGAATCACGTCTCATGAAGCAATAAATACAATCAAATTCTATTTCGGTATTGAGTACTTTTTGTAATGTTTGTGTGAAAAGTAAACTGAAAAACACAACAGATGAACTACAATGAAGATATATAGTAGTTTCATGCTTAATATAGTTGAAAAGGTCTTAACGTTTCGGATGGTAATCCTTCATCAGAAAATAGAATGAGAAATTACAAAAGAAATAGAAAGATAATTGTTTCTACTTTTGGCAAAAGGCCAGCAATTACCCAGTGCATTACTGGTACTTTATTTTATATTATAAGGATGAAAGACAAAGTTAACCTCGGCGGGATTTGAAGTCAGAATGGCAAGGGCCATAACTCTAAGAGTCAAAGCATGGCGTCCGACCCTCTACCGATACTGCCAATCCACCGCCCCTTAAGAAATAGAAAGATAATGAAAAGTGAGCAGGAGTAGAAACGGAAAAGATTCCTTCGAGAAAGAGCTGACTTGTTCATTTCACCGTGATGCACACACTGACTGAATATGCACGTGTGTTTTCTTTCATATTTTTTGTTCTCTTCACACGCTCTATGTTTCTATTGCATCTTTTATTTCTTATTCTATCTTCTGATGAAGGGCAATTGTCCGAAATGTTAATATTCTTTTCCTCTTATTTCAAGCGTTAAACTAATACAATTTTCCCTTGTACTGTGTCGTTTGCTTTGTATCGATCTGATCGTCAGACTAGTGATGTGACAAACATCTATTTTATGGGTTACCTTGAGCCAATCGTCTACGAAACGCGCGTAACAGTTCAGATGCAAAAATTATTTTTCATATGTAAACGAAACTTCCTCGTTTTTTTCTATTATATACACTCTGCCTGTGCACAGAGTGCTTGATTTCGTACTAACACCAGTATTTCTCTGTACTATCCACACACACACACACACACACAGACACTATATATATATATATATATATATATATATATATATATATATATATATATATATATCCCCGTTCTTGCTTTCTTCTTATTCTCACTCCATTTCACTACCTTAAAACCTTAAATAACAACTACACAGCCAATCCTATTCTCCATATATATATATGGAGGCACATGGCTTAGTGGTTAGAGCGTTGGCCTTACAATCGAAAGGTTGTGAGTTCAATTCTCAGAC
>OZ024745.1:21275891-21278391 GCA_964016885.1 Eledone cirrhosa | reverse complement strand
AACACCCTACCCTCACCACTACATCCAACATTACTGCCAATAACAACAATAACAACAACAACAACAGAAACAGACCAGCATCCGCCATGCCATATCCTCCACTACCACCACCACCAACAACACCGCCACCATCATCAACACCACTAACCAGCTACATTCAGCACGTCAGATCTACCTTCACGACGACGATCACCACCACCACCACACCACCACCACCACCACCACCACCACCACTACCACCATCATACCCAACACCACCCTCACCACAACAGCCAGCGCCACCACCAACACCCCACCCCACCACGACCACAACCACAACCACCACCACCACCATTGCCATCTACAAACCATATCTGGCTTCCGCTGTTATCAGCAGCAGCTGCCGACATAACCACAGCCACCACCACCATTTCCTTCTCCATCAATACCGCCATACAACTAACACTATCACCACCACGTCTTCCTTTAACATTGAATCACTACCACCACTCTTACCACTACTACTACCACCACTACCACCATCACTACCACCGCCATTACTACTACCACCACTACTACCACTACTACTAACACCACTGCCACCATCACTACCACCACTACTACCACCATCACTACCACCGCCATTACTACTACCACCACTACTACCACACTACCACTACTACTAACACCACTGCCACCATCACTACCACCACTACTACTACCACTACTACCAACACGACCACTACTACTACCACCACTACTACTAACACCACTACTGCCACCACTACCACTACCACTACCACCAAACCATCGGCTATCTCCTTTATCTACAAACAGTACAACTATTACTACCACTACTACCACCATCACTACTACCACCATCACTACCACCACCACTATTACTACCACCACTACTAACAAACCATCGGCTATCTCCTTTATCTACAAACAGTACAACTATTACTACCACTACTACCACCATCACTATCACCACCACTATTACTACCACCACTACTACTACCACCACTACTAACAAACCATCGGCTATCTCCTTTATCTACAAACACCAGTACAACTATTACCACCACTACCACAAACACTACCACTGACTATCTTCTTTATCTACAAACACCAGTATTACCACCACTACCACCACCACTACCACCACCACTACCACCACCACTACCACCACCACTACCACCACCACTACCACCAACTATCTCCTTCATCTACAAACACTAGTACTATTACCACCACAACAATTACTACCGCCATTACTAAAGAAGTGACCACTAATACTAATACAACTATCACCACATCACATTTACATTCAACATAATGACCACAACTACTCATACTACCACCCATACTACATTTAGATTCAGAGTAGAGTTTCTCTATATACCACGAGTACTACAACATATACTAATACAACCTATAATACCACAGCCTTTCTACTGTCACCTATACTTCCCACATCCATCTTTCAAGTATCTCTATAAGTACTACTACGACCACTATCACATGACTAACACCTGATCACCACTACTATTAAACTAACACCTGTACCATAAACAAATTTACCCTCTTTATCACCACACATTGTACAAGGGTCAGCTGAAAAGGTCGTAGACTGACTATGAAGGAGTGATGCTAGAGCTGTGGAATCTTGCATGCATTAATTTCAACTCCTAGATAAAGAAGATAGTGGAAGGGCGGTGAATTGGCAGTATCGGTAGAGGGTTGGACGCCATGCTCTCTAGCATAGTTACGTCCCTTTACAGTCTGAGTTCAAATCCCGCCGAGGTTAACTTTGCCTTTCATCCTTACGGGGTCGATAAAATAAAGTACCAGTAATGTACTGGGTAATTGCTGGACTTGTGCCAACAGTAGAAACAATTAATTTCAACACTTCTTATTAATAACTGCATTGTTTCTTTCCAGGGACTATGTTGAAAAATAAACCTCATCTGGTTATTCCATGAGAATATCTTGGTCAGCTTATGTACTTTTCAACCTAATAAGGTAAGGAGTGATGCTAGAGCTGTGAAATCTTGCATGCATTGATTTCAAGTCTTATTAACACCTGCATTGTTTCTTTCCAGGGACTGTTGAAAAATAAACCTCATTTGGTTACTCCATGAGAGTATCTTGGTCAGCCTATGAACGTTTCAGCCGACCCTCGTACCTTACTGGTACCACTACCACCTATACTACCACCACTAAAATTACTATAAAATTAACTTTCCTTCATAGACCAATACTGCCACCACAACTTATACTACTTCAATCATTATCAATGTCACCACTTTTACTACTGCTACCTATACTATTACTATCAGTTCAAACCGTCGACAATCCTCTGAACTAACAATAATCGCCATATAACCTCCCTTGATTCCACCATCTTAGTTCCTGCACATAGGGTGTGATGGTCATAGTCGGAATGTCTCTGGCGATGGGTTGTGTTCCTGCATGACTGACCTAGGGTTTAACAATAACAAATAATAAAAATACCCCA
>OZ024745.1:21260891-21270891 GCA_964016885.1 Eledone cirrhosa | reverse complement strand
TTCATTTTTCATCCAATTTTTCATTCAATTTTTCATTCCCTTTTCATTCAATTTTCATTCATTTTCCATTCAATTTTTCATTCATTTTCCATTCAATTTTTCATTTATTCATTCATTTTTCTTTCGATTTTTCATACATTTTTGATACAATTTTTCATTCATTTTTCATTCAATTTTTCATTCATTTATTCATTCACATAATTATTTAACACAACAACTCATTCACACGTTTCTCTATTTTTCAATTCCCCCATTCAAATAATTCAGTTAATCATACATTTCTTTCCATATTTTTATTCCCTCATTCAATAATCTATTCCTTCATTGTTTCTTCACAACTCTCCATTTATTTGTCTATCATCATCTCTGTCCTAACTTCTCGTTCTCCTTCTTTCTTCCAACTGTTAGAAATATAGGAGAGAAGGAAAATGACGATTTGGTCGTCGAATGAATGTAACAGCAGAATGAGATAGTGAATGAATTAATTAAGAACAGGATTGAGAGAAGAAGGAAAACATTGAGACTAACGCATTGTGAATGAACGAATAAATCAATGAAAAAATATACGGATTGAAAGAAACGGAATATTTATGGAAAAGAATGAAACTGAATGAAAAGAAGGAATACAAGCGGCTGAAATGGGGTTCCTCCGAGGGGTCTTTAGAGTAACGGTCTTTTTTCTCTTGCCCCATAACTTCTGAGCTAGGAGGGGGTTATTGATATAGGGTCTTTCTTTCTAGGACATCTTTTAAACCTGGCGGAGCTCATCTTCTTTCCAAGGTCTGAATACAACAGATTTCTTCCAGAGAGAGAGAGAGAGAGAGAGAGAGAGAGAGAGAGAGAGAGAGAGAGAGAGAGAGAGAGAGAGAGAGAGAGAGAGAGAGAGAGAGAGAGAGAGAGAGAGAGAGAACAGAAGTGAGAAAGAGATATAAGAATCGACCCCAGTACCTGAGAGGTACAATTTTATTATCAACCTTGAATGAATGACAAGCAAAGTTGACCTCGACAAGATTTGAATTTGTAGAGAAGAAAGCTGAAAGAAATACTGCAAATCATTCTATCGTTCTGACACTTCTGCCAATTCATCACCTGGAGTAACGTTACTTCATAGAAAAATCATAATCGAACCATGGGTTGATTCCTTCAATCATATTACTTTTCATTTTTCATTCATTCACTCATTCAATCAATTATTTATTTATTCATTCAATCCTATCACTCACTCATTTATTTACTTATTTCTTTATTGTTATACAGTTCTTGTTTATCATTTCTTTCTTCCACTGGTTCCTTGTTTCTTTCAATAAATTTAACATTTTGCTCGTTTATTCATTCAATTTTTATTAATATATTTTCTTCATACCTTTTGGTGATTTCTCTCAGAACCAAACAAGATCAGCCAAGTTCGTGGATGTTATCCAACCATCTTGCTCGGGGTCTTCCACTGGCTCTAATGCCGTTTGGTTTTGCCCGTAAAATCTTTCCAGCAATTCTTTCCTGTGACATTCTAACCACGTTAGTATCGGAGCTATGATCTCTCAATTCGAAGAAGTAGCGGTTCTATCTGGAGCGACTTTCTGATCTCCTAGCTACGCACTCTAGCGAGTAATATTACTCCAAAGACTTTTTGGAGGAACCCCATTTCAGCCGCTTGTATTCTTTCTTCTTTTTCCGTTTTCATTCAGTTTCTTTCGTTTACATAAATATTCTGTTTCTTTCAATATGGTTATCCTTTCATTGGTTTATTGCTTCATTCGTAATGCCTTAGTCATCATTTTTTCCTTCCTCCTCTCTATCTTGTTCTCTATTAATTCATTCACTATCTCATTCCGTTGTTACTTTCATTCGATGACAATGTCGTCATTTTTCTTCTCTCCTATATTACTAATAATCCTTCAATCTTACTCTCATTCATTTTTTCTTGTCATTGATTCAACAGTTACACGATAGATTGGTACAGTCTATAATTTATTCAATAGTAAGACGATAGATTGGTATAGTATATCATTTAACTAATAGTAAGGCAACGGATTAGTACAGTCTATCATATATCTAATAGTAAGGTGATAGATTGGTACAGTCTATAATTTATTCAATAGTAAGACGATAGATTGGTATAGTATATCATTTAACTAATAGTAAGGCCACGGATTAGTACAGTCTATCATATATCTAATAGTAAGGTGATAGATTGGTACAGTCTATAATTTATTCAATAGTAAGACGATAGATTGGTATAGTATATCATTTAACTAATAGTAAGGCAACGGATTAGTACAGTCTATCATATATCTAATAGTAAGGTGATAGATTGCTACAGTCTATAATTTATTCAATAGTAAGACGGTAGATTGGTATAGTATATCATTTAACTAATAGTAAGGCAACGGATTAGTACAGTCTATCATATATCTAATAGTAAGGTGGTAGATTGGTACAGTCTATCATTTGTTCACTCGTAAGGTGATAGATTAGTACAGTCTATCACTTATTCACTAGTAAGGTGATAGATTGGTACAGTCTATCATTTATTCAATAGTAAGTTGATAGATTGGTACAGTCTATCATTTATTCAATAGTAAGGTGATAGATTAGTAGTGTCGTTAGAAGATCGGATTAATGCTCCACCGTATTTACTCGGAACGATATAATCAGGTCTCTCCTACATCAACATGTATCACCGAGTGTTTAGGTCAGAATTTAGTATATTAACAGAAACAAGTGAAAGCTCGTAGCTTATTGGTTAGAGAATTGAATTCACATTTGTAAGGTTGCGAGTTCGTTTCCTGGACCGAGAAATGCATTATGTCGCTGAGCAAGACACTTTATTTCACGTTGCTCTTTCTGCCAGAAGTTGCGGCTGATAGATAGTATCAGCAGTGGATAGACCAATGGAAACATTGTTTCCTTGGTCCGATTTGACGAGTTCCATCACACTCGGTAAGAAAATGAGGTCTGGAATCTTATTATTAGATTCGATCCAATTAAAACAAGTATGCATGGATGTGGTTGTATGGTGTAATGGTTATGATAGATTGTTGTGAGTTCGAAACTGATTGGTGGAATTTCAGTTAGTAAAAGGATTTATCATGCAGAGATGGAGGTCTTTTTTTTAAATGCTTTTAGTACAATAAAGATATGCGTCGGATAGAATGCTGGTAGTATCCGTTTGGGCTCGCTGCTCTCTGAGTTCAAATCCCGTCGAGGTCAACCTTGCCTTTAATCCATTCAAGGTCGATAAAAAGTAGCTGTCTAGTACTGGGATCGATTCTTCATCTATATCTCTTTCTCATTTCCATTCCGTCACACTTTCTATCCTTCTCTGGAAGAAATCTGTTGAATTCAAACTTGGAAAGGGTTGGGCTCCGCCATGTTTTAAAATACCCTAGATATCAATGTGGCGCCATGATGACTCCCTCAGGAGTTACGGGACCTTGCATGCAATACAATAGACAAGATTTCACGTGTAAATATGATTAAACATTGCAACAAATTTTGATATGATAAGGATTTTAAAATCAATATGTAAAGCAATTCTAATTGCTGAGATTCCCTGCTACTCCTATTCGCTGCGACGTTGTTGTCATTTAGCATTACTACATCAGTTATTATGGTTGTATTCTGATTTGCTGGTGTAAAGGTTTCTCAGATTTGCCGTGTAGAAGCTGGTAATAAATGGCTGTGTTAAGATTGGTTGACATCTGGAGACTATTAGTATTTTTATTTATGAAGACAGTAGTTTCGTACGAATACAGGTACAATACATCTTTTAAATTATTAATGTGCTGTAAACTGGATAGTTGAGGACACACACACGCATACACACAGACACACACATGCATACACACATAAACACACACACACATAAGCGTGCACACACACACATATACACACATACGCAGACACGCACACACAAACACACACTCGCAAACACACACACACAAACACAAACACACATACACACACATTCACAAACACACACATACACTCTTTCTCTCTCGTTCACACATACACACACACACACACACATATATAAATATATATATATATATATATATATATCTAGGGGTGTAAAATTCCCGAGATCCATGGATGAGTTATCTCCAGCGGTCTCTGTCCCTCATCATCGCTGCCATGTCCTGCGTCTCAAAGAGACCAGTATCTGCCCTTACGGCATCAACATATGTCAACCTCGGTTTTCTCCTTCCAGTGCGACCGTGCAGGGGCTCCCCCCACCCACACACACATGTATATATATATATATATATATATATATATATATATATATATATATATATATATATATATATATTATTGATAACTTAACTGTGAAGTAAATTCCTTAAAAGTGAATATTATATTTTGGTCAGGACGATGCAGTGTGATTTGTTCTGGGAATCTAATACCACGTGATATGTAATGTTTCGTAGATGATAGCAAGGGCCTGACACACACACACACACACACAAACACACACATAGACACACACCACGTATTATATATATAGAGAGAGAAATTATGTGTGTGTAAATGTGTGTGTATTATTATCATTATCAATACACACACACACACACACACACACACACACACACACACACACACATACACACACACACGCGCACACGCGCACACACTCACACACATACACACACACACGCACACACACACACACACACACATATATATATATGCATACATATATTTTTATGAAATACATACACACACAATGACGCGCACATTTGGGTTTCTCTTTCAGGGAGGGGGGACTTCAGCTTGTGAAAGCATTGACCGTGACAATGCATATCTCTTCCTTATGAACACCACATATTTTTTTTATCTCCCCTATTTATCCCTTATTTTTATGACACCTTCCTTAGCTGCAGAGTTTAGCAGTTGAAAATCCAATCCAATTTCTTGCCAGGTTTTAAATATGCTGGCCTACTTGTTGATTTATTATCCTTCATGCTCCCGTATTCCACAATGTTATGGCCCGGTGTGGTGGGGTATGGTGAATATGGTGAGGTATTATCGTGTAATTTACACAATACCAGCAATGGTGTTTTGGTGCCATATTTCCCATAAATCAATAGCCTACGAAAAAGGTTCCCTGTTTGCTCTCAATCAGCTAGAAATAGAAGTCAAGCCTATCTTGTATCACACTACCGTCTTAAAAATGATTGTGCTGAATTTTAGCAATTTGAAGTGAAGAGAGGAAAGTCGATCAAATCGACACCAGCGCGTTACTGGTACTTTATTTTATCGACCTCGTAAGGATGAAAAGCCAAGCTAATCTCGGCGGCATTTGAACTCATAACGTAAAGGGTCGTAACTCTATGCCACAAAGCATGTTGTCTGATGTACTACTAATACTTCCAATCCATCTTAAAAGTAAGGCTTTCTGATTTAGCACAAGGCCAACAATTTTGTGTGGGGGTGAGGGGTGGAAGTCGATTAAACTGACCCCAGTGCGTTACTCGTATTTCATTTCATCATTTCATCGACCCCGGAAGGGATTTGAAATCAGAACATAAAAGGATGTACGTATTGAATAATATTGGCCGAGATACAAAAACGTCTGAAAAAACAAAAAAAACAAAAACAAAACGAAAAGACACAAAATAATGATAGGATTGTTTCATTGTTAGGATATATTTGATCATAAGTTTGCTTAGTCAGAGCCCACATGGTGTTAAACAACTGTATCCTCTATGGGCGTATGTATGGGTCTTAGGTCTAAACAACTGTATCCTCTATGGGCGTATGTATGGGTCTTAGGTCTAAACAACTGTATCCTCTATGGGCGTATGTATGGGTCTTAGGTCTAAACAACTGTATCCTCTATGGGCGTATGTATGGGTCTTAGGTCTAAACAACTGTATCCTCTATGGGCCTTACCTCTAATACTACACAGATTCGCAAAGCAAGTACAATCTTTAAAACGTTAAAAAAAAAATCCGGACGCGGTACCAAACGTTCAGAAAAGTTGAATTAAATGCAAATAGTAGCAAATTTGTACGTATGTACGAACTTCGATAGCACTGCTACTGCATGGTATTTATAACACACCTATTCATTTCGGGTGATTCCAAGGTGAAATATCTTTGTTACCAAAAGAAATCGGTATAGTTTTGGTGGACCTTCGAACAGTAGGCTGACATGAAATACGAGAAGTGTCGGAGTAGTGTATGTTACGTTGTAGGAAGAAGTGTGGGGTCTGGATAAGAAGATCTGACAGGGGTAGGTTCGGATTTTGAAGTGAAAATGTTTAAAGATGTTGCGAGGGTTGGCGTATCTGAGAAATATACATGAAGGTAAGGGTTTCAACTGGAAACAATTTGAAATGACGAACAGTTCAACCCCTCTCTCTCTCTTTCTCTCTCCCCTCCTCTCTCTCCATATATATATATATATATATATATATATATATATATATATATATATATATATATATATATATATATATATATATACCCCCTCTCTCTCTCTCAGCTGTATCGATTCTGGATGGAAGGGTTAAGATCTTTTGGGGTGCAATGTGTATTGATGTCACCAAACCTGATGGAGTGGGAAAGAAGTGAAGTGAGATGTAATAACAGATGTCTTAAGTATAGGATGAGAAATAATTGAATTAGTAGTGGTTCCTAGAGTCTGGAGAGTGATAGAGACAGCAAATAAATTTAGAAGAAAGAATGAGCAAGTGTAACTTCGAGTCAGATTAACTGTAAACCTTTGATGTTGATGTCCAAATAAGAGGTGTGAGTATAATAATAGAGAGAGCAGATTCTTGGAAAATGTAAAAATGTCTTTCGTTAAAGATGGAATGAAACCTAAATAGTAGAGATGGTTTAGAGATAAAAAATATTATCCGTTCTTTGAGTGTTAATGGTGGATGGTTCGTAGATTAAAGTTTCATTAGAAGCCTACGGATATTGGAGTAGAGGATCAACCCATCGCTTTACTATTGAATAAATGATAGACTGTACCAATCCATCACCTTACTATTGAATAAATGATAGACTATACCAATCTATCAACTTACTACTAAATAAATGAACGACTGTACCAAACTTAAATTTTTGGTCACCTCGGACATTTGAAATTCTGTTTCTTGAGGAAGGTCACGAGTAACCGTTTAGGGAGAAAAGAACAGAGAATTATACTGCATCTGATAAATTAGAATTCAGAAATGTTTCCCACAGGTTCACCAGTACCCTTTGGAAATCAATGGCAATATGCAAAGGAAGGTATAGTTGTTATTGTTGTTACTGTTTAGCTTCAGAACAAACTTGATCTGACAGCTATATGATCAAAGACATTTTAACTGCAACCACTCCATATTTCAGAACTTTCTAGGACTTCGTCATCCAACGTGTCCTTCCCTTTAAGATATTAGAGTATGATTTAAGGGATATTTTGCTATTATTTCCAACACATCAAACGACTGCGTGGAGGTCCTATCCTTCATTCAAGTGAAGGTAGAACTGAAAGCAATTCACTGGTCAGACTGCTTTCCTCAAACCTTTGATCTATCCAAAAGTTTCCAACAAAGCAAACTCCGCTAAAGGTTACCAATGGTCATAGGTGGTGTCAAGTTGGACTGTGTGATGGGGGATGCCAATCAAAGGAGTACATAGAATTGAGAGTGGTGCAGTAGAAGAAAAGCACATTAAACAAAGAGATAATAACGATAAAAGATTTATAACAGTAGGAATAATGATTTCCCACATTGGCACATGACTATAAATATATAAATGAAGGGTTTAGTTGATTGACTCAATACCATCAGTTGCTTGTCATATTCCTTTTTACAACTCACCAGCCATGAAAGGTAAGGTCGGCCTCTCTGGGACTTGAACTCAGGAAGTAAAAAGATGCAATTAAGACGCTGCAAAGCATAATGCTATTGATTGCTAGCATTCACAATGTTCCATACATTTTGGTGAAGGACACAGTTCATTAAATCGATATTGATACTTATTTTGTATTTACTTTATTTATCCCAACGGGATAACATGAAAGGAAATTGACCCGATGAGAACTCTGAACGTAAGGGGACGTATCTAAAAACAAAACAAGTAAACTTTCGTCGATTAGAATTAGTACCACTGGCCCTTTTCAGAGGGGTGGTATTGATAGGGGTGTTTCTATATTGTTGTTGTTGTTGTCATTGTAAGGATAGGCCCACGTTAGCCCTCAACAAGTAAACAGTTGATCAAAGGCAATGAACGTTACGGTTTGTTATTTTGTTGTGGTTTTTTTCACAATGGTGGTGCTCCAGCATGGCCTCAGGAGGTATTGGTGGTGATGCTAGAGACACCGAAACACCCGATGCTATAATGCTGGTGGTGGGTTTCTAGACGATTGTGGTGGGGTCTAATAATGTGTGGAAGTGGTAGGATATATTGTTGATGTTAGTGGTGTTATTTATGTTCATTGATGATGGAACTGGTTGTTGTAGTGGTGGTAGTTGCAGCAGTGGTAGGTATAGTAGTGGTTATTATAGTCGCATTAGATGTAGCGTAAAGGGGTGTGGCTTAGTGGTTACAGAGTTGAACTTACAATCGAGAAAATGTTAGTTCGAATTCAGAAGTGGGCGGTGCGGTGAGAAATGTTATTTTACGTTGCTCCAGTTCACTCAGCTGGAAAAATGAGTGGCGACGTCACTGGTGCAAAATTGTATCATTCTTTGCTTTTCAACTGGACAAGATCGATGGTGTGGAGAGAGGAGACTGGAATGCATGGTTGAATTCTGGTCTTTTACAAAAGCACGATGACCAAACTTGAGCCTCGGAGGTGAACTTTCTTGGTGTTTACCATTACTTGTTCTGTCAATAGTACTATTGATGGTAATGGTTATAAGTATAGTTTTAGTTCTTGTGATGGTATCAAGCGAAATGGTGGTGCTCTTAATAGAATCCCTGGTGTTATTGGTTGTTGGTGGTGGGTGGGGTGGGGGTGTTAATGGTAATGTTTGTATCAGTGGTGATGTAATTGTGGTAATTAAAGTGGTGCTTATAATAATTGTTTCTACTTTAGGCACAAGACCAGCGATTACCCAGTACATTACTGGTACTTTATTTTATCGACCCCGTAAGGATGAAAAGCAAAGTTAACCTCGGCGGTATTTGAACTCAGACTGTAAGGGAACGTAACTATGCTAGAAAGCATGGTGTCTGACGCTCTACCGATTCTGCCAATCTACCACCCTTGTGGTATAGAGTGGTGCTTATAATAATACTAGTAATAGTGTTGTTGTTTAGCCTCATGTCGGCCTTGCAGAAGCATTCTATTGACTATCTCTTTTATTTAGAGACACTATAGCTATTACCATTGTTTTCAATGTATCTTTTTATAAAAAGACCGTTGCGAAAGGATATATTTTGAGAGCAAGCTGGCTGCTATTTCTAGTAGGTCGAATGTTATTGTTGGTGTTACTGGTAGTTATAATGATATGAGCCACCGTCGTGGTTGTTATAAAAATTGTAGTGTTAATGGTATTGTTACTAATGGTACTGGTGGTTCTGGTGGTACTGGTCGTAGTGGTGGTGGTGGTGATGGTGGTGATGGCGGTGATGGTGGTGGTGGGTGGGGGGGTACCGGTGGTACTGGTGGGCGATGGTGGTGATGGTGGGATCGTGGTGAGGTGGTGGTGGTGGTAATGGTGGTACTGGTGGTGATGGTGGTGATAATGGTGGTACCGGTGGTGATGAGGGTGATGGTGGCGATGGTGGTGATGGTGGTTATAGAGGATGTGGTTGTCATAGTGATGATGTCAAAGATATTGGCAGTGTTTGTTGTAGTAGTGGTTGTGGTAATTGTAGTGAGACTGTCAATGGTTTTGGTGGAGGTGATGGTGGTGATGGTGGAGGTGATGGTGTGGGTGATGGTGATGGTGGCGATGGTGGCGATGGTAGTGATGGTGGAAGTGATGGTGTGGTTGGTGGTGATGGTGGCGATGGTGGAGGTGATGGTGTGGGTGGTGGTGATGGTGGCGATGGTG
>OZ024745.1:21230891-21245891 GCA_964016885.1 Eledone cirrhosa | reverse complement strand
CTACTCTACACAACACTACATAGCACTACACAATACTACACCACACTGCACTACACTACGCTACACTATACCACACTACTGTATACTTCCCCATACTACCACACTACTTTACATTTCATTACACTACTTTACACTACACTACTCTACACAACACTACATAGCACTACACAATACTACACCACACTATACCACACTGCACTACACTACGCTACACTATACCACACTACTGTATACTTCACCATACTACCACACTACTTTACATTTCATTACACTACTTTACACTACACTACTCTACACAACACTACATAGCACTACACAATACTACACCACACTACACTACACCACATTGCACTACACTACGCTACACTATACCACACTACTGTATACTTCAGCATACTACTTTATACTACTCTACACGACACTACTTTACACTACTTTTCACTACACTACACTACATTACACTACATAGACTACTCTACACCACACCACACTACTGTATAATTTACACTACTCTACACAACACTACACTGCACCACGCTAAACTACACCACACTACACTGCACCACACTACACAACACTGCACAAAAATTACACAGCCATTAAATTCACATTTACATTTCACATTACTACTACTACTACTACGACTACTACTACTACTACTACTACTACTACTACTACAGACTACTACTACTACTACTACTACTACTACTACTACTACTACTACTACTACTACTACTACTACTACTACTACTGCTGCTGCTGCTGCTGCTGCTACTACTACTACTACTACTACTACTACTACTACTACTACTACTACTACAGACTACTACCACTACTACTACTACTACTACTACTACTACTACTACTACTACTACTACTACTACTACTACTACTACTACTACTACTACGACATATATCTTGTCATTTATCCATGGGATAAATTTCATATAAATCAAAAGCAAAACATTTTCAGCGGGGGTTTGTACTCCCGGGGAACCCCACTAGGGGGTTTAACACCCATTAGGGTGTCTTAATATTATTGAAATTTGCTGTAATTACAAAAATGTGAATAGGCATCATATCTTGTCATTTGCATATGGTTTAAATTTCATATAAATCGAAGGGAAAACATTTTCAGTGGGAGTTTTGTGCCCCCCGGGGAACCCTTTGATTAAAATGAAATATACTTATCCAAGTACCCTGGGCAATGTAGTTTCAGAATATATATGGTCATGGAGGTCTATCTCCAAAACTATAGGAGTAGTTCGTGAACAAACAAACACACAGACAGGAATACAACTTTATATATATATATATATATATATATATATATATATATATATATATATATATATATATATATATATATATATAGGAAAATGTTTAACCCCGACGGCAGAGCTCATATAAATATATATAGAGCTCATATATATATATATATATATAAAACATGAGAAGAAAGAAGAATACTGCATGGTTTGCACATGGGTTACATATGATAAAAATAGTCCTTCGTCAGTGATTTTCCAACCATCATTGATATTTCATCGCATTAAAAATCAGATACCTCAGGTTGGTGCGAGCAATAACTAAACAAATTTATTGGGACCAGAATTCGCGTAAGGCGAGGGGGACAAGTAAACAACATAGAAGGATAAAAGCAAACCGAAGATAGGAAAATAAACAAGCAACATGGTTGTCCGGTCAGCATAAGCTGAGTGGATTTCATGAGCGAGAGAGGTACTGACCGTGTTGATGTGTGTGAGATGTGAGCAAGAAGAGACCCACACAAGCCAAACGGGAGGAACAGTTAGTTCACTATACCGAGAATAACTGCTCCTTATAACCATGCCCATTAAGAGCTGAGGATCCGCTAAGGTGAAACAATTGTTCTCGGTATGGTGAACTAACTGTTGTGTAACCACTTCTACCTAACTCGTCCCATGGACTGAGTGCTCTACCACTACGGATATTACGTTCCAGTGTTCTACCACTATATATATATATAAAGAGAGAGAGATAAAGGGAGATAATATTCAATACAGTGTAACCCGTTGGGCTCCGCATCAGTGAAGATAAAGAAATACCAAGATTTCCAGAAATAGAAATGCCGGATAGGTTATTTTACACTATTGTTTTTGGTTGTGGTACTTCGTTAAGAAACAGCAGAGAGAAAATGAAAAAGAAACACAATGGGAGCAATAACACATGATGAACTTAACATAGTAGAAAAAGAAATACTATTAAATAAACGGTGCAAATAGGTAGAATGGAACGTATGCATTTCATTCAATGAAAACAATGTACAAGAACGCAGCTGCACGTGTATTTGCGTGTTGTAGCCTCAAGAGACAGAATATGGTCTGTACACATGTGTTTAGTTAAGTGCGTATGTGTGGGCAGAGTAGTGTACTTGTGACAGTTTAGAATTCCAATTAAATCTAATGAAATTTGGTGGAAAAACCATGTCATAATGATCTAGAATGAAATCTTTACAAAAAGTATTTTAATGAAAATGTTCGTCTTTTATCTAATCTATATATCCAATGAATATTACATATTTCCATACACAAGCTAGTATTGTGGGGAGCAACTCAGAGGAGATGCAGTAGAGGAAGATTTGCTAGAACCGTCATTGATGAACTCTCACACAATACAAAACTTCAATTTTTGCTGGACCGGCAACCGCTCTGTATAATCAGTTCCTGATTATTAGTGGAATTCTATAAGAATCCAACATTCATAATTTTCAACAGACAATGGGCGTGCTAAGCTCTGAGGAATACCAACAGTATGAAGCAGAGATCTGCCAGCTTATCTCCCTTTGTTTGTTGAAAAAAGAAGTAAGTGACATAATCACTACTTTAAAACAAGAGCGTAAGGTCTTCAAAATGCTTTTAATTAAGCATACAGTATATTGCCAAATACACTATATATACATTCATATATACATCGCTATTTCAAGTGGTTTGCAAGTGAATTCGGCCTACTTATATGAAATGATGAGTTAGCAAAGCACTCGATAAGATAGGTCCTTAGAGTAATAACATACGTTTAAAAAGCTTGACAAATCGAACATTGTGGTAGGCTAAAATAACACACAATATGTATACCAGAGCAACGATAGCACTAATCAGGTTGAGAAAAAGTACACCTGGACAAATTAGACGAATAGACGTTTAAGACAAATTAGACGAATAGACGTTTAAAGTGTTTCTCTGAATCCAAAATCAAATATCCGACTTACTTGTAAGGCAAGCTCCTGGCAATTGATGACCGAACGTTGGATTCAATTTTTCAACAGGTTTATCGTTCTTCCTGGGATGGAAGTGATAAATTATATGTTGCTGCAATAAGCTGCTAATCGAATCTATAATTATCACGTGCTAATTCCGGCAAGGGAAATAACCCCGGTCCCAGGCGGTATATATATATATATATATATATATATATATATATATATAGTAATAATAATAAATTTGAAGACTAAAATCCAAAGAGGGCTTGATAAGGATAAATATAAATCAAATATATAAGAACCGTAGAGCAAATATTTATTAAAATAACAGATTAAAGTTTAAGCAAAGAATCGCTGCTTACACCCTTAACGGGATCTTCTGATCTTCTGATCTATATATATATAAAGAAGAAATTAAAAGATGGTTAAAAAAATTCCATATATTTTATTATGCGCATTTCGAAAACAACATCATCCTGGGACAAAAATTGTGGTCTCATCAGATAAAATAATTATTTTTTCTGATGAGAACACAATTTTTAATTGTGATAAAATAATTATTTTAAATATAAAATAATTATTTTAAATAATTTTTAATTCAGATAAAATAATTATTTTATCTGATGAGAACACAATTTTTGTCCCAGGATGATGTTTTCGAAATGCGCATAATAAAATATATGGAACTTTTCTAACCATCTTTTAATTTCTTCTTTAATATATACTCCAGTTCTACCAACTGTTGAGTGCTACTTATCTGATATATGCATAGTTTATATTGTTCTACAATATTACTCGCCTCCTACATATATATATATACACACATATAAAACAAACGAAAGAAAAACACTCTGTCTATATCCCTACACGGCCATCACTATCTTGATTTCCATCCATCGATCGATCGATATAATCATCCATCCAACAAAAATAGGAACTCAACATAACCACACTCACACACAGACACGCACACACACACGCACACACACTCACACACACACGCGCACACACACGTATTCACACACACACACACACGCACTTACACACACCAAAATCTTACCAACACAAATAGGCAATGACATTACTACAGACTAAAAAGTTTATTGGAAGGTTTTACAAAGGAGATAACGTTTTTCTTCTACTTATTTTTCTTCGCTTCTTCCATTATGCCCTCCATCTTGTTTCTGTAGATTCACCTGTCTTATACATTCCTTTCCTTAGCAGTTCTGTCCTTCCCTTAAGTCATGCCATATATAACGGGCACTCCGTCGTTTACGACGACGAGTGTTACAGCTGTCCGATCAACGGAACTGACTGCTCGTGAAATTAACGTGAAAGTGGCTGAGCATTCCACAAACACGCATACCGTTAATGCAGTTCTCAGATAGATGCAGCGTGATACAGAAAATGACAAGGCCGGCCCTTCAAATTACAGGTACAACTCATTTTTGCCAGTTGAGTGTACTTTGAGCAACGGGAAATATATCTTCCTTTAGGACACAACGTGCCAGCGGGAACCGAACAAATGACCTTACGATTGTTAGCCGAATACCCTAACCACAAAGCCACGCACCTTCACCATCCCATTCTTCAATTATTATTACTAGCAGAAAAACCACCATTCGGGTGGTTTTCTGCTAGCATGTGTAGTGTGTATATTGATATTATACGCAAGTATATATGCATGTAGATAAGATACATCAAATAAAATCGTAATTGAAATATACACAGAAATTGAACGAAGACTGCGTTACACTGTCTTATGTAATCAGTAACGTAATCCATGATACATTAAAAAAGACGATATTATATATAAACTGCATTAGGAGAAAATTAGTGACGGAAATATATGAATGTTTATTTAAGCGATCGCTAACCGGAAGTGTTGACATTTGAACATTTTAAAGAAGTGAATCTTAAAATAAGGAACAATATTATTTATATTTAATCAAGAATAACGAAATTTAGTAGATAAATTACGTAATATTCATTCATTATTTAATCAAAGTAATCCAACTTATTTTACAAACGGGATAAAAAAAATATATTCTGGACGCAGTCCCGCACTCCTTACTTTATTATAGTTTAGATTCTTTTGTTCCTTCAGTACAGTGGATAAAATACCTTGCACTGTTTGATCCCATTCTTTACGTTCTGAGTTCAACAAATCCTGCAAAGATCAACTCTATTGTCTTTCATCCTCTCGTGGACGATAACATAAAATAACAGAATTGTTAAAAGGTGGGACGTGATGCCTTGTCTTATTTGTTGCGGTTCTACTTGTTCTGAGTATTTGTATTTAGGATTAACAGAATCTGTCGGACAAATACTTGGTTCTGATTTTAAATCCTGCTGACGGCATCTTTGCTTTTCATTTCTCAGGTGTGGATGAAAGAAAGGTTTTTCTCCCTAACAATTGTAGGCTTTGAGCCTAGATTAGAAATTATTCTTTTCGTATTTCTTTCATTCTTTCTTTCTTTCTTTCTTTATTTATTTATTTATTTATTTCATTCTTTCTTTAATTCTTTCTTTCTTTTTATATATCTTTCGCTTTGTCTTTATTTGCATTCTTTCTTTTTCAGTACTTCTTTCTATTTTCTCATTCTTTCTTTCGTTTACTCTAATGTTTACTACTTTGTATTTCTTCCTTGCAATGTTCTTCTCATCATCCTTCTTTCTTTATTCCGTTTCTCTTATTCTATTTTTCTTTATTTATCATTTATCTTGCCATATTTTCTTCATTTAGATATTTTATTTTTCTTCTCTTTCATTTATGATTTCTTTCTTTCCTTTGTATATTCTTTCTTTCTCTGTTCCATCCTTTATATATTTTTTCATTTTTTTCTGAGATCATTACTACTGGAAACCCTTTGATCATTGTTCGATTATAGCTGACCTGGGATTAAGCAGCAAAAACAACATCTTCGCTCACTTATTCCTGAGAGGGTCGTGAGAGCAGAGTCTTCAAACTCTCCTTCCAGTGGGTCCTGTCAGAAACAACCGTCTCCAACTGATCCGGTTGGATCCCCAAGCGAGACCAGCCAGACTCATGGATATTATCCAACCATCTTGCTCGGGGTCTACCGTTGGGTCTCTTGCCAGTTGGTTTTGCTCGTAAGATCTGTCCAGCGATTATTTCCTGAGACATTCTAACCACATGCTCATAGTGATCTCTCAATTCGGTGATGTAGCGGCTCTACCTAGAGTAACTCTCTCATCTCCTAGCTACCCACTCTATCGTGTAACGTTACTCCAAAGACCCTTCGGAGGAACCCCCAATTCGGCCGCTTGTATTCGCGATCGTATTCTTTCTGTCATTACCCAAGATTCATGAATATAGGTAAGGGTTGACACGAATACCGAATTGAAGATAGCGAGTTTGGCTTTTATACCTACCTCCCTTCTTCTGATTACAATAAACCGAAAATATTCAGGAACACTTTTCGTTCCCGAATTTCATTTATTCAAACCTTCTTTCCGCAATTTCCTCGTTCATTCTTCTTTTCTCTAACAATTCTTTCTTTTTCGCTCGTTTTCATGCCTATTCTTCAAGCAAAATGTTTCTTCTTTTCTTTTAATTATTTATATAATGTTTACTTGCACCTATATAATTGTTTCTACTTTTTGCACAAGGCCAGCAATTACCCAGTGCATCAAATCCCCCCGAGGTTAACTTTGCCTTTCATCCTTACGGGGTCGATAAAATAAAGTACCAGTAACTTTGCCTTTCGTCCTTACGGGGGCGATAAAATAAAGTACCAGTAATACACTGGGTGAATGCGAGGGGATTTGCAATTACCCAGTGCATTACTGGTATTTTATTTTATTGCCCCCGTAAGGATGAAAGGCAAAGTTAACCTCGGGGGGATTTGAACTCAGAATGGCAAGGGCCGTAACTGTTTACTGCAAAGCATGGCGTCCGACCCTCTACCGATACTGCCAATCCCCCCTCCCTATATAATATCTTCAATTTTTCCATTTTCTACTTACATTTCTTCTCAGTTTTCATGGATTTATCATCTATCTTAAATTCCTTTTTCTATCTTTCTCTCTTTCCTTCATTTTCTCACCCTTTTTTCTTCCCTCTTTCAATATTTCTTTCATTCTGTTTTTTCTTTCCCTCCTTCAATCCGCTTCTTAAATTCTTTCAGTCTCTCTCTTTTTAATCTTGTTCCAGTGTTGTATTATTTTAGTCTGTAGAATCTCTTCTTACATTTCCCTCTTTTAGACTAATTTTTATCTTTCTCCGTCTTATTCTTTCTTTATTCTTCTTCTATGTCATCATTCATTCCTCGTTTCATTTCTTTCTCCCGTCTATTTCATCTTCCATTCCTCGTTTCATTTCTTTCTTTCGTCTATTTCGTTTTCCATTCCACCTTTCATTCTTTCTCTCTTCTACTTCTTCTTTCGTTCTTTATTTCATGTCATTTCTTCCTATCCTTATCTCTTATCCCCCCCCCCCCCCTTCATCTCTTCTTTCTTTCCCACAATTTCCCAGTTGAGTTTCGTGCTTTCCTTTCTATAATTTATATTTTCCCGCTTTTTCTATTCTTATTTTTCTATTATTTTAAAGTTTATTTTTTCTCTGTTTAGTTCGTTGCTTCGTTGATTCTACTTTACACACACACACACAAACACACACACACACATACATACACACACACACATACACATACACACATACGCACACAAGCACATACACACACGCACACAAGCACACACACATATATATAGATATATGCACATATACGTGCACAAACACATACACACAAACGCCCAGACATACATTCTCACACACGCACACACATATATGCGTATATATATAAATATACGAATATATATATATATACATACACGCACATCCCACACACACATATATATATATATACGTATATATATAAATATATAAAAATATATATATACATAACCACATACACACATACACACACAGTCACATACAGACGCATATATTTATATATATGTATGTGTGTGTGTGTATGTGTGTACGTATGTGTGTGTGTGTGTGTCAATGTGTGTGTATGTGTGTGTGTGTATGTGTGTGTGTGTGTGTGTGTATGTGTGTGGGTGTGTATGTGTATATGTGTGTATGTGTCTATGTGTGTATGTGTGTATGTGTATGTGTGTGTGTATGTGTGTATGTGTGTATGTGTGTGTATGTGTGTGTATGTGTGTGTATGTGTATGTGTGTGTATGTGTGTATGTGTGTGTATGTGTATGTGCGTATGTGTATGTGTGTATGTGCGTATGTGTGTATGTGTATGTGTGTGTGTATGTGTATGTGTGTATGTGTGTGTGTATGTGTATGTATATGTGTGTATGTGTGTGTATGAGTATGTGTGTACATGTGTGTGTATGTGTGTATATGTGTATGTGTGTGTGTGTGTGTATGTGTGTGTATGTGTGTATGTGTATGTGTGTATGTGCGTATATGTGTGTGTATGTGTGTGTACCTCTGTCAACATGGCACTGCTCTTACCACACGATACGTCATAAAGAAGTAAAAAATATATTTAAAAAACCCAGAAAAAAACAGATTAAATTAATAAAAAAACAGACAACAGAAACAAACAACATAAACATACACATATACAGATACACGTACACACTCACACACATAAACACGCATACACAGATACATATACATACACACATGCACAAATATATACACATTCACACGCACAAATGCATGCACGCTCACACTGACGAATACATATACACAAATAAATGCATGCAAACACACATGCAAACACACATACACACATACACATACACAAAATACATACAAATACACATGCAAAAACACACACATGCAAAAATATATACAAACACACACACATATACACACAAATACAAACAAACACACTTACAAAGATACACACACATAAATATACACAAAGACATGCAAAGAAACTCACATACATGCACACAAATACATTCAAAAACACATACGCAAACACATATACATATACGCAAAAACATATGCAGAGACACATACACACATACACACACACATACAAAAATACATACAAACACACATGCAAAGACACACATACAAACACACATACACACACTCACACTCACTCAAAAACACAAATACATACTAACACACTCACACTCACACGCATACACACACATAGACACTCACACACACACACTTACACACATGAACACACACACACTCATGCAAAGACACACGCACACACAAACTCACACACACTGATACCACACACACTCACACACTCACACATACACTGACATACACACACCTGCACACACACCTACTCACACACTGACACACACACCTACTCACACACTGACACACAGACACTCACACAGACTGACACACACAGACTGACACTCACACCCAGTGACACCTACACACACACATTAACACACACACACACTCGCACACACACACATACAGAGACATATAGCTGTGTCAATAAAGAAAGAGAGAAAACAATAAAGAATAATGAAAGGAAACAATAACAAAATGGCGGCTAACATTAAGAAACCATAAAGTAAAGATAAGGAGGAATGGTGGTGGTGGTGGTGATGGTAGTGGTGGTAGTGATGGTAGTGATGGTGGTGGTGGTGGTGGTGGTAATGATGGTGGTGGTGGCAATGGTGGTGGTGGTGGTGTTGGTAGTGGTGGTGGTGGAGGTGGTAGTAGTGGTGGTGGTTGTGGTGCTGGTGGTGGTGATGTGGGGTGCTGGTGGTAATAATTGTTTCTACTTTTCGGCACAAGGCCAGCAATTATCCAGTACATTACTGGTACTTTATTTTATCGCTCTCGTAAGGACGAAAGACAAAGTTAACCTCGGCGGGATTTGAACTCCATTAATGTCGTTGGTAATAGTGTTGTTGATAATGTTTGTATAAGTTGCTCATAATCAATTTTAACTCAGTAGACGCTGAATTAAAGAAGGTCCAGATATGACCACCCCGTCTTTTTAGCGGAATGTAAGGATACAATATCAAATATCAATTTTTATTATTTGAGATAACAGAGTGTGATTTGACGGTGACTTCGTTGCTATTTCTAGCATATCGTATTTCCATGTCAAGGCCTCCTCATCCATGCTGGTGTGTGAGACGGTGGTGTTAGTGGTAGTGACAGAGACTATAGTTGAGGTAGATCAAAGATATACCAGAAATCACAATAATCCCGCCATTTTCCATCAAAATTACATTATCTACCATGTCTTTTTGTATTTGAAGGAGAGTTGGCTAATATTTTTAGCAAGTCTAGTGATCACGTAGAAGTTACTTGATTAACTCGAGTTGTGGCAGTAGTTTGTTGTTGTCTATCTCTGTCAGCCCTAATTGAGCCGACCTACAGTACGTATGTAGGGTACCAAACCACTGATCTGTTTCTTGTTTCTGTTGTACCGTATCTCAATCTCAAAGATTTACGGCCCTTTATGATCTGAGTTCAAATCCTGCCGAGGTTAACTTTGCCTTTCATCCTTACGGGGTCGATAAAATAAAGTACCAGTCACGCACTGGGGTTGATGTAATCGACCCCCCCCCCCGCGCCCTAATTTGCTGGCCTTGTGCCTATATAAGAAACCATTATTCTGTAAATAGGCGGTGGATTGGCAGTATCGGTAGAGGGTCGGACGCCTTGCTTTCCAGCATAGTTACGTCCCTTTATGATCTGAGTTCAAATCCCGCCGAGGTTGACTTTGCCTTTCATCCTTACGGGGTCGATAAAATAAAGTACCAGTAATGCACTGGGTAATTGCTGGCCTTGTGCCTAAGAGTAGAAACCATTATTCTGTAAACTGCGACATGCAGTTATAAATCGTATGGAATGTAGTGTAACAGTTGTAGTGAACATGTACCTTCTTCACTCCTCAGTCTCTATCTGTTCTCCCACAAACACTACACACTTCAATATTTAGTTATGAAGCGTATGGAGCAACATTTCTCAACCAGTCTTCACCGGAAGCCTAGGGTCTCCGCAAGATGTCACTAGGGGTTCGACGAGATAAAGTGATAAATAAGCTAATACATTTCTGAGTAATTTAAAAAAAAAGTATATTCATAATTTTACTATATACGTATGGCTTATCGTTGGAATACCCTAGGTTAGTATAAAAAAGGGGTTCACCCTCAATAAATTTGACAAAAAGGGGTTATTTATTGCTTAAACCGGGGAAAATATTTTACCACGTGAACTACTATAAAACCATAAAAGAAATAGTTATTAATAATAGTATACAATAATGTTGATGATGGTGATGGTGGTGATGGTGGTGATGGTGGTGATGGTGGTGATGGTGGTGATGGTGATGGTGGTGGTGATGGTGGTGATGGTGATGGTGATGGTGGTGATGGTGATGGTGGTGATGGTGATGGTGGTGGTGGTGATGATGGTGATGGTGGTGGTGATGGTGGTGATGGTGATGGTGATGGTGGTGATGGTGGTGGTGGTGGTGGTGATGATGGTGATGGTGGTGGTGATGGTGGTGATGGTGATGGTGGTGGTGATGGTGATGGTGATGGTGGTGATGGTGATGGTGGTGGTGATGGTGATGGTGATGGTGCTGATGGTGATGTGGTGATGGTGATGGTGATGGTGATGTGGTGATGGTGATGGTGATGTGGTGATGGTGATGGTGATGGTGGTGGTGATGGTGGTGGTGGTGGTGATGGTGGTGGTGGTGGTGATGGTGGTGGTGGTGGTGGTGATGGTGATGTGGTGATGGTGATGGTGATGGTGGTGGTGATGGTGGTGGTGGTGGTGATGGTGATGGTGGTGGTGGTGATGGTGATGGTGGTGATGGTGATGGTGGTGGTGATGGTGGTGGTGGTGATGGTGATGGTGGGGATGGTGGTGGTGATGTGGTGATGGTGGTGATGTGGTGATGTGGTGGTGGTGGTGGTGGTGGATGGTGATGGCTGTGGTTGTGGTGGGGATGGTGGGGGTGTTGTGGTGATGGTGGTGGCGGTGGTGGTGGTGGTGGTGACGGCGGTGGTGATGGTGTTGGTGATGTGGTGGTGGTGATGGTGATGGTGGTGGTGATGGTGGTGGTGGTGGTGACGGCGGCGGTGGTGGTGGTGGTGGTGGTGGTGGTGATGGTGGTGGTGGTGGTGTGGTGATGGTGGTGGTGGTGTGGTGATGATGGTAGTGCTGTGGTGATGGTGGTGGTGGTGTGGTGCTGTGCTGATGGTTGTGGTGTTGTGGTGATGGTGGTGGTGTTGATGTTATGGTGGTGTTGTTGAGGTGATGGTGGTGTTGTTGAGGTGCTGTGCTGATGGTGGTGGTGATGGTGGTGGTGTTGTGGTGAGGGTGGTGGTGTGTTGCTGTGCTGATGGTGGTGGTGTTGTGGTGATGGTGGTGTTGTTGAGGTGATGGTGGTGGTGTTGTGGTGATGGTGGTGGTGTTGTGGTGATGGTGGTGGTGTTGAGGTTATGGTGGTGTTGTTGAGGTGATGGTGGTGTTGTTGAGGTGATGGTGGTGGTGTTGTGCTGATGGTTGTGGTGTTGTGGTGATAGTGGTGGTGTTGAGGTTATGGTGGTGTTGTTGAGGTTATGGTGGTGTTGTTGAGGTGATGGTGGTGGTGTTGTGGTGATGGGGGTAGTGCTGTGGTGATGGTGGTGGTGTTGAGGTTATAGTGGTGTTGTTGAGGTGATGGTGGTGGTGTTGTGCTGATGGTTGTGGTGTTGTGGTGATGGTGGTGGTGTTGAGGTTATGGTGGTGTTGTTGAGGTGATGGTGGTGGTGTTGTGGTGATGGGGGTAGTGCTGTGGTGATGGTGGTGGTGTTGTGGTGATGGTGGTGTTGTTGTGGTGATTGTGGTGGTGGTGTGGTGCTGTGCTGATGGTGGTGGTGTTGTGGTGATGGTGGTAGTGCTGTGGTGATGGTGGTGGTGGTGTGGTGCTGTACTGATGGTGGTGGTGTTGTGGTGATGGTGGTAGTGCTGTGGTGGTGGTCGTGTGGTGCTGTACTGATGGTGGTGGTGTTGTGGTGATGGTGGTAGTGCTGTGGTGGTGGTGGTGTGGTGCTGTACTGATGGTGGTGGTGTTGTGGTGATGGTGGTAGTGCTGTGGTGCTGCTGGTACTTTGGTGGTTGAATACTTATTACATTCAATGTCAATGTAATGTTGAGTTGATGGAAGACGTTTTACTACTTGACAAACCGGTCAGAAAAATAACGAAATGAGACTACTTAGCTGGTGTAGTGGTGGTGGTGGTGTAGTGGTGGTGGTGGTGTAGTGGTGGTGGTGTTGTGGTAGTGGTGGTGTAGTGGTGGTGGTGGTGTAGTGGTGGCGGTGGTGTAGTGGAGGTGGTGTTGTGGTAGTGGTGGTGTATTGGTGGTGGCGGTGGTGGTGGCGGTGGTGGTGGTGGTGTAGTGGTGGTGGCGGTGGTGGTGCAGTGGTGGTGGCGGTGGTGGTGGTGGTGGTGGTGTAGTGGTGGTGGTATAGTGGTGGTGGTGGTGTAGTGGTGGTGGTATAGTGGTGGTGGTGTAGTGGTCGTGACGGTGGTGGTGTAGTGGTGGTGTAGTGGTGGTGGTGATGGTGGTGGTGGTGGTGGTGGTGGTGGTGGTATAGTGGTGGTTGGTGGTGATGGTGATGGTGGTGGTAATAGTGGTGGTGGTATTGGTGGTGGTAATAGTGGTGGTGGTATTGGTGGTAGTAATAGTGATGGTGGTAATGGTGGTGAAAGTGGTGGTAATGTCAATGGTGATTAGGTTATTTTTGTTATTATTCTTTCAGGTAGAGCCACCCTAGAGTTGTTGTTTAGACACATGTCAGTTCTGGTTTACAACTGTGAAAAACGGCGTTCCATACGTGACCATCCCGTTGTCCTGTCTTTTTTCTAACAGTGTATCTAGGTTTACATTATCTAATGTGTTCTTCCTTGGTGTCAAATGGAATGACCACGTCATCTCCCCGTCTTTTTTCTCACAGTGTATCTAGGTTTACATTATCTAATGTGTTCTTCCTTGGTGTCAAATGGAATGACCACCTCATCTCCCCGTCTTTTTTCTCACAGTGTATCTAGGTTTACATTATCTAATGTGTTCTTCCTTGCTGTAAAATGGAATGACCACGTCATCTCCCCGTCTTTTTTCTCACAGTGTATCTAGGTTTACATTATCTAATGTGTTCTTCCTTGGTGTCAAATGGAATCACCACGTCATCTCCCCGTCTTTTTTCTCACAGTGTATCTAGGTTTACATTATCTAATGTGTTCTTCCTTGGTGTCAAATGGAATGACCACGTCATCTCCCCGTCTTTTTTCTCACAGTGTATCTAGGTTTACATTATCTAATGTGTTCTTCCTTGGTGTCAAATGGAATGACCACCTCATCTCCCCGTCTTTTTTCTCACAGTGTATCTAGGTTTACATTATCCAATGTGTTCTTCCTTGCTGTAAAATGGAGAGGTGGTATTTGAAAGAGATTTGGCTGCTATATTTAGTATTTCCATGGACGACAAAGGCTTCTTCTCTCGTTAGTAGATTGTTTTCTGATAGTAGTGGTGGTGGAGAAGGTATTTATTTTATTGGAGCTGATGTTGGTAAGAGGTGGCATTCATGAGGGCGGTCATTGGTGGTGTTGTTGTTGGTGCTGATGGTGATGTTAGTGTTGGTGCTGGTGGTGGCTGTGGTGGTGGTGGTGATGGTGATGGTGGTGACTGTGGTGGTGGTGATGATGGTGGTGATGATGGTGGTGGCTGTTTGATAACAAAGGTGGTGGTGGCTGTGGTAGCGGTGATGGTGGTGGCTGT
>OZ024745.1:21218391-21225891 GCA_964016885.1 Eledone cirrhosa | reverse complement strand
TTAAACATAGGCTGAAACGATCCCAAACTAGACTGGCCGATTTGATCTGGGACCTCAAGGACAGGAACATCGAATCCAGATCATATGGTCAGTCAAAGACGCGTGGCGCAACTCCCCAGTGACAGAAACCACTGCAGGTTATGCCTGGCCGAGGCGGCAGAGATAATTAAATTAAAATCTGCCATAAACTATAGGTCGAACATAATTATCAATTGCAGACACACCAGGCCGAACACATTTTCTGCACAAACATTCGGCGGAGGGCCGCACACTAACCATGACCCAACATAATAATAACCACTTTTGCCCCGTCTCACCATCCCTCATCTCAGTGAATTTATTTTATTGCATGTAACCATTTGTAAGCCCATAGTTTGTATATCATGCCGCATACATCAGCCCCACCAAAAATCACATCGCCATACACCCCTCATCTTTGTAACATTGTGTTCGATCTGTCCTCTCTGTCAGGTTTTACCTTGTAATCTATAGTAACATCTGATCCTGTAAATATAATATCGATCATATCACCCCATCGCCGCAACCACCACCACCGCCGCACATATCGCTACATGTCTACCATCCCACACCCGCAACCTTATTCCCTCATGTTCCCCTGTTTGCCTTAACCTACAACCCCTCGCAAAATTCGATCCTGTAAGTATACTGTCGCACACACCATCTCCGCCACCACTAGATACATCTCCATACTTCAACAATCATTAACATCATTAGCATCATCAACACATATCTACCCTCACTCCCAGAACGACTGTGTTATATCTGCCCTCTCTGTCAGCTTTACCCTGTAACCCACCGTAACATCTGATTATGTATATCTGTTAGAACACGAAAAGTGTGAAACACAGAATGTTCACTTTTCGTGTTCTAACATATATGCCTAGCTTCTTTAAAAAATTTTCGGGGATAGCCGTGGTGGTGATCGTATGTCATTGGCTAATTTTCAACCAATCAGAGTACCTCTCTCTATATCTCTTCCACTGTTACTTACGCCTGTTTCTCTCTATCTGTTCCGTCTCTATTTATATCTCTTACTCTTTCGCTTTGCACTCCTCCCCTTCAATACCATCTCTCCCCCTCTCTATATATTTGTTACTCTATCGCTGCACGCTCCTCTCCTTCAATATATCAATTACACACGCTTTACACTCCTTTATCCCCAGCGCCCCTATATATACACCCCCCTCTCCCGCATCTATATTTTAATGTACCGTTGCACCGTGAATATATGTGTCTATATATATATACATATATATTGTATATACACATTCATGTATGTGTATACACATTCATGTATGTATATACACTGGTTTTATGTGTGTATTGTAAATTTGTACTGTTAAAACACGAAACTAACATTCGATTGACACTTTGATTACCTGTACAGGCAATAGTTATTAGAATGCTGTTGAAGTGTGTATATATTTTGGGGGGACATCCTGTATATACACACATTATATATAATACAATAAACAGATAAATACACACATATATATATGAGCTTATTTAATTATAAATATTGTGAATTTTTAACTCAGTTCAATTATATATATAAATGGCTTCTACAGGACTAGAACTGTTTCATTCGAAAGAAATCATCATAATATTGAGAGGGGGGGACTAGATAAAATATTTCAAATCAAATGTGTATAAGTTATAAGTTAAAATGTATAAATAGAGACGATAGTGGAGGTATATCTGTTTAGTGGAACAGTAGACGATAGAATTAAATACAGACGAGAATCTCCCTTTAATGAAACAGCAGACGATAGAATTAAGGCAATTTAAATTTTAAGCATTTGCATTTTTGCCTTTCATCGTTACGGGGTCGATAAAATAAAGTACCAGTAATACACTGTCACTAGACGACTTTCAAATTGAATTGTTGGTTCCATTTCTTTAGTATTTTCAATTGTAGTTATCTACTTAAAAAGCGTTACACGGTTAGAGACATAATTCGTAAGTTATATCTTCCCTATTAAACCATTGCATTATTTCGCCTACAATAGAACAAAAATGAAATGTTCTTTAAAGAAACAGGAATATAACTTTATAAAAAAAAAAGTTGCATCCGCTTCTTTTATCATTGATAATTTTTTCGTTTTAATATTAATTGTTTTTTGTAGTTGTTTATATTAAAAATCTTACTGTAATATTTACTTAAACGAAGGCAAACATCTAAACTTATAGATTAATCTTGAGCGAAGGACTAGATAAATCTCTCTCTCTCTCTCTCTCTCTCTCTCTAAACGAAGAATGATAAAATTTCAAGCAAAGAGTTTAATTAGGTATATTTTGTAATATTATTAACTAATTATTATAATTAACGCGCATATTTTGCTATCCTCAAACACGTTTACACATGGCATGAAATATAACTAATCCGAGATGGCTAGGTTTCATCTTCTAACTGGATAAACGAAATCCATTATGTCTTGACAACAACATGAGGTAACATTATGTTATTCACAGACACACTTTGTACACTGTTCCATATCAGAATGTATTTCCTTCGTCACATTCACAAACAGTATTGAAAATATGTTCTTCGGCAAATAAAAATGTTTTGTTCATAATATTTCAACTAGCGATTGCTCTACTCCACGCACGACCACCATAAATTAATGACCAGCTCAACACAAGTATTGGTAGAGCGTCAGACACCATGCTTTGCAGTATTGTTATGGTCCTTTGCATTCTAAGTTCAAATCCTGCCGAGGTTAACTTCGACTTTCATACTTACTAATTCGATAAAATAAAGTACCAGTAATGGACTGCCGTAATGGATTTGTGCCGAAAAATAGAAACACTATTAATGTGCAATAAGAGCAAAATATAACGACATTGCTCAATTATTTTATCTAATGTTGTAATAACACAAGGAAATGTTGTTTGTGTATTTTTTTTTATATTTGCTCATAGGCTTTTACAATTTCGCTCAGCCAACAACTATTAAAAAGTGAGTTGCTTAAGATAACAATTTAATCACAAATTGTTGCTATCTTTTAATACACTCCAACAAGTCATCAAATTATGTACAATAAAAACAAATCTTATTAATTTGCTCAGGGAATATAAAGAAAATGTATATACACTGATAATTGCAAATGTATGTAAATATTTTGTTTTTGTATTGTATATTTTGTTTTCTATTATGTATAATATATTGATTTAATATTGATTGTTTTTTGTAGTTGTTTATATTAAAAGTCTGAAAATATTTTTATACATCTTACACTAATATTTATAAGATAATTTATAATAACAATTACATAATCTAATTACATTACAACGATAATTTATTATTAATATATATCCTGTTTAACTAGAGTTATTACAAGCGTTGCCTTAAAAAAATATTAAACTAGACATGAAAAATGCGCAAGCTCAAAAGTGCCACAGAATGTTATAATAAACCTTCAAAAGTGTGGGACTAGAGTTGTTGCTAAAAAATATTGTAATCATTATATATCGTACATTCTGTGGCATCCTTTATAAAAATAGCTTAAACCAACGAAGCCTTTATTTTTACGCTATTTCACTTAGTTAATTCTTAGAGTGTAACATATAAAAATAAATACATCTATGTTTAATGTAATAACAGCTATAAATAATTACGTAATATTATTATCATATACTCATAGTAACAAAATAATTGTGTTGAAACTTAATATGATGCTTATATGAACGATCAAATCTATAATGATAATTTCTTAAATATACTAATAGTAAAATAATTTAGTTATCTATTGTTACATTTTCATAGAACTATAATATTAACAATCGTATTGCATTATCAAATTTTTATCACTACAAACTTTCATATTGGAATTACCTTAAGCCACTTATTATTACTTCGCTTTCGTACTTTTACAGCTGTAGATATTGCGCTGTATCTTATATCTAATATCAATATCTCGTGGTAATTTGCATGAAGTGTAAAATAGGTTTATTAATAACTTTAATATGAAATGTATTATACAGGGCTGCGGAGTCGGTCAAAAATTGACTGGCTCCAACTCAGGATCCGATACTCCATTATTTCCTAAATTTCAGCTCCGCAGCTCTGTTATTATATTAATTAATTTATTTTATAGTTGTAAATCATATTTTTATATGTTACACTCTAAGAATTAACTAAGTGAAATAGCGTAAAAATAAAGGCTTCGTTGGTTTAAGCTATTTTTATAAAGGATGCCACAGAATGTACGATATATAATGATTACAATATTTTTTAGCAACAACTCTAGTCCCACACTTTTGAAGGTTTATTATAACATTCTGTGGCACTTTTGAGCTTGCGCATTTTTCATGTCTATATATATATTGTCGAACATATCACCCCCTCACCACCACCACCACCATGACCACACACATCGCAATACGTCCACAAACATTTTCCCCCGTGTTCCCTATGTCACTTTTTAACCTGTCACCCATCGTATTATTCGATCCTGTATATTTTTGTCGCTCACAACTCCACCACCGCCACCACAAGGCACAACTCCATATCCCAACAATCATTAACATCATTAACATCGCCAACACATACCTTCCCTCCCGAACCAACGCAAGTGTGTGTGTCTGTGTGTTAGTATATTTATATGTACAACGCCATCTCCATTGGCTCTCACATTCCCTCTATCTATGTACTACGTCACCCCCACTGACACCCCCTCTCTCTATATATACACACGCGCGCATGCATATGTGTATATATGTATATAAATATATGTATATGTGGGTGTATGTGTACGTATGTATGTGTGTGTATATAAGTGTGTATGTCTATATATGTCAGTATATATACGCATGTGTATTTATACAACGTTTTTGTCAGACTCAGAGTGTCTAAGTTTGTATCCCTCCATTGATTTGACACCACTAACACATCCACCACACCACCATAAATACCATTACCATAAACAATAACACTACACCCACACCGCACACAATAATCAGCCACAAATATACGCCAATCTGTCTACCGACAATCCACTACCCCCACCCCACAGCCCAGCCCAGCCAGCGACCGTCACCATCATCTTATCTTCACATCCACCCCCACATACACTACATACGAATACATCCCTATGATCTATTCCACCAATCAAAACAATTCATATTGACCAACATATGAACTTCTGACTTTATCATATGCATGTATTCATTTTCTACTAGCATTTTAAAGGGTCCGTCGAGCTGCCGATTATAGAGTTGGGTAAGATCGATACAGATCGAACCTTGAGCTGATCAGTGGCGAAACGCGCGTCACCTACCAATAAATGTAATGAATGAGTAACCAATCGTCCTTGTTATCCTTTCAATATATTACACTCTGTCTAGCTCTACACCTCAACACAGAAGTGAACCTAAACATCGAGTTCTCACCCGGGTGAACCTACAGTAACTCCAAGTTACATTCCCTAGATATATATATATACTCATCTTTTTCCATTTATCTGAGGGTTCTAAACCCCATTATCAGGCTAAAATTCCTTTAGTCAAAAATACGGTGAAAGCTATTCTATTTTCTAATTTCAAACCTGCTCACTGTTTCCAAACATACTTACTTATATATATATATATATATATATAGGAAAAAGTATGACCCCGACGGCAGAGCTCAAGCCGTTTCGACGGCTATTTCTGGACTCAGAAAGAGCCGCCAGTCCGCCGGGGTCTTCTTTTTTCCTAATTCCCATCCTACTACCCTAAGTATTGAGTACTCTGGTGCGTTATGATCCATCTGGTTCCTTACCAGATGGATCATAACGCACCAGAGTACTCAATACTTAGGGTAGTAGGGTGGGAATTAGGAATAAGTATAAATTAGTAATAAGTATTGGTTAGTATTCAGTTTTAGTTTTAAGTTTTTACCGGTTGCGCATTTCTAATGCTTTGCAAATATATATATATATATATATATATATATATATATATATATATATATATGTATATATATATATATATATACATATATATATATATATATATATATATAGAGAGAGAGAGAGAGAGAGAGGGGGGGGGGGGGAGAAATTGATAGATACATAGTGAAGTAGATAGATACATGGGTAGATAGATAGAAAGACAGATAGATAGCTAGGTAGATAGATATATCGGTAGAACGGTAGGTAGATAGACAGATAGACGGATAGATAGATAGATAGAGAGAGAGAGAGGGTGGAAGAGATAGAGAGGCGAGAGAGAGAGAGAGAGAGAGAGAGAGAGAGAGAGAGAGAGAGAGAGAGACATAGTAAAGTAGATAAATAAATAGATAAATAAATAAATAATTAAATAAATACATAGTTACATAGATAGATAGATATAGTTCTTTATTTGCCACAAGGGCGCACAAGAAAAGGGGACAATACAAGGACATATGCTGGGGATTTTACATACAATCGTGTAAAAAAAATGTTTAAACAAACAAATTCAACAATCGAAATCACCAATAGGGGGAGGCGTTACAAATGGGTTGTTTTATACCCCGTAGATAGAACAATCCTCAACTCCTGGAGCGTGTTGTGCAAGTGCTCCTTTCTTCCTTTTGCTCTCATCTTCAACCTACGGGTTTATATACATAGAAGGCCCAATCACTCGGGCCATTTTTGCTACATTCACCCACTTTTCAGTAAATTTACTGGGGTGCAGTGCCTCTCTCCCCACTCTGATTCTCCTTCTAAAGTGGTACCTAAAGAAGGGAATGAGTTGTTGTCCGGAGAGAAAGGCATTTGTCCTCAGTTCTCTCAAGTCTCGTCTCTTTTACCATAGCCACTATACAGAGGAAAACCGCCTCTCTTTCGTTTTTGAAAGAAGTTGGTGGTTTGATCCTTACTATCGACTCGGCAGTCAACTGGATTGTCCCATATGTGACAGCAGTTGTTCTGCGTAGTTCCACAGGTCGGTTACGCCCGGGCAGTGTACAATTGCGTGCAGGACTGTTTCAATGTCCTGCGCGCATCTTGGACACGTCCTCTTGGAAGGATCTCTGCCGTGCCTGTAGATCTTGTCTCGAACTGTTAGAGTTCTTCGGTTGCACTGCTAGGATAGGGACATCTGGAAGTTGTTCATTCGTCCCGGGCGGAAAGTCTTACCGAACAGACTGGTGAGATCGTCGTCTTCGACGCCCAGAGTCTCTCCGAGCGCGTCATAGCACTTGTAACGTACTAACCCTCTATAGAATGTCGAAGAGGAGTCTCCACTGATTGCCGTGCCCGCTTGAAAAAGAACTGTGAGTGCCTGAGCGTATTCAATGTGCCAGGCTCCCACCAGGACTGCAGCTCCGTCAGTGAGATAAGTTGCGGGAAGGCCTGTCTCACAAACGGCGTCCACACCGGTTGTTCGGTGAGGAATACATGGAGATGCCGTAGCCTCAGCGAGTGTTTGCGCATCACCAGCCACGGCATTCCCAGCCATCCGTTGGAAGGGTGCTGACAGAAGACGGATCTCTTCACCAGTGGGGCCTGCTTCTTC
>OZ024745.1:21200891-21210891 GCA_964016885.1 Eledone cirrhosa | reverse complement strand
ACTTATCGTTTTCGGTATGCCTGACCGATTTAACTCACTCAATATGCAAATTAGGCTGCTCAGCGGTTAATTTTCATAAGGAAAGTATATACTTTCGAACGTTCAACTATCTGGCAGATGGGTATGCGGTGCTGATGATAGCTAACAAGCTTGAAACTAGTACATCGTTCCTGTGTCAGTGTTAAACAAAAAGGTGACGTGGATGCCTTAACACCGTATGGCATAAATTCAGGCTGTTCAGTTTGTTTACAAACGAACAAAGCGGCGTTATAATAAGCGTCCACTAAACTGATGCGTGCATATATGTATGTGTACCTGTATGTATATATGTATATATATATATATATATATGCATGCTACTGTACGTCTGTATACATATATGTATGTACGTATACATACATACTTACATTTAAGTAAGTGCCATACTAAGAGTGAGAAATGAAATTTCGTTTTCATTTTTTTCAACTTATCGTTTTCGGTACGCCTGATCGATTTAACTCACTCAATATGCAAATTAGGCTGCTCAGCCGTTAATTTTCATAAGGAAAGTATATACTTTCGAACGTTCAACTATCTTGCAGATGGGTATGCGGTGCTGATGATAGCTAACAAGCTTGAAACTAGTACATCGTTCCTGTGTCAGTGTTGAACAAAAAGGTGACGTGGTTGCCTTAACACCGTATGGCATAAATTCAGGCTGTTCAGTTTGTTTACAAACGAACAAAGCGGCGTTATAATAAGCGTCCGCTAAACTGATGCGTGCATATATGTATGTGTACCTGTATGTATATATGTATATATATGTATATATATATATATATATATATATATATGCATGCTACTTTACGTCTGTATACATATATGTATGTACGTATACATACATACTTACATTTAAGTAAGTGCCATACTAAGAGTGAGAAATGAAATTTCGTTTTCATTTTTTTCAACTTATATATATATATATATATATATATATATATATATATATATATATATATATATATATATATGTATATATATATATATATATATATATATATATATAGTTTTAATATAGATGAGATTCTACAGGACTAGAACTGTTTCATTCATTAGAAATCATCAGGAATCTGGGTATCAAAAAATAAAAATGGTATTTATAGGTCTCTACAAGTGGTAGGAGAGGGTGGGGAGTGGGATGGGTGTAGGTCATTGGTTGATAGAAAAGGGAATTCATTAAAAGCTAATTCTACAAAGCTATAGTTTATTTTTATTTATTTATGTTTTTAGAGTAACAAGGGCAGACAGAATTCTATAAACAGGTTCCGGATGGCATACCATTCCTTGTCATTAAGTTTATCTTAAGCTAACAGATGTCTATAAGATCAGTGGGGGGTCAGTCATGGTCGATAGAATTAAAGAAAAGGGAGATTCTTTAAAAGCTAAAATCATTAAGGTTCAACTAAGTGACAAAGGTTTAGAGAATTCTGTAGACAGATTCAAAATACTGAGTGCATATCTTACAATTATCTTCGAGAGACCTATAAATACCATTTTTATTTTTTGATACCCAGATTCCTGATGATTTCTAATGAATGAAACAGTTCTAGTCCTGTAGAATCTCATCTATATTAAAACTTTTATACTCTGCTATGTATTGAGTACCTTACTTACTGTGGTTACCTCCGATTCAACCCGGAATAACGTATATATATATATATATATATATTGGTAAACGGAATAGAAAATGCTGACAAATTGTTCACAGTTGAAAAATGGTTTAATTAGGAATAAAAGAGTATTAGTGATTGTATGGGTTAGTATTCAGTTGTGGTTTTAAGTTTTTAAGTTTTTACCGGTTGCGCATTTCTAAATGCTTTTCAAAAATAATTTTGAGATAGAGTGTCCGTGCTGTTTGCTCTGATCTGATTAGTTTTGGGAATTCTACCTGTTGTTATGTTAAAAAAGTGGCTCCAGCGTTAATTTTGTGTTGTAAAAATGCTTGTGGTCAAAACAATTTTGATTGGTCGGTAGAGGTCATGTGAATGTAAAAAGTTGATTTTGCGCCAAGACTGTTTTTATGTTAAAAAAGTGGCTCCAGCAAAAATTCTTGGTCAAAACAATTTTGATTGGTCGGTAGAGGTCATGTGGATAAAAAATTGGTTTTGCGCCATGATTGAGAAATGACTCTTTCACAACAAATATGTGTGTGTGTGTCTGTGTGTGTGTGTGTGTGTGTGTGTATGTGTGTGTGTGTGTGTGTGTAGTAGTAGTAGTGAGGTGTTCGATGCTGCGACAATGGCCAGCAGCGATGTGTGTCAAATGGCTATTAAGATAAGTGTGTGTGTGTGTGTGTGTGTGTGTGTGTGTGTGTGTGTGTGTGTGTGTGTGTGTGTGTGTGTGTGTGTGTATAGCAGAGCAAAGCGTATCCTTCAAAATGGGAGCCAATGCAGCGGTTGTTGGTGCAAGATAGACTACTTTGCTTATCTATATTACTCTCACTCTGGAGCATGACTTTCTGCTGATAAGCATGCAGTTTTTCATCCATGGATTCGCTGCGGTATTACTGGGAAATTTCGCAGGGCGTGAACTTTTGATTATCTTGCAGGGAGTAACTTCCCAACTCTCATGATCTTATTTGACTCATGCGGATAGACTTGCTCAATAGATGGGCTCCTACGCTTCGGGGTTCGTAAATGTTGTCGGAGGGATATGATGCGACATTCAAATGCTGTATGGACTGATGTTAGGCCTCTGCCTCCCTGCTTACGTTTCAAGTAAAGGCGGTCTATGTCACTGTTGATGTGGAAGTTTCCGGTGTTGTTTAGTATTTTTTGAGTTTTTAACATCAATTGCTCAGATTTCGTCTAACGTCCAATTGAGTATTCCAAACGTTGGTGTTAGGTCAGGCCCCACAAACACATTGTGAGCCACTGTTTTATTGTGTGCAGAGAGTTCCGATGACCATATTTTTCTTAATCGGGTGTATGTATGTATGTATGTATGTATGTATGTATGTATGTATGTATGTATGTATGTATGTATGTATGTATGTATGCATGTATGTATGTATGTATGTATGTATGTATGTATGTATGTATGTATGTATGTATGTATGCATGTATGTATATATGTTTGTATGTACATATGAATGCCTCTATGTATGTATTATGCATGTATGTATCCATGTATGTTTGTATATATGTATGTAAGTATATATTTTGTATGTATCTATGTATGTATGCATAGATTATGTATGTATGTATGTATTATATATGTATATATTATATATGTATATATGTATGTCTGTATGTATATATTATGTATTTAGATATATATAAAACACACAAAACAAGATGGTGTCGGACAGAACAAAGGGGAGACATAAAGCCACAAACTAGTCACTGAGGATGTCACAGAATGTGCGGCGAAAGAGATTTGGCAATAAATAAACAACCACCCTGTTATTAAACCAACCAACCGGAAATTTTTTATAAATTTAAATGAAAACAACAGGTGCGTGAGTTTTTATTGGTAACATGACCCACCCGAAGATAAGAAATCTTGCAAAACAAATAAAATAAAACGAAGTATACACACACACACACAACGCACAAAACACACACACACACACACACACGCATATATATATATATTATATATATACATGTGTGTATATATATATGTGAGAGAGAGAGAGAGAGTGATAGATAGATAGAGATAGATAGATAGAAAGAGAGAGAGATAGAGAGAGATAAAGAGAGAGGGAGAGAGAAAATAAGAGATTGTGTGTGTGTGTGTGTATTACTGTACGTGGATTGAATATGTAAGATCTTTGAAATATGATGTATCCAGTTGTTATCTTTCCAAGATGATAACAATGACGATATGCCACTCGGAAATATATTCTGTCGAGTCGTGCACCAGCTGCACACGTATTCACATATATGCTTCTCTAATAATCAACCATGCTATATGAGCCTGCAGAACCAATTCCTGCTAATTATTCAGTAAGACTAGTCGATATACATTAGCATGTCAGGCTGGCGGTAAACATAACACTGTGTAACGAAAAATTTGTTTTCTCTGTTCCTGGCTTGTAATCACTTTTTTTGTGTTGCTTAGGTCCCAAATAAATAATAAAGTGCTATTAAACAGTTAAAAGTTTGGGTTTGTAAACATTCTAAGCTATTCACTAGAATTATTTGTATGCTGCATTTTACGTTGTATGTAAGTTTAATTTGCTTATGTTAAATGATTTTTTAATATATGTTTCAGGTTAAATTAAAATTATAAAATAAAGAGTAATACCTAAAGAAAATTATAAAAGTGCAATAAAGTATAAAATTGTTAAAAAGTGGATTAAAGAGATTTATTGATACTGGATTTTCGCACCCTGAATAAAGGGTAAGTTGTGTTTTAAGCATTCGTCTCCAGGATGAAGAGGTGGAACTTGGTCAAGGAGCAAGTGCAGGTGACAAGTCAGAGAAGTCGACACGAACCTTTTTCAGGCTTTTACACTCTTAGGGATGGCCTCTGCTTCTGCCATGACGTGCCTGGACTGTTTGACATTATTGGGGTGCCGTTTGTGCCCAAGGAGTGGCGGCTATTTATAGACAGCTCCACCACAAGTTTGAAGGCTGTCCTCCACAATGGAAACAAGTTCCCAACACTGCCCCTAGCTCATTCAGTCTGCCTGAAGGAAGATTACTACAGTGTGAAAGTCCTCTTGGAAGCTCTGCAATACAACCAGTACAATTGGAAAATCATTGGAGGCTTCAAGATGGTGGCTTTCCTGCTTGGAATCCAAGGAGGCTTTATCAAATTCCAATGCTTCCTCTGCCTTTGGGACAGCAGAGCCACCTCTGGCCACTACAAAAGAAAGAACTGGGGGCAGCGAACAGAATTTGTAGTTGGGACCCGAAACGTCATGTGGGAGCCATTGGTTGATCCCAGGATTGTGCTCATGCCACCTCTGCACATTAAGTTGGGGTTGATGAAGCAGTTTGTGAAGGCTCTCAACCAAGAATCAGCCGCTTTTAAGTACCTTCTTGAGTTCTTCCCCAAGTTATCTGAGGCCAAAATCAAAGGTGGAATTTTTGTTGGACCTCAGATAAAGAAGGTGTTTGAGTTTACCCAGTTCTCCAATAAGTTAAATAGGATTGAGAGAACAGCATGGAACTGTTTCAAGGCAGTTGTTAAGGGCTTCATGGGCAACAACAGAGCTGAAAACTACCAGCAACTGGTGCAGGATCTGATAAAGGCTTTTGGCGCCATGGGATGCAGGATGTCGCTTAAACTCCATATGCTGGACGCTCACCTGGAAAAATTAAAGGACAATATGGGCGCCTACTCAGAAGAACAAGGCGAACGATTCCAACAAGATGTGAAAGAGATAGAGCGGAGGTACCAGGGCCACTACAATGAAAAAATGATGGGGAACTATATCTGGGGCCTAGTGCAGGAATGCGACCTGGACTATAACCGCAAATCCAGAAAATCCAGTCATTTCTGACGTGAATAAGTTTCTTTATAAGTGTTATTTGTTTTTACTTGTTTGCTTTTGATAAGCTTGTGTAATAAAATAAATATATACTCTGTTGATTTAATTACATGAACTGATTAATTTTAAAAAAATGCGTTTTCTCTTGAAAAATATGAAAATTTCGAAATATCAAACTCCTGACCACAAACCCAAACTTCTGATTAAATAATAGTGTTTTTTATAATAATTGTTTCTACTTTAGGCACAAGGCCAGCAATTACCCAGTGCATTACGGGATATAACAAACCATGAAATGACACTTAGAACCGGGGAACAAAAAAATGTTACACGGTGAATCAGCATTTCAAGTCGTATGGCACATAGAGAGAAATGTACATCATATATATATATATATATATATATATATATATATATATATATATATATATATATATATATATATATTATATATATATATATATTGGATTAAATGCTCTGAAATAGCGATATATATGTGAAGATAGACATAGAATATTCGAAAATATTCTGTATGTTTATAATAAACATTTTGAAGACCTAATCGCTATAGAATAGAATACGTCACGTATTACAATTAGATTCTCGATAAAAGCAAGGGAAGTAACCTACGCGTTTCATTCTTATTAGAAATCTTCTGGATTACATATCCAGTGCTTTTATCGAGAATGACACAGCTAGAGACTTATAGAATACTTAGCTGTGTACAGGAACTGGTTTGAAAGAGCTTGCTTTTATCGAGAATCTAATTGTAATACGTGACGTATTCTATTCTATAGCGATTAGGTCTTCAAAATGTTTATTATAAACATACAGAATATTTTCGAATATTCTATGTCTATCTTCATATATATATATATATTATATATATACATATATATATATGAAATTTCGAAGAAATAATTTAACCTGATAGTGGGGTTTAAAACTCTTTTAAAATGGAAAAGGATGAGTATTAAACTGAAATAATTTATATCTCGTGAGATATAATACTTATTTAAAGTTGTGTAACATTTCTCTTCTTCTTTGCCCACTTATCAATACTCATCCCTTTCCATTTGTAGAGGGTTCTAAACCCCACTATCAGGCTAAAATTTCTTTAGTCAAACATACGGCGAAAGTTTCTATTTTTACTAAATTTAAAACTTCGTTCGCTTTTTCTAAACAGACTTTACTTGTATTTATATATATATATAATTATTCCTGCTGACAACATTAAATTATTCCTAACAAGCTCATATGTCCCAAGGCTCTGATACCATCAACACTATAAACACAGAGCTGGCATATCTAAGAACTGACTAACTGCCTGATGAGGTCATAGCCATTCAATGGCTATCATCGAAATATATATAGCAGTAAATAAAGGATTATGAGTTCATGCAATTGACTTATGTTTCGTCACTATATATATATATATATAGCGGAGGAAGTGAGGTAAGGAACCAAGAGGACCATAACGCACCAGAGTACTCGATACTTTCGGTAGTAGAGTGGGTAATAGGAAAAGGTTCAGGACCCCGACGGCAGAGCTCAAGCCGTTTCGACGGCTATATCGGTCCAGATATATCCGTCGAAACGGCTTGAGCTTTGCCGTCGGGGTCCTGAACCTTTTCCTATATATATATATATATATATATATATATATATATATATATATATATATATGCAGATATATATATATATATGCAGATATATATGCAGATATGCATATATATATATATGCAGACCAACATTGAAAACCTCGTTTTTATTTTCATATCTGTTGAATACAACTAATATGTCTCATTACAGTTGATAGGATTTTAGGTAACATAACAGATTTCTTAATTTTATGTCGGCGTTGATATTTAAATAATTTAAATCTAGTGAGGTATAGTACCTATTTAATGTAATGTGACGTTTCTCCTCGTCTTCGTCTACTTATTCCTGAGAGGATCATGGGGGCAGAGTCCTCAAACACTTCTTCTAGCGGGTACTGTCAGAAGCAACCGTCTGCAACTGATCCGGTTGGAATATCAAATTATTTCTATATTTGACTTTGTTAATATTTACAAATTGGTGAGTTACACTTCCCAAACAACTCAAATACAAAATACAAGATTACTAATTTCTCGCAACATTTAAAAAAAAATTATTAACAAAGGCCATTGACTCGATACTTTTTAGCAACGAGCTGAGATGTTAACTCTTAAGTCACAGCCGCTTATACTGTTGCTTATAAACTACTGTTGCTTATAAACTACTGTTGCTTATAAACTACTGTTGCTTATAAACTACTGTTGCTTATAAACTACTGTTGCTTATAAACTACTGTTGCTTATAAACTACTGTTGCTTATAAACTACTGTTGCTTATAAACTACTGTTGCTTATAAACTTACCTAATTCATAGATATCCAGAAGTTTAATTTAATGTCATCAAGAATACGACATTCTCATAAACTAGACACATTCTTTCGTATTACACACTGAATGAACAAATGAGCTAATAATTAGCAGCTGCCGAATTCACTTGTTTTGAATTCCTTCCTTTGATGTATTTCTACATGATTATTCAAATCAATGTTTATATATATATATATATATATATATATATATATATATATATATATATATATATATATAGAGAGAGAGAGAGAGAGAGAGAGAGATATAGATATAGATATATATAGATATATAGATATATATATATTTATTTATTTATTATGTAATTAACAACATAAGATAATTATTTCATTTACCAGTGGTTTCTTGAAGGCAGATATTTATATCTGCCTTCAAGAAACCACTGGTAAATGAAATAATTATCTTATGTTGTTTATTACATGAATAATAAGCTCAGTAGTCTACATAGATCACTCTCTTTTCCTGTACCTTTCCTACGGAAAACTTCATTTATATATATATATATATATATATATATATATATATATATATATATATATATTTCGTTTCTGAATTTGTTTAGCAAGATTCTTTATCTGAAATCGTGTGTTGAAACCGATATTGTTATACTTTGGGAGGGTCATGTTGCCAATAAGAAACACACGCACCAGTTGCTTTCACTTCAATTTAATTTATTATATATTTATAAATTTACAAATTTATAAATTTCTGGTTGGTTGGTTGGTTCCACAACCAGATATTTGTTTATATATATATATAGTCATAGTTCTTTCGTCACACACTCTGTGACCTCTTCAGTGACTGGGGATTTCTTTCTTCGTTTCTGTGCCTTTCCTTTCTTCTATCCTACGCCATTTTGTTTGTGTGTGGGTTGCGTGCTCAGTATGCGCATGCGCCACATCCGGGTGTCTGTGTGTGTTTGTGTTCATTTTTCTATTTTTCTATTTATATTTTTCTATTTGTTTGTTTATTTATTTATTTATTGTTGGTTGGTTGTTTGTTCTATGTGTGTGTGTGTTTTCATTTTGTCTTGTGTGTGTTTTCATTTTGTGTGTGTTTTCAATTGTAAGTTGTTTGTTCTATGTGTGTGTGTGTTTTCATTTTGTCCTTAATTGTAAGTTGTGATGTTGCTGTTCCACTCATATTTTCTATTTAATTTTGGTTTTAATTCTTTTATGCTTACTGCCTCTGTAATTTGCCTAAACATTGCGTCTTTCTTGCGTGTGGATTCTATTTTTATTTCTATGCTCTCTAATTTACCCCTGTGTTCTATCTTAGCATGTTGGTAGAGCACAGATGATTCTTTACTATCTTGGAGGTCTCGCCAGTGTTCATTTATTCGTTCCCCTATACTACGAGCTGTCTCACCTATGTACACTATATTTTTGTTTCTACATTGTCCTTCAGTACATCTTATGCTATATACTACATTTCTAGTTTTACAGTTAATATGGGGGCTTATTTTACAGGTTATACATTTCTTATCTATACATGAGGGTCTTTGGAACGGGTATGTCTTGCTAATAAGTGTTTTTACGGAGGTACCAGGTCTTTCTACTATCTTAATATTGAGATTTACGAAAATCATTTACGAAACTACGCTGGAGCATCAAAAACAAAAACAAAAGCAACAATATACGCACACACATATACAACACACATCCCAACAACAACAGACACACAGACACAAACAACAATAACAACAACAATAGCAACATACCCAGATACAACAACAACAATAGAAACATACCCAGATACAACAGACACGCAGACACAAACAACAATAACAACACACACGGAGACAACAATAACAACAACACACACATCAACAACAACAACAATAGCAACATACCCAGATACAACAACAACAGACACGCAAACACAAACAACAATAACAACACACACAACAACGATAACACACACACACACGGAGACAACAACAACACACATCAACAACAACACACATCAACAACAACAACACACACGCATTCAATGCCTCTCACCACCACCACAATCTTAACAAACACACAGACACAGAAAACAAGTAATGACAGTAGCACAGAAATCAGAGAAATAAGAGAAAGTAATAGGA
>OZ024745.1:21165891-21190891 GCA_964016885.1 Eledone cirrhosa | reverse complement strand
ATAATATTGGGACCCACTTTTGTCGACCTTCTCGCAGTGGGCCCTGGAAACTAATCACTGATTCCTGGTCTCGATAAAGCGAACGATAACAACCTGCGACAGCAACAGTCTCATACACAAGCAGAAGTAGTAACAGGATGTTTCATCTGTATATGCTTTTCTCAAAAATTCTTAATTTACTTATTTCATTAGCTTATTCCCTATGTGGGACTACAAGCAATTTAAAACATCATTAGTTTTATCTAAAAGCACCAACTATAACATTATGGCGTGAATGATAATCGAAAGCACTCACAAAGAGGATTAAAGCCTCATTCAAGTGGATTCTGAGAAAGGTTCAGAACATTTTCTGGTAGCTACGTCTCACATAAGGCGCAGGAGGCTCACATTAGTCGGTCATATGAACGATCACAATAAACCTGGTGTGTGCAGACGAGTTGGGGGACCAACGAAAACGCTCAAGGGAATTTCGTCATGGCACCGGTAACGGATGTATAGAAGAAGAAGAAGAAGAAGAAGAAGAAGAAGAAGAAGAAGAAGAAGAAGAAGAAGAAGAAGAAGAAGAAGAAGAAGAAGAAGAAGAAGAAGAAGAAGAAGAAGAAGAAGAAGAAGAATGTTTAATTATACATTTGCCAAGATTTTCTCACATTATTTCTCTCTCCAGAGCGATGGATTTGCAACAGTATGGGTAGAGGGTTGGACGCCATGCTGAGTTCAAATCCCGCAGAGGTTAACTTCGCCTTTCATCCTTACGGAGTCGATAAAATAAAGTACCAGTAATGCACTGGAAAAATTGGTGGCCTTGTGCCAAAAGTAGAAATAATTATTTCTCTCTCCAATATTTCCTTTTCTCCAAAAAAACTTGGAATATTCAACATTGGAATATTTTGCTTATTTCCCAAATATTATGGAAATATTTTATATCTTCTAACATTTTACAAAACATCCCTCTCCATTTGTTTTCGAAACATTTGATATTTATAAGTGTTTGTGGATCTTAATGTCTTTGCTATTTTCAACGGCATATCCCCAATTATGAAATTGTTCCTTCAGACGACTCTACGTGTCTTACCAAAAATTCTAATAATTTTATCGTGAAGCGAAACTGCACATAACAGAAAAATGGTAAAAGTAAAACAAAAAATGTTTTCACAAATATAACAAAATAAGCAAAATGATAAACATAAAATACAAATGAATAATATATATATATATATATATATATATATATATACATACATATATATATATATATATATATATATATATGCATACACATATATGTATATATATATACATACATACATATATGTGTGTGTGTATGTGTACATATATATATTTCTATATATATGCATATATACATACATATACACACATATATAATACTTTTACATATAATATATAGATACAAACATATATACAAACATACACATATATATATACACACATGCATACATTCATACATACATATTTACGCACATACATATATACATACATATTTTTATACATACATTCATGCATACATACATACACACACACATACATACATACATACATACATACACACACACATACATACATACACACACACATACATACATACATACACACATACATACATACATACATACATACATACATACATACATACATACATACATACATACATATATAATTGGTTTGGAAGGAAAACTCGGCTCTAAGGTTTCATGGCTAATTAATAAATCTTTATTCCTATCATGTAACAATGGTGACGCAAAAGGATTTCCATTCCGTCTTTCTTCAGGATTTTAAGTTTGAAGATTACAAAAGATTTGGCTCATTTCTTTCTTTCTTTCCTTTTTCTTTCTTTCTTTGTCTCTTTGTTTCTTTCCTTCTCTCTTTCTTTCCATGATTTTTTCTTCTTTCGTTGTTTCTTTCTTTCTTTCTTTCTTTCTTTCGTTGTTTCGTTCGTTGTTTCTTTTTTTCGTTGTTTGTTTCTTTCTTTCTATCTATCTGTCTTTCTTTCTTTCTTTCTTTCTTTCTTTCTTTCTTTCTTTCTTTCTTTCTTTCTTTCCTTCTTTCCTTCCTTCTTTCTTTCTTTCTTTCTTTCTTTCTTTCTTTCTTTCTTTCTTTCTTTCTTTCTTTCTTTCTTTCTTTCTTTCTTTCTCTCCTTCTCTCAATCTTACTTTCAATCTATCTATCTTTCTTTTTATATTGTTTTGTAGGATATTTTTCTTTATAGTTTTATTTTCTCGTGTCAGCAGTAAAATTAAAATTTTCGTCAGTTTGATAATGGACGCCACTTTGCCACATGGGTTGATGTGTAGGCTAGAGTAATTTCAGTAAAAACAACAGTAATATTACTACTACTAATACTACTATTACTACTACTAATAATAATGATAATGATAACAATACTAATGATAATGTTAATGTTAATCACATTTTATCAGAGGCTGATAAAAATGCAGGAAAGAATATGGATTTTCGTCTTATTTGAAGCTTTTGGATAGATATACACATACACACACACAGAGACACGCACACGCACACAAAGACACACACACACACATATATACACACAAATATATGAACAATTACATATACATACTTAAAACTATATAAACATATATACATACATATACATAGATACATACATATATATATATATATATATGTAAAAGAATAGAGGTGTAACACACAAGTTATTATATATTGGTAAACGGAATAGAAAATGCTGACAAATTGTTCACAGTGAAAAATAGTTTAATTAGGAATAACTGAGAATTAGTAATAGTATTGGTTAGTATTCAGTTTTGGTTTTAAGTTTTACCGGTTGCGCATTTCTAATGCTTTTCAAAAATAATTTTGAGATAGAGCATCCGTGATGTTTGCTCTGATCTGATTAGTTTTGGGAATTCTACCTGTTTTCATGTTAAAAAAGTGGCTCCAGCGGTATTAAAATAAGTTTTGCGCCAATTCGTGTTGCATATATATATATATATATATATATATATATATATATATATATATATATATATATATATATAATATATATATATATATATAAAATCAAGGTCTAGCAAATAGAGAAAAAGTTTTAAAATAAATTTTCAAAAATTCGTTGTACTTACTATATGTGCCTTTACCGCGGTTTCAAGCTCCAGAATAAACGGAAAATCCAAGCGGACTCCCATTGAGAAGGGAGCTATCTTCAGAAGGCTCTTCTCCCTCGGAGAATATAAAATTCCCGAGTTCAAATCACAAACTGACGCTATACAAAACCATTCCCAAATGAGAGCGAATGATGAAAGAAATAATTCTGTCTGGTGCCGTTATGTTCTGGCTTGTTAATCTATTAACCCACAATAGAACCCCATTGGCATACGGTTGGATAATATTTGTTTCCCTATATCTATTTTTTACACGTAGGAATTCATACTTTATTAATATATATATATATATTACAGAAAGAGAGAGAGGAAAATAGAAAGATAATAAATAGATAGATAGAGAGGGGAGCAAGAGAGAGATTAACTGAGATGAAATTTTAACATGAAATGTTGACAAAGTATGATTTATTTTTACCGTTGAAGGGATTATTACACTCCCAGATACAACAACCGGTGTTTATGTACATGTGTGAGTGTGTATATGTGTGAGTGTGTATATGTGTGTGTGTGAGTGTATATATGTGTGTGTGTGTAAGTGTGTGTGTGTGTGTGTATTTGACTGAACATGTGAATCTTTTGAAGTTTTACTTCTTTATTATTCCTCTGCGGACTACGCGTGTCCTGTTTGGGAGAGATCAACCCATGTCAGTAAACTAGACCCAGCGTTGAATAACACCTGCCGTTTGATCACTGGTTGCCTGAAGCCTACCAACCCGAACAACCTACATCTCCTCGGTGGTATTGCCCCTGCAGATGTGAGACGGGAAGCTGCCAGCCGAGTAGAGATCACAAAGGCTATCAGTGATGAACGCCACCTCCTTCAAGGACGTGATATTTCTCTATATATATTCACCTAAAAACTCCATACAACACAACTCAACATATAATTTTTACATCCCTTTTTAAACTTCACTCCACCATCTACATTCCACTATCAATACAACAATCCCTTTTCTTCATAGGTTCTTCATAGTAATTCTATTTTTAACACCATTCAACCATTCCTTTCAAAAGCTCATGACCTTAACTAAATTGAGTTATATTTCGTCTTAACATCTTATGGCAAAACACCATTTGATTGGTTTGTTCTTCAGCTACCTCCAAATAAGGTCATAGAACTCAATTTACTATTGATTTTGAATAAAATTTTCATTGCTTTTGACAACGGCTGACGATATACACGTAGGTAAATATATTCCTTATTTGATATTTTGTAACTAACCTTACATAGATCGACAACGAAATATGCGTACGATGTATTATTATCACCTAGAAACGATCGTAAAGCAGTGAAGTATATTCCTAATGACTTGAATTTTTATTTCATTGTTTTAACTTATATCATGACTCTGTTTTCCTTTTGATGGTTTATTGTTTTTCGGGATTTATTTTAACCTACAACATTTTCAACATATGGATTACATTGAGTTCTTCATGCAGACTAGACCCCACAACTAACCGTGGATATTTCTCTGTGTATATATATATATATATATATATATATATATATATATATATATATATATATGTGTGTGTGTGTGTGTGTGTGTGTGTGTGTGTGTGTGTGTGTGTGTGTGTGTGTGTATCCCGGGTTCAATCAGGGGTAACCACAGTAAGCAAGGTACTAAAAACATAACAGAATATAAATATTTAATATAGAAATGGCTTCTACAGGACCACATAATTTTCTTCGAATGAAACAGTTCTAGTCCTGTAGAAGCCATTTCTATATATATTCATATATATATATATATATATATCTGTGTGTGTGCATATATATGTATGTAATATATATATATATATATATATATATATATATATATACGCTTGCGTGTCACACTGAATCTCCATGAGAACTATATTGAGGGCACATTTGTTGAGATCAACTTTACCTTATATTCTATCGCGGTCGGTAAAAAATGTACGTCTAATACTGGGGGATTTTGTTTTCTCTATTCTCATCTATTCTATCATACACTCTCTCCTACTCTGGAAAAAATCTGCTGTATTCAGATCTGAAAAGGAGATGAGCTCCGCCATGTTTATAAATTCCCCTTCACACCACCCTGTACAAAGCTACATGCTGAAGACCTCATTATAGATTTTTCAACCGAACGCTATAAACTAAACGACTTTCTTGCATTTCATACGGTAACCACACGCGTGACTTAATTAGTCTTTGTCTACATTAATTGTTTACCTGTAATTTATAGCTAGCGAGGCCAAATTAAAAGTAAATTGTACGAGGGAATTAAGTTTATTATTTCTTTTTCTTATAGAATTATTTCCGTCCATTACCTGTTACGTTGACATATTTTAAGCCAAATCGGTTCCATTCATTACATGCTTTATTTATTTCTTGTTAATTGAAACTTATTGGTCGGGAGGTTAAGCTGATGGATGTGAAATCCTTTGGGTGGGGGCAGGGTTTCTGGGGTATGTAAGAGAGCGTCTGGCATTTCTTTTATTGTTTTAGAAATCACTGTATGTATATGTATGTATGTATGTATGTATGTATGTATGTATGTATGTATGTATGTATGTATGGATGGATGGATGGATGAATAGATGGATGGATGGATGGACAGACCCGTAACTCTTGATGGAATCGTAATGGCATACAGCGGTCCTTAGATGTATTTTAAACTTTGCGCAACCCAAGCCCTCTTCTCCAGGTCTGAACATAACCAATTATTTTCCAGAGAAGACAGAGTGTGAGAGAGGAAAGGAGAAAATGATATAGAGGAAGTATCGACCCCCAGTACTTGAGTGGTGCTTTTTATCGACCTCAAAAGGATGAAAAGCAAAAGTGACCTCAACAAGATTTCAATTCATAGAGTAGAAAGACAGACCAAATACCACAAAACTTTCTATCCAACGTTCTAACGTCTCTGACAATTTACTGCCTTTTTAGGAATCGAAAATTGGAAGTATCGGTAGATAGTCGGACGCCATGCTTTCTAGCATAGTTACACCCCTTTACGGTCTGAGTTCAAATCCCGTCGAGGTTAATTTTGCCTTTCATCCTTACGGGGTCGATAAAATAAAGTACTAGCAATGCACTGGGATAATTGCTGGTCTTGTGCCAAAAGTAGAAACAATATAAGATATTAAACTAGGATAGTTGGTTTGATAAAGGATTAATTAGAGTGGCGGTCTAAATGCTTTCCTGTATTTAATTACGAGTTTTCTATTCTAAGTTCAAGTCCCAAGGTCGAAATGTCCTTTTATCATCCCTAGATCGATAAAATAATTATCAGTCAAAATATAATAGGCAGTACCCCGTTAGAAATTGGTGGCCTACGAAGGAACACAATTCATGTCACAAATTAATATAATAAATTGCTTCTATTTTTTAGCACAAGGCCAGCAATTATCCCAGTGCATTACTGGTACTTTATTTTATCGACCCCGTAAGGAGGAAGGGCAAAGTTAACCTCGGCAGGATTTGAACTCAGACCGTAAAGGGACGTAACTCTATGCTGCAAAGCATGGCGTCCGACCCGCTACTAATACTGCCAATCACCCGCCCTTTAATTAATATAATAAATTAAACAATATATTACTGTGTATATGTATCTTTATATATATAAAGATACAATGAACGGAAATACCTGTATAAATGGTGTGTGTGTGTGTGCGTGCGTGTGTGTGTGAGGGTGTGTGTGTGTGTGTTAATGTGTGTGTGTGTGTGTGTGTGTGTGTGTGTGTGTGTTTCTCCAACATATTTACGTTCATTTATATGTGTATATAGCCAGATCATTATGAAGGAGAATGTTTACATGAGTCTTTAAACTAGAAAATTGATAAATAATTAAACTAAAGCAAAATAGGTTAGGGAACCCGATATATGTTGAATATGATTTTTGTGCTGGGGTGTATCAAGGTTTTAGGTTTTTGATTACCAACTTGTGGTCTGTTTTATATGACTGTGTTGATAAATCTACTATGAAAAGATAAATCAGCCGTCCAATACCCGTCCATATTCATCTGCACAACATGAAGGTGGGCTGAAAATTTCATAGGCTGTCTATGAAGGAGTGATACTAGAGCTGTGAAATCTTGCATGCATTAATTTCAACTCTTCTTATAAATAACTGCATCGTTTCATTCCAGGGGCTATGTTGAAAAATAAACCTCATTTTGGTCATTCCATGAGAATATCTTGGTCAACCTTGAAATTTTCAGCCTCTGAACATTTTAGTTGAACGTGCACAATATATCTGGGATATATTGTCTAATGAGACGATTCATTATGAAGAGGATAAGTTGTAATGTCGTACATATTTGGCTGTATTTATAAGACCCTTCAGACGATCTTATGGCGTGAAGACGTCTTTTGCAGAAAGTAATCCATAGATAATTGGACGTAACAACCACAAGCAACATTTCCTAATAGCTCATCATCGCTAAATTATTTTAGAACTACAGAATAAACTGTTCTTCCCAGAAACAGAATGAAATATACCACTTGTAGCGTATTTGAACTCACAACGCATGAGTTTTTATTCCAACTATTTATCCAAACATCAACTATATTGTCTCTGAAAAGTCAAGTTGACATAAGAAGTGATCTAAACTAACACTAAACGCGAGACACCAAGTCTAGATGTCAGTATAATTTTACGCACACATCCGGAATTTATCTTTAAGAAATTTTAATTTACACCTCTCCCTCCCCATATATATATATATATATATATATATATATGATTGTGTGCTTATATATATATATATATATATATATATATATATATATACACACACACGCAAATGCTTGTGTGCTTATATATATATATATATATATATATGGGGGGGTATATTGAAATTACCTCATACTTAAATGTATTTAACGAAGAAAAAGAAACAAGAAATGATAGAAGAGAAAGAAAGAAGAAGATGAAGATAATAAAATTGGTTTAGAGAAGTAAAAAATAAAAGAATGAATTAATTAGTGTTAAGGTAACTTTGGCTGCTATTTCTGGTAGGTTGACTGAAAAGGATACGTTAGATAAGGTAATCAGTTCTACCAGATGATAATGGGTTGAATGTCTTTAGGTTGAACTGAAGATAAATATCACTACAAACAACAATAATAGAAATATCAACACCACTAACATCACTAACACGAACAGCACTAACAACACCAACACCAGTACCAACCACTAACGACACCAACACCACTAACACCACTAAGAACACCAACACCACTACCAACCACTAACGACACCAACACCACTAACACCACTAACGACACCAACACCACTAACACCACTAACGACACCAACACCACTAACACCACTAACAACACCAACACCACTAACAGCACCAACACCACTAGCATCACTAACATCACTAACACCTAGACCCTCAAAACCACTACCACCAACACCACTAACAGCACCAACACATCTAACACTAATAATACCAACACACCAATCACCACTAACACCAACAATCTCAACACCGCCAGCACTATTAAATAATGTGTAAAAGAAACTGAAAATCCATCTCTCTCTCTCTCTCTCTCTCTCTCTCTCTCTCTCTCTCTCTCTCTCTCTATATATATATATATATATATATATATATATATATATATATATATATATATATATATATATATATAAACAAGGTTTAGCAAATAATGAAAAAGTTTCAAAGTGAATTTTAAAAAATTGACTTTTTTAGCGCCTTGTGCGTGAAGGAACACATATCCTATTATATATATATATATATATAATCCATCTATCTATCTATCATCCATCTATCTATCTATCTATCTATCTATCTATCTATCTATCTATCATCCATCTATCTATCTATCTATCATCCATCTATCTATCTATCTATCTATCTATCTATCTATCTATCTATCTATCTATCTATCTATCTATCTATTATCTCAATCTAGCTGTCGTCTGTTCTACAGCGTAGATGTAATTCACTTCGCGCAGAAGTTTTGTTCAAATTTATTGCGGAAATTTTGTAAGTTCAATTTTAATTTTGATACTATTGTGTAGCTTGACCCCCCCCCCCCGTCTGAACTGTCAGGCGGTGGGTCAGCTCATCTTTACCCCTCCTAGGGGTGAAAAACCTGTTTTTAAAAGTTTTGTGGCATAAAAAAATTTCAATCGTCTGACAGAAATGTTAAACGAAGCTAACGAAAATAGTGGTGGTGGGGACAGCGGTAAGAGTTGTAAGCTCGCACGCTTTAGCCCCCCCCCCCCTTCCTTCCCAACTAACGTCATAGAGAAGGAAAGAAAAAATAAAATAAAAACAGACGAATGTGCGGAGAAAAATGACGAAAACACAAATCTGGACATTGATTCCAACAACGAAAAAAAAAAATTTGAAAAATTGCATGACAATATTAATACCACAAACAAAGACACGACAAACACAAAAATAACATTTGAAAACAACATCATAACAGAAAGCAAAGCAGACGACAAAGTCAACACCAATAATATTTCATTTGCACAAACAACAAAGAAATCTTTGACATATATACCTGAAAATATTTCAGATGTGGCACAAAGAATTACAGATGCCAAACAATACATAACTGAAGGAGAGAATGGTATTTTATCGGTAAAAATGCCTCAAGAACTCACCAAAGACATTGAAAGTCGAACGGTCGTTTTCCGCACCATCAACAACATTTCTAAAAAACCTGAACAGCCAACTCAAACAGAAATCAAAACAGTACTTACAGAAGTACTTAATGAAACCACTTTCATAAGAAAAGACAGACTGTATGGAAGCCTAGCGATTATTATGAAGAACGAATCGGCGGCAAAAAAATGTGCTTTGTCACCGATTCGTTCGAAAAATTTTACCTTTTATCCATCTTATATGGGTAAAAGAAGGTGGAAAAGAACTGGGACGAGGTTACGAACAAGGTGTTTGCACTAACCCAGAAGTGGGCCAAGTGTAAGCTGTCCCTAAAAGGTCGGGCGGAGGTGGCGAACATTTACATAGCGTCCGTCACTTACTACCGCCTGACTGTCGTGCCTTGCCCTAAGGAAACACTCACCACCATGGAACGCATGCTCTTCCAATTTCTTTGGAAGAAGCGCCCTCCTATGGTGAGAAGATCCATCTGCTGCCAACAACCTTCGAAAGGAGGGCTGGGGATACCGTGGTTGATAATGCGTAGGCACGCATTAAGACTACGGCACCTACAGGTATTCCTCACTGGTCAACCGGTGTGGGCTCTGTTCGTGAAACGAGCCTTTCCGAGACTCGTCTCGCTCACCGAGCTGCTGTCCTGGGTCAAGCAAAGATCCGGAAAACTGGGAGACTGGCACACTGAGTGTGCCCAGGCGCTCAGGGCTCTCTGGCAAGCGGGCCAGGCCATCGGTGGAGAATCCACCTCATGATTCTATAGAGTGCTGGTGGCTAGCAGGGGCGATGACACCCTTGGAGAGTCGCTGGACATGGAAGAGGACGAACTGGCCAGCCTGTTCGGTAGGACTTTCGGCCCGGGACCAATGGACAACTTCCAGAAGTCACTAGCCTGGCAGTGCTACCGGGGGGCTCTACCCGTTCGAGAGAGGCTCTACAGACACGGGCGCCCGAGCAGGGATCGCTCGAAAAAGATTTGCCCTAGATGCATGCGTCACGAAGAAACCGTTGCGCACGCATTGGTGCAATGTCCGGGCGTGGCTGATCTGTGGGGCTACGCCGAACGACTGCTGTCGCGGGTGGCGCCAATTCGATTGACCGCCGAGTCCGTGATGACAATCAAACCGCCTCCCCTCTTCACAAAGGAAGCAAAGGCGGTTTTTCTGTGCGTAATAGCCATGTTGAAAGAGGTTGTTTGGTGGACACGATTGAAAGGTCTGAGGTCAGGCAACTTCCTCTCTGGCCATAGTCTTGTCTACTTCTTCCGATATCACTTCGGAAGAAGGATAAGAATGGAGAGAGAGGTGCTTGGCCACAGGCAGTTTTATGAAAGGTGGGTGATAGTGGCGAGAATGGCTCGTGTAAATGGGCCTTCTCTGTATACCATCCTGTAGGTAAAGAAATGAAGGAGAGGGGAGCACCTCCTCCATGTGCTCCCCGGGCAAAGGATTGCACACTTTTTCGGGGGTGTGTGCAACCCCCATCACGTCCCCTCCCTTTTGAGATTGTTTTCGATTATTTTCATTTTATACCCTTTTTACTCGATTGTATGTAAACTCCCCCTTTGTATTTGTCCCTTCTTTTTATGCCTTTATGGTAAATAAAGAAATATATCTATCTATCTATCATCTATTTATCTATCTATCTATCATCTCTCTATCTATCTATCTATCTATCTTGATAGAGTAAGACACGCTTCACATCGGCTCCACTATTCCATCGGGATTTACCCTTACTATAGTAAGTACCGGATACATTTTTCAGTGCAACACATTTGGAACACTAACCCCTGTTATCTAGGGAAACATTTTTGCATTTACCCCCTTTTTAGGGGGTAAAATAAATATCTATTTTTTTGCCGAAAAATTTCTTTCTTGGCAGCATGGCGGAAAAGATGGCAGACATGTCTGCCATTAGCTCTGCCACGCCCCCCCCCCCAAGTCTGAAGAACAAAAAATAATTACAACAAAATTAGACAACGAAACAAACAAGGAAAATGAAAAAACAAATGTTAAGGAAAATGAGCAAACGGAAAACAAACAAACAGAAAATAATACAAATAACAACAGGGCAACTTTCGCCCAGAAAACAAAACAATCCATAACATACACACCAATTGACTTAACTGCCGCCAGAGAAATACTGGCCGAAGCGAAAAAACAAATAGTCTTGGGGCAGAACGGAATGTTTTCCATTAACTCCCCCCCCCCCCAGAATTCAAGAAAGCCAGAACAGAGAGCACAGTTCTCTTCAGAACTATACTGAACCAAACAAGAAAGCCAGCACAGTCCAGCCAAATGGAAATAGAGTTGGTCCTAAAAGACTATATGAAGAATATTCTCTTCATACGAAAGGACCGACTCTATGGCGGCATTTCGGTCTTAACAAAAGACAAGGAAACGGCGGAGAAGCTTTCCCTAAGCCCACTCTCATCGACAACATACAGCTTCTATCCCTCCTACATGGGTAGAAGAACACAGAGAGTAAAAGTAAAAACAATGCTGCCCACAATGGACTTCTGGTGGGCTATTGCTAGCTTCATAGACATGGGCGAAGACACAATGCTGTCAATGGGGAAGGCAACTGGAGATGCGTTCCTGGGAATGGGCCTCGACATACTAGTCCAAATGAGGCCCGAAAGAATAGCACAAATCCCGGATCGCATCTGGCTGGATGACCTTACCCCAATAGATATAATTGTAGAGGGGAGAAGACCAGCATGCTATTTATGCATGGAAAAGGGACACGATAAGGCTAACTGCCCGAAACGTATCCCCCAAAAAGGACTATTGCCCACACCCACCACAAACAGTACACCAACACCACCCACCTCCAAAAATACACTAATACCACACACAGCAAACAAAATACAGACACCACCAACCACAAACACAACACAAACATCACCACCACCAGCACCAAACACAAGCACGACACAAAAATCACCACCACCAACCACAACACAAACATCACCACCACCATCACCAACCACAAGCACGACACAAACATTACCACCACCACCACAAAACCCATTCCAAACAAATAATAAAAAAAAACAGTAACAAATCTACCCCTCCCGAAAAAAAAAACAACCACACAACACGTCCCTCCCACCTAGCGCTGAAGAGTTTTCCCCAACTTATGAAGAAGAAGGAGGAGAAGCCTTCAGACAAGTTAAAAGAAAAAAAAGAAAACACACACCCAGCACACCACAAATAACCCACACACAAACACCAACTCCAATCAAAAACACCCCACCCTCAACAAACAAAAATAAATCTGCGCCTCCCCTCTCCGAAACATTGACAACATCACAAAAAAAGACGTTGCAATACACATATATAAATAAAGAAAACAAAAAACTGGTTAAATTAATAAACAATAACCCTATGGTGCAGACCGAAGGGCCAAACTTTATCTCAACAGAGAACTTCACCCATTTAAAAATGATAAAGGTCCCTCTGGACCTTTATCGTTCCTTAAAAGAACAATTTAGACAGGACGTGAGCCCCCCCCCTGTTTAAAACCGTTAAATCGCGTCCTCTTGAAAGATTTCCCCATAACCGCCCCTCTCCCTGACACAACTCCAAATACCCCAACCCCACCACACACGGGTACCCCCACACCACCACAAAACATCCCTCCACCCAACACACCTGATGCCATGGAAATTACACAACCCGGAGAGGTAGGTGCTTTTCTTTCTTCACTTTCAACACCAAAATAGATCAATTGAGAGTTGGCTGTTTGAACGCGCGTGGCCTGGGCTCAGCTTGGAAGCAAGCAAAGCTTCTAAATGACCTCAGGTCACAAAGTATAGATGTGATGGTTGTTTGCGAGAGTCGGATCAGCAGCGTGAGACAGCTGGCGCCCGCCTTCGATGACTTTGAGATGCACGCATCTCTCTGTCAACCCGGAGGCGGGGGAGGGGGAGTTGCCGTACTGCTGGATAAACGTCTGGCTCTCGACGTACAGATTGTTCACTTGGACCCGGGGGGTCGATTACTGGTGCTGGACGTCGGAGGCGGTGAAGGCGGGGCTTTCAGACTGGTCGGTCTTTATGCCCCCTTCGGGGCTGAAAGAGCCGACTTCTTCCAGCGTCTGGAGACTTTTCCAGGAACGTCGCGTTCCCTGCTTTTAGTGGGGGACTGGAATGGAATCCTAGATGCGCGTTGGGACTATGCAGGGGCATGTCCCGATAGAGAGGGGTGTAGCAGCCTCAAGGGGTTACTCGATCGATTCGACCTGGTCGATAGATTTCGACTAGATTGTCCAACTGCGCCAACCTGGACCTGGGCAAACCGCAGTGGACAATCTAGATCGTACCTAGATAGGTTTTTGGTTAGGAGTAAGGATAGGGACGTATTTAGTTGTCCAGAATTGATCATGGTTGGCTATTCAGATCACAAATTAGTGACCTGCGTGGTCAACCTTGATAGAACGCATAGACAGGGTCCCGGTTACTGGAAGATGAACTTGTCCTTGCCGGCAAAGAAAGATTACAGGAACCGGATTAGTAGCTTAGTTAAGATGCGGTTGACGGGAGCGATTGTCAACAGTAGGTGGTGGGTATCTCTAAAGAGAGAGATTAGAGTAAGTTCGATAGGTTACAGTAAGGAACTAGCGGCGAATAGAAATAGGAAGGAAAGGGAGTTAACGGATAAACTAGAAGAGGCGATTAGGAGCGGAGACGTAGCCAGTTTGTTAGCGGCGAGAACGGCGTTGAGCCAGTTCTTTGACGCGAAGCACGAAGGCTGCGTTGTCCGAAGTAAAATACGTGCTTTAGGAAACGAGGGGACCAAAGCTGTTAGCTGGGCCCGCGTGACAGAAGCCAAGAGTGGGATTAAATCCACCATTCGGTCTTTACGAGACCAGGATGGACGGGTGATCCTTGAACCTGAGCGGATGTGCGAGGCCTTTCAAAGGCACTTTGCTCGACTGTTCGGAGGGGGCGGGGGGCCGGACGGGGATGTGGACTTCGGTTCATACCTCGACGGTCTACCGCGTCTTTCGAGCGGCGAAGCGGAGTGCTGCGAAAGGCCAATCACAGCCACTGAAATCGGGGAAGCGCTCAGCCAATGCAGCAGACGCAAATCTCCGGGTCTCGATGGTCTACCATACGAACTTTATTTAGCTATGCCGGTCTTGTTCTCCGAACTCCTCGAAGCTGTCTATTGCAACTGGCAACAGAACGGGAGAATTCCCTGTTCTGTGACCAAGGGCGTGGTCACGCTAGTGAGGAAGGACGAGAGCAAGGGGGACGACTTAAGTAACTTTAGCCCATAACTCTGCTGAATGCAGAGTTACAGATTTTGGCCAAGGTGTTGGCGAAGAGGTTGGCGCTTGTGGTGGGTGGTTTGGTGGGAGACGCGCAGACATGCGCCATCCCGTCCAGGTCCATTCACGACAACCTCTACCTCATGCGATACATCATAGAGAGGGTTGGCAACGAACCCGGCTTTGGTGGGGCCCTGATCAACTTGGATCAATCTAAGGCGTTCGATAGGGTCGACCATGGTTACCTGGATGCGGTGCTAGCGGCGGCGGGCTTCGGACTCGTTTTCAGGGGCTGGATTTCTGCCATGCACAGTGGCAACATCTACTCTAGGATTAAAGTAAACGGCTACCTCTCGGAGCCGTTTCAAATCACCCGGTCCATCAGACAGGGGTGCCCCCTCTCCTCCCTTCTGTACGTATTGACTCTCGAGCCACTGCTGCGGAAGTTGGAGTTGCTGCGGGGCATACCCCTGGAACCGGGATTGCACAAAGCGGTCTCGGCCTATGCCGACGACGTAACAGTAATGGTGGCGGACGCCTCGGAAATCGGGGCGATCGCCACCCTACTGGAGGAATACGAAAGGCTGACGGGGGCTAGGCTGAACCGGGACAAGTCAGTCGGTTTGCAACTCGGAACGTGGAGGGGCAAACCGATGCCGTTAGACGATGTCGTCGGGCGGTGGACGGAGGGCCCGGTGAAGCTGCTCGGGGTCTGGTTCGGACCGGACCTCCAGGTGGAGAAGAATTGGGGCGAGGTGACGAGCAGGGTGTTTGCGCTGACCCAGAAGTGGGCCAAGTGCAAACTATCACTGAAAGGTCGGGCGGAGGTGACGAACGCTTACATAGCGTCCGTCATCTGCTACCGCCTGACCGTCGTGCCTTGCCCCAAGGAAAAGATCACCATCATGGAACGCATGCTCTTCCAGTTCCTCTGGAAGAAGCGGCCTCCCATGGTGAGGAGATCCATCTGCTGCCAGCACCCTTCGAAAGGAGGGCTGGGTATGCCGTGGCTGTTGATGCGTAGGCACGCATTGAGGCTACGGCATCTACAGGTATTCCTCACCGGTCAGCCGGTGTGGGCCCCGTTTGTGAGGCGAGCCTTCCCACAGCTCGTCTCGCTCACCGAGCTGCAATCCTGGGTGAAGCAAAGACCGAGAAAACTGGGCAACTGGCACACCGAGTGTGCCCAGGCGCTCACGGCTCTCTGGCAAGCGGACCCGACTGTCAGTGGAGAATCCACCTCGACATTCTATAGAGGGCTGGTGGCTAGCAGGGGCGACGACACCCTTGGAGAATCGCTAGGCATGGAGGAGGACGAACTGGCCAGCCTGTTCGGTAGAACTTTCGGCCCGGGACCCATGGACAACTTCCAGAGGTCCCTAGCCTGGCAGTGTTACCGGGGGGCTCTGCCCGTTCGAGAAAAGCTCTACAGACACGGGCGCCCGGGCAGGGATCCAGCGAAAAAGATCTGTCCCAGATGCGTGCGCGACGAGGAAACCGTTGCGCATGCACTGGTACACTGCCCGGGCGTTGCCGATCTGTGGGGCTACGTCGAACGACTGCTGTCGCGTGTGGCGCCGATTCGATTAACCGCCGAGTCTGTGGTGAACATCAAGCCGCCGCCTCCCTTCAGAAACGAAGCAGAGGCGGTCTTTCTGTGCGTAATAGCCATGATGAAAGAGGTTGTGTGGTGGACGCGCCTGAAAGGTCTGAGGTCGGGTGACTTTCTCTCCGGCCATCACCTGGTTTACTTCTTCCGATACCACTTCGGAAGGAGGATCAGGATGGAGAGAGAAGTGCTTGGCCCCAGACAGTTTTATGAAAGGTGGGTGAAAGAAGCGAGAATGGCTCGTGTAAATGGGCCTTCTCTCTACATTGTTCTATAGGTGAAGAAGTGAAGAGGAAAGGGGGAGCGCCTCCTCTCTGGGCTTCCCCCGCGAAAAGGGTTGCACACTTTTCGGGGGTATGTGCAATCCCGAACACGCCCCCTCCCTTTTGAGGACTTTTTATTATTATATTATTATTGTTATTCCTTTTTCTTTACTCGATTTATGTAAACTCCCCCACTGTGTATTTGTCCCCTTCTTTTGTGCCCTCGTGGCAAATAAATAGAAATTTATCTATCTATCTATCTATCTATCTATCTATCTATCTATATATCTATCTATCTATTTTACAAATGATTTCTGACATAGATTCTTACAGGTGAATAGCAACAAAATGGTGTACACCTGGGAGGAACTAGAGAGAGAGCTTGGCTCAGGAGAGAATAAAGGTGGAGAATCATATCAGAGGTTTTCGTCTTAGTGGAAACAATAAGTAGAGAAGTAATAAAGTTGATATAATCGATAACATTATTTTCCCCAAATGCATTGCTCGTATTTCTTGGTTAGAAACCATTATGATGAAGTAAAATTACGCACGAAGAGAAAAGAAATTCTATACAGCTTCCATTTTTTGTTAGATATTAGCCGTAGATATTGCTGCTACTGCTGCTGCTACTGCTGCTGCTGCTGTTGTTGTTGTTGTTGTTTAACTCATTATCAGCCTTGATTAAGCAGAACTATGATCAAAGGCTGTCTCGCCATGCCCATCGTATTTTTAGAAACGCAAAATAATGGTTGTCAATAAGGTGATTAATCTTAATGATGACCTATCGTAAAATGGAGGAGACAAAAGGATTATAGTTTTCATGTATTTATCAAGAGCAGATTTGAAACCACTATACGAGTAAAAGCGGTTCAAGCTTCGCTACGAATACGGATTAATAGGCGTTTGAATTTAACCCCTAGTACTATAAAGGTTCCTCACTTAAAACTTTAAAACTAGAGAATCAATATCTAAATTCTATCTTGAGCATGGGGACTCACATGGCCAGTGCTTATCCACTTTTCCATGGCGTGAAACGACTGAGATTACAAGATTTCCTCCTGGACAGGACGCCAATCCATCCCAGGGTGAATACATCAGCTATTTCTGGTACTCTGTATACTGTTAAAACGTAAAATGAATACGAACCCACGACATTATGATTGTAAGACAACACCCTTACCACTAGGCCATGCGCCTCCACCTGAGAATTAACGACGTAAATAAAACAAAGGAGTTTCGATAGTGTCCCTGAGAATTTACTTTGGTTATACAACGTATGTAGGAAGTGATTAAGATTATATATTTGTAGAACAGAGATAGAGTTTAATGAAATGACCCGACTACACCACTGGTATTTTATGGGAGATGAAAGGCAAGATTGATTTATTTTTAGCATCCCTTGAGTCCTCAAGAAATTATCTTGTTTCTGTTTAAACCCAAGTCATCGCTCATTGAAAAGATCTATAATGAAGCGAATTTCAGCCATGACAAACTCGTGTCTCACTTTAGACAATAACATTAACTTCTTTTTAAAATATCTGGTGTGGCTGAAGGGAGATTCAGCAGCTATTTTTTGCAGATCGAATGATCAAATAAACGGCTTTTTGTTGGTCTGCATATTAAATTCGTTGTTGTTGTTTAACCTCAGGTCAGTTCTTATCGAGCAGACCTATAATCAAAGGCATCCACATACATAACTATATAAAAGATTTACGCTTTAAGACAAAAAAGTCATTTTATATAACTTTCAAATTACCAAGTTGTCTCATGTATGAGTAAAATTATTTAATATGTTCTTAACCCTTAATGGAATTCCCAAATGAATTAGCATGTTAATGTGTGACAAGGCATTGAATTACAATCAACCCACCGTGCTTCGACACATGTCCTATCTACTGAAATTTGCCTTCATTGCTTGGGGAAAATTCAAGGCTATGGTAAAGTCACTTATTCATGTTTCTGTCTACTCAAATTCACTCAAAGCTTGAGGTGACTCGGGTCTATGACATGCCCGAGTTGACAAGCTATGAAACCAAACCTGACTTCCTGATTGGGAAGCGCACTTCTTAATTTGTTTACCATACCAGCATGCTTATATATATTGCTCAAATTTATCTCATACTCTTTTCATATATTTCTCGTACCCACATACTTTTCACATATTTCCTCTAACTCTGAAGTCTTTCTAAAATGTTTCTTAAATTTGTTTTCATACACGCCAGAAACATGTCTTATATTTCCATCATTCAATTATTTATTTTTTTTGTATAATTCATTTTTCCACACATATGTACCTTTTTATAAATCAATCTGAAATTCAAATATTTTATTCACTTTTCTTATATTAATACACGTTCAGAAATGTTCTATAAGATTAAAACTTATATTTCTCTTTTACACTCTTATATCACAAATTCACGTTTCACGCATTTTTGTTTGCAATATTAATTTCGTTCTTCTATTGAAAACATTTAACAACTAATTGTAAAAATGGGAAATGTCCACGGATTGTTCTAAACCCTCCTTGGCCTATATAATTACCAATGCTATCGTTATTGGTTAGCTAGCTCTACGTCGGCCTTGATTGAACAAACCTATTATTAAAGATATTCTAACCCTAACTGTGGCGTCCTTTCCCCCTCTAGTTGTAGTGATATTAATGATATATTGTTCAAAATCTTAGTTTGTGACTTGAAGTAGATTTAGTTCTTTCGTTAGATGGATTCACTATATAAAAACATTGACTCATAAGAACTTCAACTATTATGTTTATCACAAATAAACAACATATGTTACGAATAATCAATACTATCTACGAGGGTCGACTAAGAAGTTCATAAGCTGACTATGAAGGAGTGATGCTAAAACTATGAAATCTTGATTGCATTAATTTCAGCTTTTCTTATTCATAACTGTATAGTTTCTTTCCAGGGACTATGTTGAAAAATAAATTCATTTGGTCATTCCATGAGAGTATCTTGGTCAGCCTCCGAACTTTTCAGTCGACCATATAGAATTTGAAAGTAGAATGTTAAGATAGATAAAAGTATTTATTTTATTCCACATAGAGAGGAATTGGTCGTGAAAACGGATAGAATGCTTTGCAGTATTCGTTCCAACTCTCTGCTCTCTGAGTTCAAATCTCGGGTCCATTTAAGGTCGATAAAAAATTACCAGCCTCGTACTGCAGTCGATTCTTCTTCTATATCTCTTTCTCACACTATCACTGAAAGAAATCTGCTGTATTCAGACCTGGAGAGGAGATGGGCTCTGTCAGGTTTTAAAATGCCCTAGAAATACCGATGGCAATAGGTCGCCTCTACAATCCTCTCGTGAGTTATAGGTACATACATACATCTTTTAGTTTACAATTTCTGTTTAATTACTAAAAGTATAATTATTGAAAAAAAAAAAAGGTAAAATGAAAAATACGCTTAGTATCAGTTATACATTCACACGCAGGTCAACGTAAAAAGAAAATGATTTATTTTGTCACACCTAACCTTTTGTTATATTCTAACTTACATAAATTTAAAATATACGATAACTGGAAGTAACGAAGTTTGAAATGCAAAATCATTATATGGCCTAATTTAAAGTAGTCACAGGTAAACGATATTTCTTCACTTTGGCAACCAATGTTTCAATAAAAAAACAGAGATTTCTCGTGTTTGGCAGCAAGTGCATTAAACCGCAATTATCACTGCGGTTATATTTTTGAAATATATATAGGTCAGTAGCAGTATTAGAAAATCTGTAACCATTTTTATCGTTGTTGTTGTTTTGTTGGTGGTTTTGTTGTTGCAGTTTTTCTATTGTTATTGGCAAAAATTCTCTTCGTTTTATCGCTGAGGGAGTACACACTTGGCAACTGAGTTCTTTCCTCTTTTGTTTTATATTTTGTCCCTTTTCATTTATTGTCGAATGCTTACATATATATTTATATACACATACATATTCTATATATATATATACATATTTTATATATATATATATATATATATATATATATATATATATATATATATGTGCGTGTGTGTATGTGTGTAGATATATATATATATATATATATATATATATAGGGTGATGTGTTTGTTGTGGTACAGAATTTAATTTTTTTTCGTAATGTTCTTTTATTCCTCATTAGGTAAATTTGAAATCGTTCCGATTTTAAAATCTATTTTCTCCTCAGACAAAACATTTTATCATTTTATACTTTTTTTATTAGTCGTCTGTATATGCTTTTTTGTTGTGTATTTTTTTAATCTTAATTGATATCAGAGTTTTGGTACACCACTACTCCACAACCACGTATATCGTTTCCATATCTTTAAATAAAGCGTTGAAGTTGTTTTCAGACATCTTACATGTTTATATAACCCGGGCAAAGACTATATCCGCTTAGCAAGGTGATTGCACTTGCCGATTAAATACCAGAGGTTTATGTTAACTCATTGGTTTTATAGTTAGTCTTTTCTATTCAGAGAAAGAGAACTTGTCTAGACACGACTAGAATTATAAAGTCTTCTTCACTCCTTATTTAGTCATATATGATTACGCTGACATCACACATCATTCAATTGTTTAGTTCATAGCATTGTGTCATTTGCATTCAAACCGTATTCTCACCGATAATTTCTCCTTTGTTATATGAACTATATTTTATCCTTATTGCTATTTTTGTTTTCAATATTATCACCAATACAAGGGCAGTGGATTGGCAGTATCGGTAGAGCGTCGGACAACATTCTTTATGGCATAGAGTTACGGCCTTTATAATCTGAGTTCAAATCCTGCCGAGGGTAGCTTTGCTTTTTATCGTTCTTGGGTCGATAAAATAAAGTACCAGTAGTGCACTGGGTCGATTTAATCGTTTCCCCTCCCTCAAAATTGTTGGCCTCGTGCCTAAAAAAGTAACCAATATTATCACCAATACCTCTTACTTAAGATACGATTAAAATGTAACAATAATTTTCTGGTTAATTTATTTTTTAGTATGACGTACCTTTACATAGGACCAGGGGTGGTGTTCAACCGAGGGACTAGGGGGGAGAATCAAAATTATGATTGAGGTAAAATAGAAATACAAATATATTCTAACAAATATATTTGAACAAGATGTTAAATCCGACATTAAGCAAGACGACAATTTAGTTATCACTTCCAGATCGCAAAAGTCATCAGCAATTGCTCCACATGACGACGTCTTATCTTCGCTTTTTTCCGTTCATTGCCAGGCAACATCTTCACGAACCAAAGTGTCGTCTTCCTCTTTGTCTTCGATTGCAACGTTTTTCGAAATATTTACATCTACGTTCACAGATTGAATTTTTTAAGGGTGAAAGCAGCGATTCTTTGCTTACACTTTAATCTGTTATTTTAATAAATTAATAAAGTACATACATTAATATAACTAGATTATCTAATATATTGCTTTGAAACTACAATGAGAGTTATTTATAGATTTATAAATATAAATATACTTTAGTTATAGAAGGAACGTCCGAAAGAGTATCCTCCATCACCAACTAACTTGGCCCCCGCCACTGAATCCCGGCGGACAGGATGGAGAATGCATTTCCAGGACAGCGAGGGAGATGCACTGAAACAGCCACTTCACCTCACGGGGCTTGCAACTTTCGGGCGGCCAACTCCGCCCCGATAGCAACTCATTCCCACGTATAAAATAACATAAGTGCCAGCAACGATGGGGACTCTACATGATAGCATGATTGCTAGAAATAACAGCCAATTCACCAATTAAATCATACTAAATATGATATATTGGATAATGTGATAATGACTTCCCTAAAACGGATGGAATTCTTTTAATTGTAGGTCTGCTGGACCATGACTGATCTGGAGCTCAACAACAACAACAATAATAAACAAACTCAAACACCCACATATATATTTATAAAATTTTGGAGTCATGCTGGCAATAAAAAACACGTTTATTATTGGTCAATAACCGGATGGTTATTTGATTGTCAAAGCTCTTTCGTCGTCACACATTTCGATTTATGGCGACAACATGATAAGGTCATAGAGTACCGCATGCTCGAATATTGTTTTAATAATTTTAATATTTCTGATATCGTTATATCTTAAATATCAAATGCACTCTATTAAACATTTATCAAAAGATCTTGCAGGATTTCTGAATATACATTAATATTAATTGAACCTTAACTTAAAAAAGCTTTCCGTCAATCCTATATAATCCGCAGAACTTGAATTAATAGCTGTAAATTATGAAAACATTGTAAAAGCAAAATGAATGACAAAGTAGTGCAAGACTTGTATACTTAATTTTAGTGCTGTTCTTACAGTGAAACTGTTAACTTTAGAAGTCAAAGGGGTTTACATGGTTTCCAAATTTTCCCAATTAATATATCCTCATTATCTTGGTCACTACATCATGTTTGTAATATATATACTTTTACATACATACACACACACACATACACACACAAACACACACACACACACACAAACACACAGACACACACAAACACACACATACACACACACACACAAACACACACACACGCATCTACATAGTCGCGTTTGTTACTACCTCTATTACAATCAACTCCACTTTCACCATCACCACAACCATCACCTCAGTTATTGCTTTCATCATCATTATAACTGTCATCATCATAATCATCATCATGAGCATCATTATCAACCTAATCATCATCACCACCATCCTGATATACATCACCATAATCACCAGTGCTATTCTCAAAAAAAAGCCATCAACTCTGGGGGAGGGGAAAGTCGATAAAATCGAACCCAGTGCGTGACTGGTACTTTATTTTATCGACCCCGTAAGGATGAAAGGCAAAGTTAACCTTGGCGAGATTTGAGTTTACATCATAAAGGGCCGTAACTCTATGCTGCAAAGCATGGGGTCCGACCCTCTACCGATACTGCCAACATTTTTAATCATCCTTATCAACAATATCATCATCATCACCAAAACTACCGTAGACCCCACTGTTAATAGTATCATCATCATTGTCCTTACACCACGACTACAACATAACCCCCCCACCCCACCCCCACCAGCACCACCACTGACTCCCCCCCCCCCCACCCTACCATCTCCCCCCTAACCCCCACTACCAGCACCACCACTACCCCCCTCACCACCACCACCACCACCACCACCACTACAGTTATTTATCTTCACTCACTTCTTTCAGGAGAACGATTAGAAAAAAATAAAGAAAAAGAAAGAGAGAGAGAAAGAGAGCAACGAAAAAAAAAGAAGAAAAAACACAGCAAATAGGACACGCATTTCTGTTCATGCCAGATAACGCTCAGTGTGTCTGTGTACATGTGTGTATGTGTGTGTGCGTAGGTGTGTGTGTATGTGTGTGTGTGTATGTATGTGTGTATATGCGTGTGTTTGAGTATGTGAGTGTATGTGTATGTATATGCGTGTGTTTGAGTATATGAGTGTATGTCTGTTTGAGTATGTGAGTGTATGTGTGTGTGTATGCGTGTGTTGGAGTATGTGTGTGTATGTGTATGTAAATACGTGTGTTTGAGTATATGAGTGTATGTCTGTTTGAGTGTATGTGTGTGTATATGCGTGTGTTGGAGTATGTGTGTGTATGTGTATGTAAATGCGTATGTTTGAGTATGTGAGTGTGTGTGTGTGCATGTGTGCCTGTCTTTGTGTGTGTGGGGGTGTATATTCGTGTGTTTGAGTATGTGAGTGTGTGTGTGTGTGTGTGCATGTGTTTGTGTATGTGTGTGTATGTGGGTGTATATTCGTGTGTTTGAGTATGTGTGTATATATTCGTGTGTTTGAGTATGTGTATGTATATGCGTGTGTTTGTGTATGTGTGTGTACATGTGTGTGTATGTGTGTATGCATGCGTGCATGTGTGTATGTACGTATGTTTATGCATGTATATATGTGTGTATGTGCATGTGTGCGATGTGTATGTAAATGTGAAGATGTGTATGTGTGTATTTAATAGCATGCGTGGAATTGTGAGTATGTATATGTAAACATTGTGCTATTGTGTATGTGTATGCTTAGATAAATG
>OZ024745.1:21155891-21160891 GCA_964016885.1 Eledone cirrhosa | reverse complement strand
TACCACCACCATCACTACCACCATCATTACCACCATCACCATCACTACCACCACCTCCACTACCACCACCACCACCACCACCACTACCACCACCACCACCACCACTACCACCACCACCACCATCACTACCCCCACCAGCACCATCACTACGACCACCATCACCATCACCATCACTACCAGCACCATCACTACCACCACCATCACAATCACTACCAGCACCATCACTACCACCACTATCACCATCACTACCAGCACCATCACTACCACCACCATCACTACCACCACAATCACCATCACTACCAGCACCATCACTACCACCACAATCACCATCACTACCAGCACCATCACTACCACCACCACCACCATCACCATCACTACCACCACCATCACCACCACCATCACTACCACCACCATCATTACCACCATCACCATCACTACCAGCACCATCACTACCACCACCATCACCATCACTACCAGCACCATCACTACCACCACCATCACAATCACTACCAGCACCATCACTACCACCACAATCACCATCACTACCAGCACCATCACTACCACCACCACCACCATCACCATCACTACCACCACCATCACCACCACCATCACTACCACCACCATCATTACCACCATCACCATCACTACCAGCACCATCACTACCACCACCATCACCATCACTACCAGCACCATCACTAACACCACCATCACCATCACCACCATCACCATCACTACCACCACCACCATCACCATCACTACCATCATCATTACCATCATCACCATCAGCACCACTACCACCACCATCACTACCACACCACTGCCACTACCACCAGTAACACCCGCATCATTACCATCATCACCACCACCATCGCTACCACCATCATTACCATCATCACCACCATCATCACTACCACCATCGCTACCACCGCTACCATTTCTACTACTACCACGATCACCACCATCACTAATACCACCACGACCACCACCAACGCTACCACCACCATCATCACAATTACTACTACTACTACTACTACTACCACTACCACTACTACTACCACTACTACTACCACTACCACTACTACTACTACTACCACTACCACTACTACTACTACTACTACTGTTGTTTCTCGAAATGTGACTCCTATTGATTTAAGAATACTTGTTCTAAATTCATCCCCACCACCACCACCACCACCACCACTACTACCACCACTACTACCATCACTACCACCTCCACCACACCACCACCACTATCACCACTACCACCACCACCACACCACCACCACCACGACTACTACTACCACCAGCAGCACCACCACCACCACCACCACTACCACTACCACCACCACTACCACCACCACCACACCTCCACCAGTACCACTACCACCAACCACCACCACTACCACTACAACCCCTCCCCCATTACAATCACCACCACCACCACCACCACCACTACCACTACACCCCCCTATTACCACCCCACCACTCCTCCACCAGTACCACTACCACCACACCTCCACCAGTACCACTACCACCACCAACCACCACCACCACCACTACCCCCCACCTATTACCATCACCACCACCACCACTACCCCCCCCTATTACCACCACCATCATCTTCATTGTCAACTTCATCATTTCCACATTGTTTTCGTTGTTGACGTTCCATTTATTTTTTGTATTTCTAATTATTATTTTTATTATTGTCATTATTGTTGTTATTGTTGTTGTTCTCGTTGTTCTTGTTATTGTTATTGTTTTTCTTTTTATTGTTATTTTGAGTACTCCTCTTCTGATCTTGCAAATTCTCCTTTGAACTACCTCCACCCTGGGCCACCTAACATACCCACCACATCTCACCATACTAGGTCTGTTTTCTCGCCTCACCAACCTCCACACCAAATACTTTGTTCAATTCTTCCTTTCCCCTACAAATGCAGCATTCCAGAATGTTCTCTCCATCCTCCATTTCCAACCAAGCACACCGACCTCTAAAACTTCAAGCTGAACATCAACCACATCAGTCTCACCCGACAAGGAGTCTGTAAATGTCAGGAACATCACCTTTCGTTTGTTAGTTATACTGGGATGGGAATACATCTCCCTTAGGTTCAAAGACGAGGGAGTCCAATTGTTCGATCAACGAAACAATCTTCTTCTTCTTCTTCTTCTTCTTCTTCTTCTTCTTCCTGAAAGGTTCCTCAAACACTCATTCCAGTAGGACCTGTCAGCAGCGACCGTTTCCAATTGATTCGACCGGATCACCAAGCGAGATTAGCTGAGCTTACGGAAACAGCCAGTTCATGAAATTAGCAAGCAAGTGGATGAGCGTGTTCTCAGTGAGATTCAGTGTGACAGTGTTTGACAAAGTGACGCTTTAAATTACAGATACCATGGAATCTGACGACGGACATCTACACAGTCTCTGTCTACCCAATTTTACATATAAGATATGGGTCAATCCGAGGCAATCGTAAATGACATTATCCCAAGATGCCACGCCGTGGGATTAAGTCCGGCATCTAATCCTTGTGAAACAGACTCAACTATTTGGACATATTCCTTCCACAGATAAATAACATAACAACCCGAAGCAGTTCTATAATTCTGACTAAAAATATGATTAAAATCCAACTATTTACCGTATTTCACATATTCTATGGTTTTCATTTTTACTACGAGTGTCAGCTGAAATGTTCATAGGCTGACTATGAAGAAATGATGCTAGAGCTGTGAAATCTTGCATGCCTTAATTTCAACTTTTATTATTTACTGCATTGTTTTTCCCAGGGATTATTGAAAAATAAACCTCATTTTGGTCATTTCAAGAGAGTATCTTGATCAGCCTATGAAGAAATGATGCTAGAGCTGTGAAATCTTGCATGCATTAATTTCAACTCTTTTTATTAATTACTGCATTGTTTCTTTCCAGGGACTATGTTGAAAAATAAACCTCATTTGGTTATTCCATGAGAGTATCTTGGTCAGCCTATGAACTTTTAAGCCGACCCTCATAAATAAAGCGTTTGGTGTTTTTCGTGTTTGGTAATAACTTCTAATGGAATCTCCTGCATCATTCCTGAAGGGAAAAGACATGTCTAATTGTAAAGGTTTAATACACATACCCAGTTATAAAATACCTCTTCTTACATTCATTATCATAAGGGTATAAAGGTGAGTGTGTCAAATTCCGGTGATTTTGATTGAGTTCTATTCCCAATTTTCTTGCTTCCTGTCAATATATTGGATCTCTTGTTCCTCACATTGAAGCTATAGTTGTCTGCATCAGTTATTACAGCCTCTGTTTTAACATCTCCTTTAATTTCTCTCTTTGGGATAATATAGTTTCTGGATTACACTATTTTTCTATGATATATTTCCTTCTGAACATCTTTTCCTAATCATTTACTGCATGCTTGATTTCATCATCAGTATTTATTGACTTCGACAGATAACTTTAATCTAAGATGGCCTCAGTACATTTGTCAACCCCAAACGGAGCTATAAAGTTTACAATCTGAACTGACATATATTTAGATACCGACTATATAATATCATCGACGCCAACACCTTGATTAGTCCTTTGCGGTAGTAGTCCCATCATATTCGTAATGACCATTATTAGAATTTACGATTATAATTGGTAGGCAAGATCGATACAGAAAAGAAGTGATTAAAATTAGTCTTACGTGGGGTTAAATTTCACAGCTTTAGCATCACTTCTTCATAGTCGGCCTATGAACTTTTCAGCCCACCCTCGTATGTTCTAGACTGATATAATTTCGCTTCAATATAAATTTGTATGAATTTTATATTTCACATTTTTATCAAATATCCTATGTGGTACTTTATGTATCATTGCGTCCATTTGATTTGATTGAAAGGAGATGTCTTTGCCCCTTATTTTTATAGCTGAGCTAGAAGACGAAAGTTCAGCGAGACTTGTATAAAAAAAAATATTTTCACAGCTGAGACAGGATCGGAATAATTACTATACGACGGACTTTACGTTCAAATCCCACCGAGGTCAACTTTACGACAGAACAGACTCTGCTAAATTCACCGTAAGGCTAAGTGTTGGTGTAATATTATTTGATTGTGATTATGGATTGGTAAAATAGGTAAAGCCTTCTGATAAATTACAACTGCTGTATTTTTCTGGCTTTTTACATTTTGACTTTAAATCCCGTCCTACTCATCTTTGCCTGTAATCTTTCGGGGACGATAAAATAAACTACTGGGGTTGATTTAATCAACTTATACTAGCCTTTTGCTTAAATTGAAGATCAATATTATTTCGTTGAAATATATATGATACTGTCCTCTTTATCTTATTTCACTAGTCACGTTTTGTCATTATGCGAACTTTAGTGTTATGATCTGTGGTATTATCTTCAGTTTTAACGTAAATTGTATTGTATCATTAGTTTCCTTTAGTAATTATTCGGTAGTTTTATAACTACCTATTTCTTAGCTTGTTAAAATGGTACGCTAGTCATCTGTGGTCGCGTACTGGGATATATATATATATATATATGTATATATAGATGTATATATATATATATGCATATATAGTTTTTGTCTGTCACGGTGAATTTATTCTGTGATGTTTGCGGAAAGGGAAATTATTTCTACGAGGATCAGCGACTTCCAAGAATTATTAGCGTTGAAATATATAATGATGGAGCAATGTCCCCCCTCCCCCAAATCCTTTAATTAACGGAATATGTGACACGTTCGACATTGTCCCCGACATAAGGTCGAGAACAGAAGAACTTAATTTGACCGTAAAGGTGTTTATAGTCTCCAAGACTTCAACTTAGACCCATTCTTGGTTCACATATTTATTTATATCTTGGTATATCATCGCGTAGTAACATAAGATAAGTTTCTATCTCGTTATATTTCATTTCACAGTCTGGTTAAGTTTCATTGCTGTATTGATTTGTCTATATTTTTCGATTCCATAGATCTTGGGAATTGCGTTGACAACAAAT
>OZ024745.1:21148391-21150891 GCA_964016885.1 Eledone cirrhosa | reverse complement strand
AGGGTGATGGGGAGTAAGACTACGATGGTTTCGGTGAGGGTGATGGGGAGTAAGACTACGATGGTTTCGGTGATGGTGATGGGGAGTAACACTACGATGGTTTGGGTGAGGGTGATGGGGAGTAAGGCTACGATGGTTTGGGTGAGGGTGATGGGGAGTAAGACAACGATGGTTTGGGTGAGGGTGATGGGGAGTAAGACTACGATGGTTTCGGTGAGGGTGATGGGGAGTAAGACAACGATGGTTTGGGTGAGGGTGATGGGGAGTAAGACTACGATGGTTTGGGTGAGGGTGATGGGGAGTAAGACAACGATGGTTTGGGTGAGGGTGATGGGGAGTAAGGCTACGATGGTTTGGGTGAGGGTGATGGGGAGTAAGACAACGATGGTTTGGGTGAGGGTGATGGGGAGTAAGACTACGATGGTTTCGGTGAGGGTGATGGGGAGTAAGACTACGATGGTTTCGGTGATGGTGATGGGGAGTAACACTACGATGGTTTGGGTGAGGGTGATGGGGAGTAAGGCTACGATGGATTGGGTGATGGTGATGGGGAGTAAGGCTACGATGGGTGAGGGTGATGGGGAGTAAGACTACGATGGTTTGGGTGAGGGTGATGGGGAGTAACACTACGATGGATTGGGTGATGGTGATGGGGAGTAAGGCTACGATGGGTGAGGGTGATGGGGAGTAAGACTACGATGGTTTGGGTGAGGGTGATGGGGAGTAATACTACGATGGTTTGGGTGAGGGTGATGGGGAGTAAGGCTACGATGGTTTGGGTGAGGGTGATGGGGAGTAAGACAACGATGGTTTGGGTGAGGGTGATGGGGAGTAAGACTACGATGGTTTGGGTGAGGGTGATGGGGAGTAAGACAACGATGGTTTGGGTGAGGGTGATGGGGAGTAAGGCTACGATGGTTTGGGTGAGGTTGATGGGGAGTAAGACTACGATGGTTTCGGTGAGGGTGATGGGGAGTAATACTACGATGGATTGTGTGATGGTGATGGGGAGTAAGGCTACGATGGGTGAGGGTGATGGGGAGTAAGACTACGATGGTTTGGGTGAGGGTGATGGGGAGTAACACTACGATGGATTGGGTGATGGTGATGGGGAGTAAGGCTACGATGGGTGAGGGTGATGGGGAGTAAGACTACGATGGTTTGGGTGAGGGTGATGGGGAGTAAGACTACGATGGTTTGGGTGAGGGTGATGGGGAGTAAGACTACGATGGGTGAGGGTGATGGGGAGTAAGACTACGATGGTTTGGGTGAGGGTGATGGGGAGTAAGGCTACGATGGTTTGGGTGAGGGTGATGGGGAGTAAGACTACGATGGGTGAGGGTGATGGGGAGTAAGACTACGATGGTTTGGGTGAGGGTGATGGGGAGTAAGACTACGATGGTTTGGGTAAGGGTGATGGGGAGTAAGACTACGATGGGTGAGGGTGATGGGGAGTAAGGCTACGATGGTTTGGGTGATGGTGATGGGGAGTAAGACTACGATGGGTGAGGGTGATGGGGAGTAAGACTACGATGGTTTGGGTGAGGGTGATGGGGAGTAACACTACGATGGTTTGGGTGAGGGTGATGGGGAGTAAGACTACGATGGTTTGGGTGAGGGTGATGGGGAGTAACACTACGATGGATTGGGTGATGGTGATGGGGAGTAAGACTACGATGGTTTGGGTGAGGGTGATGGGGAGTAACACTACGATGGATTGGGTGAGGGTGATGGGGTGTAAGGCTACGATTGTTTGGGTGAGGGTGATGGGGAGTAAGACTACGATGGTTTGGGTGAGGGTGATGGGGAGTAAGACTACGATGGGTGAGGGTGATGGGGAGTAAGACTACGATGGTATGGGTGAGGGTGATGGGGAGTAAGACTACGATGGGTGAGGGTGATGGGGAGTAAGACTACGATGGTTTGGGTGAGGGTGATGGGGAGTAAGACTACGATGGTTTGGGTGAGGGTGATGGGGAGTAAGACTACGATGGTTTGGGTGAGGGTGATGGGGAGTAAGACTACGATGGGTGAGGGTGATGGGGAGTAAGACTACGATGGTTTGGGTGAGGGTGATGGGGAGTAAGACTACGATGGTTTGGGTGATGGTGATGGGGAGTAAGACTACGATGGGTGAGGGTGATGGGGAGTAAGACTACGATGGTTTGGGTGAGGGTGATGGGGAGTAAGACTACGATGGATTGGGTGAGGGTGATGGGGAGTAAGACTACGATGGTTTGGGTGAGGGTGATGGGGAGTAAGACTACGATGGGTGAGGGTGATGGGGAGTAAGACTACGATGGTTTGGGTGAGGGTGATGGGGAGTAACACTACGATGGATTGGGTGATGGTGATGGGGAGTAAGACTACGATGGTTTGGGTGAGGGTGATGGGGAGTAAGGCTACGATGGTTTGGGTGAGGGTGATGGGGAGTAACACTACGATGGATTGGGTGATGGTGATGGGGAGTAAGACTACGATGGTTTGGGTGAGGGTGATG
>OZ024745.1:21138391-21140891 GCA_964016885.1 Eledone cirrhosa | reverse complement strand
TGTATTATGATGGATGCTAGTTTCCTATTCTCATCTTACTGATGTTTTACTGAGTACAGAAATTGTTGTATTTTTCTTGTATTTTTTTGTATTTTTTATCAATTAACAGTTTTTCATAAGAATCGTGAAGATCGAAAATTGAATCAAGCTGTTCATTTAAAATCTACGGTGAAATACAGACATATGTACACACACACACACACACACACACACACACACACACACACACACACACACACACACACACACACACACACACACACACACACACACACACACACATATATATTCATATTAATATATGTACATATACATATAGACACACTTATATAAATACATAGGTATATAATCATATATATATATATATATATATATATATATATATATAAATTCAGCGAGAATCGCATTTTGGCATGTAGAAAAAGCGAAACGTAACGCAAATTCCGAGTCATGTTGGCAAACGCTCCATAGTCTAAAAGACCAGAGCAATAAACATAGGTTAAAAGGCCATACAAACTGAGAAGGCGGTCAAGAAGCTATAGACCACCTAAGCCAAAAAACAAGTAAAGCTAAACAGGTCAGACAAAATAAATAACATAATCATATATATATATATACATATACATATATATATATAACAAACCTGGACCCTTGGAATTGATGATAAAGTCCAGTACAGGGTTTCTGCGACACCTAAATCAATATCACTTTCTGCTTAAAACAATAAGCTTTTGGCATAATGATCAAACAAGGAATATCACGTTATCAACAGGTATTTTGTTCTGCCAGGTATTTTGTTCGCCAGTATTGTGGATGACAGAGTGCTCCGTAAAAGCACATGTGTAACTCACAGGAAAAAACCCCAGATTTTGGCAAATGAATTCAGTATGTGTAAATCATGCAAAAAATTGCATAAATAGCACAAATCAAATAAGCTCTCTATATAAATATATATATATATAAATATATATATATAAATATATATATATAAATATATATATATATAAATATATATATATAAATATATATATATAAATATATATATATAAATATATATATATATATATACAATATATTAATAAATAGAAACTATATTTATAAAACCATAATTATTTTATTATATATATTTCAAGGTCAACCAAGTCAAATTTTGGTGCGATTTCATCAGATAAAATACAAATTTGTTTTATAAATATTGATATACCCGCATAAAGACAACCTTAACGGTTGAGGTTCGCTGGGTAGTGGTTGCCCTTGAAATATATATAATAAAATAATTATGGTTTTATATATATAGTTTCCATTTATTAATATATTCAATATTTACTCCACTAAGCTGTTGAGTGCTTTATATCAGTTATAACATTTTTTAAGCTTGTTGAACCCCAACAAATTAAATATAACCTCTGCATATATATATATATATATATATATATAGTAATAATAATAATAATAATAATATGATTCCAGTTCCTCAGTGAAGTAACAACCCAACCAGGAACTGGGCATATCAGCGTATTGACAAAGTTAAACACCTCAACAACATGCGTACTCGTCTCTACCGCACTAATTCCAACTGCCTGAAGAGGTCACAGCCAAAGATGGCTGTCTCCGAAATATATATATAACAGTAATAAACGAAGCCAAATTAAAAACATTTGAATTATTTATTTTATTTTATTTTACATTACTCCGGAGTAACCAAACTAACCTGCGCACTTCGTCGAGTGCTCCAATCTGCATACTGAGGTGTTGGTATACAACCAACATATACTAAAAAAAAAATATATATATACCCTACTAGTAACCTTCGATGTCATCAATTTATATTCCAATGTCCTACACAACCTAGGTATAGAGGCAATACAATTCTGGCTTGAAAATTTCCCTAGTGAGCCTCCACAGCGCATCCCTAAAGAATTTGTGTTGGAGGGACTCAAAATCATCTTGGAAAACAATTTCTTCGAATTCAATGCCAAATACTACAGACAGAAATATGGGACTGCCATGGGCACGAAAGTAGCCCTCTCGTACGCCATCCTTGTCATGGGATATTTGGAAACGACTCTCTACCGAAAAGTTCTAGACAAATACGGCAACCCCCTCTACCAACACATAGAAAAGAACTGGAAGAGATATCTGGACGACTGCTTCATCCTCTGGCATGAAAGTATAGATAGACTGATTGAGTTTAAAACCTTTCTGAATGTACTCAACACAAACTTACAATTCACAATGGATTACAGCCATGAACAACTCACTTTCCTCGACATCCTCATCAAGAAAAAAACAACAACAAAATAGAAACGGACATATACTACAAACCCACAGACTCCAAACAATACCTTCCATTCAACTCGTGCCACCCTAGACACACCAAAATGGCAATTCCTAGTAACCTAGCCAAAAGGATCTGCACAATAGTTTCAGATAAATACACATGCTACACACGACTAGAAGAATTAAAAAACACACTTATCAACAGAAACTACCCACCATC
>OZ024745.1:21123391-21133391 GCA_964016885.1 Eledone cirrhosa | reverse complement strand
CAAAGAGAGATAGTTATACTGAAATATATGTTGACTTGAACATTAGTAAGGAGGAGGAGGAGGGGGGGGGGAGAAGGAGGAGAAGAAGAAGAAGAAGAAGAAGAAGAAGAAGAAGAAGAAGAAGAAGAAGAAGAAGAAGAAGAAGGAGAATGAGAAGAAGAAGAAGAAGAAGAAGAAGAAGAAGAAGAAGAAGAAGAAGAAGAAGAAGAAGAAGAAGGAGAAGAAGAAGAAGAAAAAGAAGAAGAAGAAGAAGAAGAATGCTATTGTGACATTTTACATTGAGTTCAAATCCTGCAATGGGTCAACTTTGCCTTTCGTCATTCTGAGTTCAATAAAATAAAGTATCAATCAGAACTAGAGTCGATTTAATCGACTGTTCCACTCCACCAAAATTGTTGGCCATGTGCCTGAATCAGAAATCAATATTGTGTGTTGATCGGCGATATCGGTAGAACATCGGACAACATGCTTTTCGACATAGAGTTCCACCCCTTTACTTCCTGAGTTCAAATCCCACCAAGATAAGTTTTGCCTTTCATCCTTACGGGATCGATAAAATAAAGTACCAGTAACAAACAGGGGTCAATTTAATTAAGTTTCCCCTCTTCAAAAATTGTTGGCCTTGTGCTTAAATCAGAAACCGGATTGGCAGTATCGCTAGAGGGTCGGATGCCATGCTTTGCAGCATAGAGTTACGGCCCTTTATGGTCTGAGTTGAAATCTCGCCGAGGTTAACTTTGTCTTTCATCCTTACGGGGACAAATAAAATAACGTACCAGTAATACACTGGGATAATTGCTGGCTTTGTGCCAAAAGTAGAAACAATTATTATTAAGTGCCCATTCCACTACAGGGATTAGGTCTGAGTCTTTTCTGTACGTCTTCGATTTCTTTGTTTTATTTTATCTTATATTTCAAAAAATTACATAGAAATTACACACAATTTACCGTGCCTAGTAGTAGAAATGATCTTATTCATTATTTTGTTTCATTTTTTTTCCGTTGTATTTTGCTATTGCCTTTTCTTGACATCTTGCCATAGTTTGTTGGTTACTAGCAAAAATATTTAATAGCAGCTGGTAAAGTGGGATGGAAATAGAAAATGAAAAGTTGAAAAAGAAAGAAAGATTAAGCAATGAAATATAGGAAAAGGAGAGGGACAGTCACTACACCCTAGACTGAGCAGTGTCTCAACCTCGCTCTGTGGACAAAACGGTTACCATCATATCTTAGAATCCTATTTGCAGTTATATATATATATATTTAAATAGTTTTTTTGTTGTTTCTGTCTTCTTCTGTATATCTTTAAATTTTATTTGAAAACAGTTTTATTTTGAAAGCAAAATTAGAATTTGTATTTTCGCTCTAACATAGCGGATACGTAAATGTATTCGTGAGTTTTATATCAAATAATAATTGTTTCTACTATTGGCACAAGACCAGCAATTACCCAGTACATTACTGGTACTTTATTTTATCGACCCCGTAAGGATGAATGGCAAGGTTAACCTCGGCGAGATTTGAACACAGAATGGCAAGGGCTGTAACTCTATGCGTCAAAGCATGGTGTCCGACACTCTACCGATACTGCCAATCCAAATAATAATAATATTCGATTCGTTTGCAAGCAGACAGAATCATTTTGTTTACTTAATCTTTCTTAGCAATTTGTATTAGCTTGTATTTCTTTATTCTTAACAGTAGATAATTTATAATAATTTTCGAGTTACAGAAGACCTTTACTTATTCAAATTCATTGTCTACATAATATTTCTGTCCCTACGTCTCTAGCTATTGCTTTTCTTATTTTCCTGTCTATTCTTGTTAATTGTTTTAGCAACCATTTCGGAATATTTAAGTAGAACTTATTACTAAAACTACCACAATTATTTGTGTTATATGTTTAATTCATTTATTCTTGTGTATATGAAGGTTTTAGTTTGGTTTAATTTCTTCATCTAACACAATGATCTAATAATGTTTTATTTTTCCCCGTAGCTGCCTGATATATTATAACATATGTTACATATGAACAAATTAAAAAGTTCTAGGTCCACGAGAAACACTGAAATGGCCTACCTGTTACCGAACCTTGATGTAACATGATACAGGTTTTTATTAGTTTACTTTCAAAACAGTATTACTCACACACTTTCTCGAGCTACTGAATCCCTGTTTGTATATAACAGTGTTTCTAGCTATTTATTTAACGTACAGCTTGAGATGTTCTTATATAAAATTTGGTTGATTGTCTTCCATTTGTATCTGAGTGATTAGAGGGAGATCCCAAGGAATATATACGTAAATAAGACCACCATTGCTCCAAACGTTCCACAAACATTCAGCAAAAACGCTAAATCGAACGCCAAACTGTAGCCATGACTCTGGCCAAAAAAACTGTACTCACTCTCGAAATTCAGCAAACCAAACGCGGACCACCCATCTTCCCAAACTCGGCATACGCAATCGGACCGCATACGAAATCGGACCGCAACAGCCACCAAATAGAGAAAACAGACATATTTCCTAATAGAAACGTGGTTCGTCCTCTTATCAACCTCGCTTTATTCAAATTAATTATGTACCAGTTATTCAAGGTATAATTATTTAGTTGTAGATGCTATCTTTATTAAAGATTTCTTTTAGACCTTTGATTTTGTGTCTTTTCTTTCTTTAGTTGCTATGTTGTATTGCTTTAATATTCCCACATTTTGTTTTGGGATTAATGTTGATGACTTAATTAAGAATTAGAATATTCTTCTTTTGTTTACTTTATGTCTCTCTATGGTTATTTCCCACGTTGTTTGCTGGGGATTAGATATTCCTATATGAGTAGTTATACGGAAGTACCCACAATAATTATGCCTATTATGTCTGATCAATATTTATCTATAGGGTGGTGGATAAGCAGTATCGGTGGAACGTCGGACAACATGCTTTATGGCCCGGAGTTACGGCCCTTTTCGATCTAAGTTCAAATTCTGTTGATTTTAGCTTTGCCTTTCATCCTTACGGGGTCGATAACATAAAGTACCGGTAATGCACCAGGTTTCATCTAATCGACTTTCCCCTCCCCCAAAAGTGTTGGCCTTGTTCCTATATCAGAAACCAATATTTATTTATCCTCTTGATATTGAACTTCGTGTCTGTTTTCACTAAAACTATATTGTCCAAGGTTGCGCTTTCTTTTTAACGATTCTTTATGCTATTTTAATTGTATATTTTGGAGTGTCTTTCCCTGGCCCATAACCTTCTATCGGTTGTATGTTTTTATAACTATTTATACCATCAGATTGTCATATTCAGAATTTCCATCTTTAGAATTTATTTTTAGATATGTCTCTTATTCCTTTTTATTCATATATTTGTCTGTGCCGTTATCTTTCGACTTTTGTTCATCACTATTCTACAGGTATGCTAAGGTTTCTTTTTTTTTCCTCTTTACTTTTATTGTTTCGCTTGAGCTAGATCTATATTCGTGGTTTCCGTTCTCAACCAGATTTTTAGTCTCGTTGCTTGCTTTGTTGTTTTTCGTTGTTTTAATTTGCCTTATGTACTCTTTCTTCGGCCTGTCCTATTTCTATGAATGATTTTATTCTTATATTTGAGAATGTACAGTATCATATATTCGTAAATTATCTAGTCTACTGGGATCAAGAGTTTGTTTTAGATTAGTGTTTTGTTTTCTTTCCAGAAATTATGCGTTTAATTCGTAGTATAGTAGTTTTTAAGAAAGTGTTTAGCTGTACTATATGCATGTAATATTTAAATACATTCCTTTCTGTCTATTTAGATCAGTGTTTAGCTATAATACGAAAGTCGTTTAAGAGGTCCATAGGCTGACTATGAAGGAGTGATGCTAATGCTGTGAAATCTGCATGCATTAATTTCAACATATCTTATTGATAACTGCATTGTTTCTTTCCAAGGACTATATTGAAAAATAAACCCCATTTGGTCAGTCCATGAGAGTATCTTGGTCAGCCAATGAACTTTTCAACCGAGCCTCGTATATGGATGAATGGCAAAATTTACCCAGTGTGCAGAGAACCGATTAACGGAAAGCATTCCATCCGACGTGCTAAGGACTCTGCCAATTCACCTATATAGAAGACATTTCCAGAAGACAATAATGAAGTTCTAGGATGTTCTATGTTTATTTTAATTAATTCTTAACTCTTTACTTTTCAGTGATAATCTAAAATTCTTTGGGAGGGTTTCAAAAATTGGATTAATTGGATTTAGTGAATTGAAAAATCTATAAACTGACATTGTCCTAGGAATTAAAGTTTAACTTTCTTTTCAATGATATATAGATATATATATATATATAACTACTGTCTAAGCTTCCGTAGTCTAGGGACAAAGGGAAAAAATGAGTTCGCTCTTCGAAGGATATTTCTTCAAACGACATATAAAGTTAAACGTTAATGTTTTCGATAATGTCTGTTGATCGAAGTTTTTCAATTCACTAACTCTAATAAATGAAACCTTACATTCGTATTAGTATGCAGAATGCTTTTGTAGAGTATTTTCTTTCTACCGTGTTATTAAGAAACTACAATATAGCTATAGAATCAGTGAAAAAACAATGAGAAAAAATACTCTGGCTAGTAAAGCTAAAAATACTTGTGTTATGGAACATAGCTGATTGTGGGGATGAATTCTATTTCGGAACTTAAATACGAACATCACAGTAATGCGTAGTTGTTTGAAAAGTGTGGAAGTTTAAGAGGAGGGGAAAAGCTTTACGAATAACATATCGGAGTTAGTATGGTTTTAAAATATAAAATTACATATATATATATCGTTATCTATATAAATGTGGATGTATTGATGTATATATTCCACACTACTTTTGTTAAAGAATGGATTACTAATTTGAATAATGGGTTTAATAGTCTTAATCAGTTATATATATATATAGAAGTAGTAACACAACAGTTAGTACCATACCAAGAACAATTGTTTCACCTTAGCGGATCTTCAGCTCGTATCTTCAGCTTGTATTAGTGATGGTGATGTTGATGGTAGTGTTTTTGTGGTGTAAAGACGGGGTGTTGTAGCGGAAAAATGGTGTGTTGCAGGAGTTAATCGTAGTCATGGTAATGGTTGTGGGTTTATGTGTGAATATGTGCCCACGATGCTATACAGGACCTGACGGTTACGAAACAAATTTCTCGAATTACTGGTTTATACATACATGCAACATTATATATGTCCGAGCCGAAGATCCGCTAAGTTGAAACAATTGTTCTCGGTATGGTAAACTAACTGTTGTGTTACCACTTCTACTTAACTCGTCCCATGGACTGAGTGCTCTACCACTACGGATATTACCTTCCAGTGTTCTACCTTTATATATATATATATTTATATATATATATTGTGTGTGTGTGTGTGTGTGTGTGTGTGTGTGTGTGTGTGTGTGTGTGTGTGTGTGTGTGTGTGTGTGTGTGTGTGTGTCTGGGTGTGGGTGTGTGTATACATACATATATATATACAAGGAGTACTAGACAGAAAGGTAAATAGTTAGAAGTGAAGTATATATCTTTCAGTTCGAACATTGCATATTTCAGTTTTTCAATCAACTGAACTACCTACTTATTGCATTATAGCCCACATATACGTTCATCAATTACAGAATGTTCGAGCAGAATTAACTCAACACAATGTCTGACAAGGTTGACTCAGAATTACGGGTGCAATCGAAGCTTAGCTTTCATGTAGTTTCCTTTTCCTTAATTTAACTCACAGTTGGTTAGATCCTAGATACGGAAGTTGGAGGGTGGCGGGGGTGTTGGTGGAAGAAGTAATCGTATTAGTGATGGTGATGTTGATGGTGGTGTTTTGTGGTGTAAAGACGTTTTGTGGTGTAAAGACGTTGTAGCGGAAAAATGGTGTGTTGCAGAAGTTAATCGTAGTCGTGGTAATGGTTATGGGTTTATGTGTGTATGTGTCCACGATGCTATACAGGAGCTTTTGACAGAAATTTATACAGGAGCTAAATTGAGTGACACAACTCCAAGTGATTAGCAATTTTTAGACACCCTAATCAATGAAACAATTGTTATTGTTAATACTGTAAATAAAACCCTTTTTTGTACTGTTGACCATGTTATTCTTCACTCTTTCACTATATATATATACATATATATATATATATATATATATATATATATATATATATATATATATATATATACATATATACATATATATATATGTATATATATGTACATATATGATGGCTACCCCCTCGTTATCGAATATGCCCATTGCACGATATATATAATTATCAATTAATGCTATCGTGCAATGCCTGTGCGTGAAGATATTTTTTAAAGTGAAGAAAGACTGTGCACTGAGCCAATCCCACTCTCCGAGCGACAGTAGCTATAACCCGAAAAGAAGAAAAGATCAACATCATCGGTAACTACTGAGCCGCAGGTTTTATGTCAGAGTTATCCCAGTTTCCTGAGTTGCCTTCTCCTAGACGAATGCCCTGACAAAGGCTAGGGTTCGTTCACTCCCAGTGGTTTAACCGCGCGATCGGGTATCCAGCCCGAATATTTATATATATATATATATATATATATATATATATATATATATATATATATATATATAAATATATATATATATATATATATACACACATATGTATGTGTTCGCATGTATCTGTGTATTTCTTTATATTGTTTATAACTCCCTATGGTAGAGTAACCACTGAAGTGTAGTGAGTGCTGGATAGCTATCATTACTCAAACTTCTTGCCATCCTAGCCACCTCTTCTACGGCTTTGATATAAATACCCCTCTGCCTTTGTGGTATTTTTTCTTGGTTGTAAGAGGCTTAGCTCTGTTTCTTGACCGCTGTATCACATGATTGACTCCCCCTCCGCCTTTCGGGATTCTATCTCGCGTCCTACGGATGTGTTTTGAAACTCTAAATGAGGTATCCTCTTGATAAGTCGGCAAACCTCACAAAAATACTGTATCTCTGTGATGTAGTGTTTTTGCATAATATGCCACGAAACTACGTAGTCGAGGAGTAATTAAGGAATTTAGGTATGGTATATGTTATTAATTATATCTAATATTTCTTCTTTCTTTATAATGTATTATATATATATATATATATGAAAATGTTCAAGACCCCGACGGCAGAGCTGAAGCCGTTTCGACGGCTATTTATGGACTCTTGGAACATTTTCCTATTACCCACTCTACTACCTTAAGTATTGAGTACTCTGGTGCGTTATGGTCCACCTGGTTCCTTACCACACGTCCTTCGTTATATATATATATATATATATATATATATATATATATATATATAAATAGTCGGGTTGAATACCCGATCGCGCGGTTATATTAAACCGCCTGTGCCACCGCCCTTAAAAAAACTGTGGCCCAGGCGGTTTAATTTAACCGCGCGATAGGGTATTCAACCCGACTATTTATATATATATATATATATATATATATAACGAAGGACGTGTGGTAAGGAACCAGGTGGACCATAACGCACCAGAGTACTCAATACTTAAGGTAGTAGAGTGGGTATATATATATTATAGAACAAACTTGGTATAAATATCCCAGGGTTTAAAGCAGTCAGTCCACAGCGCGAGTCATGTATAATCAGTTAGAATGGTGACATATACATGTACTTACGTTTCGTTGGGTCATTTACCCAACTCATTCCGGCTGTCATAATTATGACAGCCCGAATGAGTTTGAGTAGAGAAGCCAACATACATAAATACCTGTATTCGTCGCTGTAGCAACTGATTTTAGATATAAATATATAAATATTGGGTTGTAACATAGATTCCCGCCGTTCTGTTATTAAGAAGTCTTATAGGAACGGCGGGAATGTATGTTACAACACAATATATATATATATGTTTGTATGGTTTAGTTCAACAGAGGCTGATGAAGTAAATAGGCAGAGAAACATCTAGATGCACAGTGAGGCAATCTGTGGTATATATACCATTTTATTTATATATATATTTATATATATATATTTTATTTATACAGTGAGGCAATCGGTGGTATATATACCACATTTTATTTATATATATATTTATATATATATATTTTATTTATATAGTATATTATGCTTACCAGTTGTGTAATTCCTGTAGATATACAACTGTAACACCGACTACATTTTAAGTCTCTCAGCATTGCCTAGATTCGTGTTCGAATATATCGAATATATCGAATATATATATATATATATATATATATATATATATATATATATATATATATATATATATATGTATATGCATCTATATCTATATATATATGTATGTATGTATATGCATGTATATATATATATGTATCTCTCTCTCTCTCTCTCTCTCTCTCTCTCTATATATATATATATATATATATATATATATATATATATATATATATATATATATATATACGTGTGGGTGTATAATATGTATGTATATATAGAGAAAGAGAGAGAATATATTTAGTTCAGTCACACATACATATGTATAGGTTAACTTTTGTTAGTAGCGACTTTCGTGTCGCCAGATATTTGTGAGGAAAGACCGCTGGGAGGAAATCGATGCTGAAATCTAATGAAGAAATAGCTTAATGCACGGAAGTTGTACGTTCTATGGTGGAGATAGTGGTGGTGGTGGAGGCTGTGGTGGTGTATGTGTCGGGGAGGAGGTTGTGGTAGTGGGGGAGGGGGGTCGAGCTGGTGGTGGTGGAGATGGTGGTGGTGGTGGAGATGGTTGTGGTGATGGTCCCGGTCGTGTTGGTGGTTGTGGTGGTGTTGGTGGTGTGGTGGAGGAGGAGCTGGGGGTGGTGGAGAGGTTTTTGGTGGTGGTGGTGGTAGTGGTGTTGATGGTGTTGGTTGTGGAGGTGATGGGGCGGTTGGAGATGGTGGTGGAGGAGGAGCTGGTGGTGGTGGTGTGATGGGAGTGGTGGTGTTGGAAGTGGTGGTGGTGTTGCAGGTTGTGGTGGTGTTAGTTGTGGTGGTGGTGGTGGTGGTTTTTTTTTGGGGGGGGGGATTCATGAACACAACCAGCACCAGCAACAAAAACACCACCACCATTATACACCATCATCATCACTACTACAATCACCGCAATCTTTGATGAAATTTTACAAAAGGCAACCTCTGTCTACTCACTCATCCTGCTAGAAAAAGCTGTCAAATTTGTGTTATAACACTCTAAAATACTGTATAAAGGACTAATGTAGAAGATAATGTTGACAAAAAAAACTGTCTACAAAAGGAGACTGTCATGGCTTCATATGGTTGATAAGGATAGATCTGGGACTAAACAAAAACAACAACCACAACACTGGTATGATGTAATCCCAGTCAAAAGCTTATTTTCTAAACATATTCAAATCGGATTATCACGAGGTAACCATTTTTTTTTTCGAGTATCGTCAATTAAAATAGCAGCACAATTTTTAAATCACATTCTACCACATTAAAATTGAAATGAGAGAGACATTAGATAATCTTCTCTGTCTTTCTGGTAAGACAAGATAACGTCAGGCAAACTTTTGACCCTAAGTCTGCATATTCCAGTGTTGACCTGCGTTGAAAACCAACTAGCAACGCTATCAAATATCCTTATATATTTCGTGTTCAACTGAGTTCCTTTCAGAAATGATTTCTCAGGTTGAATAATTAATTTTCGTTTTTGTTTTTTCCCTTTCCGTTGAACATTTTGTAAAATGAAATAAATAACAATATATATGCACCACAAGGGTAGCAGATGCAGGATATTGCAAGGACAAATTACAAGAAACATTGACGATTTCAGAAATATGCTTGAGAAAAACACAGTTGAGAAACAATATATTATATGAGAAACGTCAAACGAGATTAAAAAAAACTAAGAAACAAAAATAAATGATCGCTTATTATAACACCTTTATTTGACTCCGTCAACGCCAACACAGAATTGTTAACTGTGCCCAGATTTTAATCTATCTGAAAGATG
>OZ024745.1:21113391-21118391 GCA_964016885.1 Eledone cirrhosa | reverse complement strand
AGGTTGCTCCAGTTTACTCAGCGGTAGAAATGAGAATGGCCCGGCGTTGCTCGGTATTGGTATTTGCTCCAGGGTTCTTATATATTTGATATATATTTATCCTTATGGAGCCTCGTGAAATAAATACGTCTGTTTATATTTTGTTATTGTGTATGCAAAACTATCTGTACAAAAATATCTGAATATATATATATATATATATATATATATATTAAAATAACAGATTAAAGTTTAAGCAAAGAATCGCTGCTTTCACCCTTAACGGGATCTGCTGAAACTAAAAAAATGAATCTGTGAACGCAGAAGTAAATATTTGGAAAAACGTTACATACTATATATATATATATATATATATATATACACTGTACACACACACAGACACACACACACACTGTACACACACACACACACACACACACAGCGTCATAATGTCGTAATGCAGATAGCCAGACAAAGAGACAGATATTATAAGGGCGCAACGTTAACGCTTTAAAGACTCTATATCTATCCCCAGAACGTTCAATAACTGGGTAAGTTATTGGGAAAACGGAGGAGGGGAGGGAAGGAAAATAGAAGGGAAAGGGAAGAAAAGAGAAAACAGCGAAAAAACAACAACAAACCGAGGAATGTGCGAGCAACTTCAGGTAAGAAAATCGAAGACCACAACGATAACTGAACTTAAAGACACGACTATTTATTACAGAAATTGCTTCTTCATACGAATGAAACAGTCCCAATCCTATAAAAAACATTTCAGCAAAACCAGGCAACATTGATACAAAGGCTGACACCTGGACTTACAGGGCACATACAACAAATACAGACAGCCCAGCAGGCCGAATATCCAGTCAGCACAGTCCCAGCAACTACAACAGTCTTGCCAACAATAGGGCAGATGTATCCGGTACAACAAGCATAATAACAGCAAATATCCAGGGTCTTTATCCGAAAACAAAACAGTCTAAAGTCCCTTTCTTGGAAGAATTAGCAACAGAAAACAACTCCAAAATAATTGGAATTACTGAAAGTCATCTCAACGAAAACATCCGCAACAGCGAAATCTCAATCAATGGATTCAACATCTTCAGATGTGATAGACAAGTCAGATCCCATGGGGGCGTTATCATGTATTTCCATGATACCTATGCATGCATAGAACTTGTCAATGAATCAAATGCCTACTGCAACCTGCTGTGCATAACAATCATCCAACTTAATACAGTTGTAACAATAATGTACAGACCGCCAAACAGCCCAACATTATCCTTCACTGAGCCACTGACAAAGCTCCAACAAATTCTGGGAAACATGGCGAGTCCAATGCCAGACATTATCCTCCTTGGTGACTTCAACTTCCCTAACATCATCTGGCCACATGGACACATACTAAAACTGGGGACAAAAGCTGAACAAATACAGGCAGCCAAACTGTTGGAAGTCACAGAGAAATTATACCTCAAACAAATGATGACAGAAGCAACTAGAAATAATAATACGATCGACTTGGTTTTCACCAACAACGAGGACACGCTATTTGACCTTCACTCAACCCCAACAATCCTTTCAGACCACAATATTATTGAAATGCATTTACACATTGGTAATGAGCCCAATGCCACAACTCTTAAACAAAAGGACATGCCAAAGCTATGCAGGTATGATTATCACCAGGCAAATTGGGAAACTATTAACAACCAGTTACAAATCATTGACTGGGATCTCTACCTTACTGGGCCAGATAAACACAAAAAATTCTTTAACAAGATAGAAGAAATATGTGCAAAAAATATTCCTCTTAAGAAAACCAAATCCACAAAAAAACCTGAACCACGGGAGCGAAAGATCCTGATGCGCAAAAGGTCAAGACTAAGAAACAAAACATCTAAGCTGACATCAAAACATGAACTACAGAAAGTCCTTGACCAAATATACAGATTAGAAGACAATCTAAAACAACACTATGATGAAGAACGTAACAATGCAGAAAAGAGAGCCATAGAAAACATCAAGAAAAATCCAAAATATTTCTACAGTTTTGCAAAGAAATACTCGAAAACCAAGTCAACAATAGGACCTCTCCAGAGACAAAATGGAGATGTAGTGAATAACCCTATTGAAATGGCAGAAATGTTGGGTCAACAGTATGAAAGTGTCTTCAGTGAGCCATCTAAAACCATGACGATCCATGACCCAGGAGAATTCTTCAAGGATATCGACCATACTAAACCTACCCTATCCGACATTGATTTCAACCCAGAAGATATAGAAAGAGCCATAGACAAGCTCTCCATGCACTCGGCCGCGGGGCCTGATGTTTTCAATGCCATGATACTTAAAAACTGCAAGGTACAATTGTTGAAACCCCTTTACATGATATGGAAGGAATCTATGGAGAATGGCAAAATACCAAATACATATAAAGAAGCACACATAACTCCAATACATAAAGGGGACAGCAAATCAAAACCAAAGAACTACCGACCAATCTCACTGACATCACACATTATCAAGGTCTTCGAAAGAATAGTTCGTGGAAAACTGGTTGAGTTCCTGGAATCCAACAATCTGATGAATTGCAACCAGCATGGATTCAGGTTAGGTAGATCATGTCTTTCCCAACTACTGGCACACCATGACCAAATCCTAGAAAATCTAGAGAATGGATACAACACAGATGTTATTTACCTCGACTTTGCCAAGGCATTTGACAAGGTAGATCATGGCATCCTGGGACACAAACTTCGAAAGCTAGGAGTAGGAGGAAAAGTTGGTACATGGATACATGAGTTCCTTACAAATAGAACTCAAACAGTCACTGTGAATGGAACCCATTCAACACCATCACCTGTGACCAGCAGTGTTCCTAAGGGTACAGTACTCGGCCCGATCCTGTTTCTCATCCTCATCTCTGACATAGATGAAGATACAACCAGCAACGTCTCATCCTTTGCTGATGACACCAGGGTCATGAGACAAATCAAAGACGAGGTGGATACAGAGGCCTTACAAAAGGACCTGACCACCATATACAAATGGCAGGAAACAAACAACATGTTCAATGATAAGAAGTTTGAACTAATTCGCTACGGAACAGATCAAGATCTGAAAAATACAACAAACTACAGAAACCCATCAGGACAACAAATAATGGAAAAACAGTGTGTGAAAGATTTAGGCATCCACATGGGAACCAGCCTAAAATTCTGAGAACACCTTGACTCAGTCTGTCTTACTTCAAGAAAGTACAGCGGGTGGATCTTGCGCACTTTCAAATCAAGAGATACCTCAACAATGAAGACCCTCTGGAAAAGTATGATACTTCCGAGGATTGACTACTGTTCTCAGTTGTGGTCACCAACAACAAAGGGCCAACTATCTAAGATGGAATCGCTCCAAAGAAATTTTACCTCATACTTCTCAGAAACGAGGGACCTGGACTATTGGCAAAGACTCAAAACCTTGAAGATGTACTCAATAGAAAGAAGATTTGAGCGATACCGAATTATATACATTTGGAAAATGATAGAGCAAAAGGTACCAAACTTTGGTATCAAAACCTACCACTCACTGCGCCACGGAAGACGCTGCCAGCTACCACCAATCAACAAAAAGGCTGGCCAGGCAGCAAAAACCCTGCGAGAGTCAAGTCTGTTGGTTCGAGGGGCACAACTATTCAACTCCATTCCGGTACATGTCAGAAATCTATCAGGATGCAGTGTGGAATCATTCAAATTGCAGCTGGATAGATACTTAAGCACCATTAAAGATAAACCCCATCTCCCAGGATATACACAACGAGCACAAACTGACTCAAACTCGCTCCTACACATGTCAAAATTAAACAGAGAATCCAACCTGGCAACCACACCAGACTCTGAGGGTGGAGTCTTCGACTTGGCCTGAGCATGGACTCAAACTCAAATGAAATGAAATGAAATGAAATATGTAATAAAGAGGCCTATACTCTACCAATAAATTGAGTTACGTTGAGTTTACACCACCACCACCAACACCACCACTATAACCACCACCAACACCACCACTACCACCACCACCACCGCTATAACCACCACCACCACCACTATAACCACCAACACCACCACTACCACCACCACCACCACTATAACCACCACCACCACCACTATAACCACCAACACCACCACCACCACTATAACCACCACCATCACCACTATAACCACCACCACTACCACCATCACCACTCGGGAACCTACATATTACACACACACACACATATATATATATATAAAGACTACAGTTGCATTTTCGATTTCTTTTCCTTATACCTTCACCCGTGTAGGACATCTCATTTTTTTTATTTAAAAAAAATCCTTTTCTTATAAGTATATATATATGTAAAACAAAGCGGGTGTGGTAAGATAAGAGGGGGACAATAACGTACCAGAGTACTCGATACTTGGTGTAATAGAGTAGGTATTATGAAAAGATTCAGGGCCCCGACGGTTGAGACCCGACTGTTTCGACAGCTGTCAGATCTAGCTGTCGAAACAGCCGGAGCTGTCGGTGTCCTGAATCCTTTCATATAATTCGCACCGTTTCCTTTCGCTATATGTCTCTCCACCACTCCCCTACACACCTTTTGAACTCTCACCTGAAGAAGGGCTTATGCCCGAAACGTCGTCCCCCACCTACCCCCCACTCTCCTGAGCGTGAATTTAATAAACATTTATCGTACTGCCTCTCTGTTCTGTCCCTGTTCAATTTTTCATTATACATAACACACGCTCACACGGCCTCCATCCTTGGAACTTAACTTAACAACCGGCTCAACCCCGATCTAATCCGCCGTGACCTTTCTCCGAACTTTACACACCTTCCCACACTTTGTCTTTCCTTCCACGCATTACCTAACTTTTCATTCGCACCGTTTCCTTTCGCTATATGTCTCTCCACCACTCCCCTACACACCTTTTGAACTCTCACCTGAAGAAGGGCTTATGCTCGAAACGTCGTCCCCCACC
>OZ024745.1:21105891-21110891 GCA_964016885.1 Eledone cirrhosa | reverse complement strand
TTCTACCGATACTGCCAATCCACCGCCCTTCCTTGAAATCAGAATGTAATGGAACGTAACTATATACCACAAAGCATGTTGTCCGTTGTTCTACCGATACTGCCAATCCACCGCCCTTCCTTGAAATCAGCGACATAGTAGATGGAATAGGAACAAAAAGCCGCTAAATCTTCTAATCACCCCTCGTTGGTTCGCAAAATTATTTAATGTTGTCCAGGGTGTACTACATTTTCAAAAAACACAAGATAGGTTCGACTGGAATATCATTGTTCATAGGTTCCGAGGCAAAAAAGAAAAACAGAACAACACAGAAAAGAAGAGCAACACAGCCAAGAGGTCTATTTGTTTACTTGGCATGTTAGAAGTAGCATGTTACATCTTAGCGTCGTAAAAAAGAACACCTTGTATAATATGATCCTAGATACAATTTATCTGAACAAAGGATGGTCACGACTGGAATGCCTTTTGATTACAGGATTACCTGATCAGAGCTGACATGGAGCTAAAAAAAAAAAAGGAACGATCGACTTTCGTCAAATCGGACCGAGGAAACAATGTTTCCGTTGGTCTTTCCAATTGCTAATACTATCTATCGGTCGCAACTCCAGGTAGAAGGAGCAACGTGAAATAAAATGACTTGCTCAAGGACATAACGCATCGCCCGGTTCAGGAATTGAACTCACAACCTCACGATTGCGTATCCAATTCTCTAACCACTCAGCCACACGCCTTCACCAATGGAGCTAAATGACGAGGAAATGAAAGGATCTAATGGATCGTTTTGTCCTGCCAGAAATATGATTTTAAAAGTACATATATAATTGTTTCTACTTTTGGCACAAGGCCAGTAATTACCCAGTGCATTACTGGTACTTTATTTTATCGACCCCGTAAGGATGAAAGGCAAATTTAACCTCGGCGCGATTTGAAATCAGAATGGAAAGGGCCGTAACTCTAAGCGTCAATGCAGAGTGTCCGACCCTCTACCGATACTGTCAAAGTGGAATCTTAGATACACTATGCCAAATTAATAGACAGAACGGTCATATGTTGAATGCGTTTGATCATAGGTCTGCTCTATAATGGGAGGGTCAGCTGAAAGTTCATAGGCTGACCAAGATACTCTCGTGGAATGACCAAATGTGATTTATTTTTCAATATAGTCCATGGAAAGAAACAAAGCAGTTATTAATATGTAAAGTTGAAATTAATGCATATAAGATTTCACAGTTCTAGCATCATTCCTTCATTGTCAGCCTATAAACTTTTCTGGCCACCCTCGTATATCCATAAATACTATTAACATATGGGTGAGCTTTTAATTCACTTTACTCTGCTTCTCTCCGCCGATAAAATCAGTTACATGTTGTGGAGCTGAACACCGCAACATACGGAATAAGTTGATCTCTTCAACAGCGTCAGTGAAATCAGTTTGATTTACTGTTACTATTTCACATGTCTTGTACTTTTATGTTAATGTTGACTTTTAGCTGTTTAAACAACGTGATGTCTATGTCGTTTCCTCATTCATGTTGATCTTGTCAGAGACATAAGACACATGTACTGATAATAATTTGGTGTATTCACTATTGCGTTAGGTTTTAAACGTAGTGAAGAAGAGATGCTGTGAAGTTTAGGTGTTTTTGGAGATATGACAATGGACCCTTACGTAACACCCGATAGAGTCATAGAGGCACCGTAATGACATACAGCGTTTCTTGTGCCTTTTTCTTAAATGATGGAGCCTACCTCCTCTCCAGATCTGAGCTCAACCGATTTCTTCAAGATGAGAGATGATAGAAAGGAGGTGAGAAAGATATAGAGAAAGACCTTTAGCAGTATTAGTTATAGATGTTATCGCCACTTTAGCAGGGTGGTAGAATCAGTGGTCGTTAATTGCCAGTGTGGTAAGTGATAGTATCCTCGTTGAATTATCTTGTTGACATAGACGTGAGGGAAGGTCCCTCGATCTATTTACCATCTATTTACAATATTCCTTTCGGCAGGTCGCCAATTCCAGCAGCATGGATTAAAGATGTCATTGAGACACGAGTAACATAACAACGACTTCAACCGCAGTAATTAGAGATGAAATGTTTGTTTATTTATATGGTTGAAGTTACAGATAAAAAGAGGTTACAAAAGGGAATGTGCCAATGCGCCGTTAAGCCGGCGAGGCTAGGGGTGCAATATCTCACTGCTACATTATGCGTGTTGCTGGCTCGAAGTTTCTGGTACCAGAGCGAGATTCTTCAAATCTTCGCGGGGAATTTCTTCCTCAGGGCGCGTAGGGATACATCCTCTTCTACTGGCGCTGATTGGCTGAACTGAGCCAAATCACGCACAGAGAATGTATGTGAGCCCGCGGAATGTAGGTCACTACATCACCTCCAACCAGATTTTCAGCCGAAAATCGATAACGAAGAAACCAAAGGACCCACATATTATTAAATCAGCAAGAACAAATGCTGAAAGAGCACATCAGTGAAAAAATAATTGAGCAGAAGGTTGCATGCAAGAACAAAAATGAGGCGCTACGGGCCGTGTTGAGCCGCTGTGTCAAATGACCAGTTGTTTTGTTGTTTATACGTGACCGCCAAAGGTCTAACAAAAAACGGATAAAGTCTGACATGGGCGAGGTTGCTGTTCTTGCATTAAATGTTAATGGTAAGCGTTGTACCAGTAGCTGTGAATGAAGCTATTATGGTAGTTTACCAGTGCTGGAGAGAAAATGATGGCCCCCCAGATGTATTGTCGAATGTGCTGTGGAGCCAGGAAAAAATGGCTGGTTGCTTTGTAAAGAACAAAAGGCAAGTTTAATCTGTAGGTGGGTTGCAGTGTAAATTCCATAATTCGGGCGAATCCACAGAAGTGGCCGAAATGCTAACAAGTCCAGTTCAATTTGTTGCTTTCCCAGCGAGTCGGGCAAAAACAACAATACGGATGGCCGTCATGGACGATCAGTGTGCAACGAGATGTGAAGCTGTTTGAGTTCAGCGGCAATTAGTATTCCCGTGTTGCGGTGACTGTTTGAATCCAGTGGATTAAGCTCTGTGAGCTGCCAACATCTCAACCAGGTGAAAAGGGACACGCAGAATATTACGTTTGAAGAACATATACCAAGAACAACATGTTGGTGTGTGATAAAAAAAATGTGTGCATATGCAGGCATGTAAAACAGCAAAGAATGTGAATGAACAAAAACCATGAGCAAGCAAATAGCAAAAGAGCACAAAACAAGTAAATGCATTCTACAAAGAAATATGTGAATGTAACAAACTGATAATTCAAAGTCAATCTAGGGGAGCAGAGAAATTGCTCAATAAGTTCAAAGTTTTTCAAAGTCAAATAGTTCACAGATCACCAGTGTACAGACACTAGTTCTGTCCGAAAACTGAAAAAGAAGTATGTTAATGCCATTAGGGGTTAGATGTATGGTGTTTTTGTGAGATTTCGTGGCCATTTAACCGTCCCGCCACACGGTAGTGTTGCTTATTGTTAAAGTAATGTCAAAGAATCTTCTGTAGAGTAGGAGTCACCAAATATGGCAGTCACGTCTGACGCCATAATGGTGAGAAAATTACTGTCTCAATTTCTCGCGTCCCTGTGGTAACGAGACAGAAGGTATGGTGGTTGCGTCGGTAAAGTTACAAGCCGTTTTGAAATTTCCGATGTGTGGTGGTTGGCGTCGGCAAGGTTATGAAGCTGCCACTCACTGTTCCCCGTATTGGTCAGTGGTTAAACAACGCTGTCGCTGCTGCTGTCATTGTTGTTGTCAAGCGTAGCCATGACATGTCGGTAGCCATCTTGAAATTTTTTCGTGGCGAAAAAGTTTTTGAAATACTGCTAATTTTTCAAAAATCTTAAAAGGAATATTCTGGATTTTCGCAAGTTGCGACGTGGCAATAAAAGTTAAACTGAATGAATAAGAAGGGCTGCGTGATATTCTTACGTCGGTCACCACTTTAGCAGTATTAGTTATAGATGTTATCGCCACTTTAGCAGGGTGGTAGAATCAGTGGTCGTTAGTTGCCAGTGTGGTAAGTGATAGTATCCTCGTTGGATTATCTTGTTGACATAGACGTGAGGGAAGGTCCCTCGATCTATTTACCATCTATTTACAATATTCCTTTCGGCAGGTCGCCAATTCCAGCAGCATGGATTAAAGATGTCATTGAGACACGAGTAACATAACAACGACTTCAACCGCAGTAATTAGAGATGAAATGTTTGTTTATTTATATGGTTGAAGTTACAGATAAAAAGAGGTTACAAAAGGGAATGTGCCAATGCGCCGTTAAGCCGGCGAGGCTAGGGGTGCAATATCTCACTGCTACATTATGCGTGTTGCTGGCTCGAAGTTTCTGGTACCAGAGCGAGATTCTTCAAATCTTCGCGGGGAATTTCTTCCTCAGGGCGCGTAGGGATACATCCTCTTCTACTGGCGCTGATTGGCTGAACTGAGCCAAATCACGCACAGAGAATGTATGTGAGCCCGCGGAATGTAGGTCACTACAGACCCTATTCCAATACTGTAGCAGTACAATTTTTATCAACCCCGATAGGACGAAAGAAGGAGCTGAAATTGGGGTTATTGGAACACAGAGAGCCGAAAAGAATACCGTAAATTATTCTATGGTACATTTGAACAATTTGGCCAAATGGCCGCCTCGTTTTCAAGATATTAAAGGTTTAAGAGATAAACGATATTGCTATCTATACTCAGATAATCGCCTCTTGCTCTGCCTCCCACACCAGATTTTTTTTAATTCTTACGTTGGCACAGAGATGGTCATAGCTGGAGCGCATTTGATGATAGATCTTTTCAATCATAGTAGACATGGTGTTAAGGAGCGACAACAGCATCTGTAAAAACAGTTCTTTTGTCAGTATATTGAGAACAAGTGTAATGAAAGAATTAAATAATATAAAAATAATCCCAATAAATCTATGTTTATAAAGACATATATAACTTGGAATAAAAGATGGAAGGATTAAGA
>OZ024745.1:21085891-21100891 GCA_964016885.1 Eledone cirrhosa | reverse complement strand
TGATGCCATAAAGAAAATAAATAAATAACAAAATACATAAATAAAACATAACAATAAACTGTTTACAGCAACAACAACAACAACAAAAACATACACAAGAGTAAAAATGAAAAACAGATAAAAAGATTTAAAAAATAACCGAATAACAACATACGAGAGTATGAGACAAAAACAAACAAAAGAGAAAATACAACAATAACATATACAAGTATAACAAAAAAAGATTCAAAATACAAGAAGAAGAAGAACAACAACAACAACAACAGTGACAACAAACGCTAAATAATTAGGAAAACAATGGCAGCTGCTGTAAAGAAGGAATAACAATATTTTCATCATACCTACCACTGTCACCACCAGCTCTCTCTCTCTCTCTCTCTCTCTCTCTCTCTCTCTCTCTCTCTCTCTCTCTCTCTCTCTCTCTCTCCCTCTCTCTCTCTCTCTCGCTCGCTCCCTCTCTCTCTGCAACACCAACAACAATACCAACAACAACACCAACAACGCTGCCAATAACAACACAATAAAACCTAATCAAGAACAACACCAACAACATTGCCAACAACAACTATACAAACAAAACCGCCAGTAAAAAAACAACTTAACAATAGCAACAGCATTGCCAACAACAACAACACCACCAACACCACCACCACCACCACTACCACCAACACCACCACTAACACCACCACTACCACCACCACTACCACCACCACCACCACCACCAACACCACCACTACAAACACCACTAACACAACCACTACAAACACCACCACCACCACCACTAACACCACCACTACAAACACCACCAGCATCACCACCACCGCCACCACCTCTACTACCAACACCACCACCAACACCACCAACAACACCGCCACCAACAACACCACCACCACCAACACCACCACCTCCACCACCACCAACACCACCACTAACACAACCACTACAAACACCACCAGCATCACCACCACCGCCACCACCTCCACTACCAACACCACTACCAACACCACCAACCACCCCACCACTACCAACAACACCAACACCACCACCAACACCACCAACACCACTATTACCACCACCACCACCACCACCACCACTACCACCACCACCACCACTACCACCAACACCACCATTACCACCAACAGCAACAACACCACCACCACCATTACCACCACCACTACCTCCAACACCAACACCACCATCACCACTACTACCACCAACACTACCACCACCACCAACACCAACACCACCACCAACACCATCACCAACACCACCACCACCACCACCACCAACACCACCACCTCCACCACCAACACCACCTCCACCACCAACACCACCACCACCACCTCCACCACCATCACTACCACCACCATCACCACCACCACCACCACCACCACCACCTCGACCACCACCACCACCACCACCACCACCACCTCCACCAGCAATATATATATAAAGAGAGAGAGAGAGAGATAAGGGATAGATAGATAGATAGAGGGAGAGAGAGGGGGATAGATAGATAGAGAGATAGATAGATAGAGAGAGAGGAGGATAGATAGATAGATAGATACATTTCTTTATTTACCATAAAGGCATAAAAAGAAGGGACAAATACAAAGGGGGAGTTTACATATAATCGAGTAAAAAGGGTGTAACGTGAAAATAATCGAAAATAACCTCAAAAGGGAGGGGACGTGATGGGGGTTGCACACACCCCCGAAAAAGTGTGCAATCCTTTGCCCGGGGAGCACATGGAGAAGGTGCTCCCCTCTCCTTTACTTCTTTACCTACAGGATGGTATACAGAGAAGGCCCATTTACACGAGCCATTCTCGCCACTATCACCCACCTTTCATAAAACTGCCTGTGGCCAAGCACCTCTCTCTCCATTCTTATCCTTCTTCCGAAGTGATATCGGAAGAAGTAGACCAGACTATGGCCAGAGAGGAAGTTGCCTGACCTCAGACCTTTCAATCGTGTCCACCAAACAACCTCTTTCAACATGGCTATTACGCACAGAAAAACCGCCTTTGCTTCCTTTGTGAAGAGGGGAGGCGGTTTGATTGTCATCACAGACTCGGCGGTCAATTTAATCGGCGCCACCCGCGACAGCAGTTGTTCGGCGTAGCCCCACAGATCAGCCACGCCCGGACATTGCACCAATGCGTGCGCTACGGTTTCTTCGTGACGCACGCATCTAGGGCAAATCTTTTTTGAGGGATCCCTGCCCGGGCGCCCGTGTCTGTAGAGCCTCTCTCGAACGGGTAGAGCCCCCCGGTAGCACTGCCAGGCCAGTGACTTCTGGAAGTTGTCCATTGGTCCTGGGCCGAAAGTCCTACCGAACAGGCTGGCCAGTTCGTCTTCTTCCATGTCCAGCGACTCTCCAAGGGTGTCATCGCCCCTGCTAGCCACCAGCCCTCTATAGAATGATGAGGTGGATTCTCCACCGATGGCCCGGCCCGCTTACCAGAGAGCCCTGAGCGCCTGAGCACACTCAGTGTGCCAGTCTCCCAGTTTTCCGGATCTTTGCTTGACCCAGGACTGTAGCTCGGTGAGTGAGACGAGTCTCGGAAAGGCTCGTTTCACGAACGGAGCCCACACCGGTTGACCAGTGAGGAAGACCTGTAGGTGCCGTAGCCTTAATGCGTGCCTACGCATCATCAACCACGGCATCCCCAGCCCTCCTTTCGAAGGTTGTTGGCAGCAGATGGATCTTCTCACCATAGGAGGACGCTTCTTCCAAAGAAATTGGAAGAGCATGCGTTCCATGGTGGTGAGTGTTTCCTTAGGGCAAGGCACGACAGTCAGGCGGTAGTAAGTGACGGACGCTATGTAAATGTTCGCCACCTCCGCCCGGCCTTTTAGGGACAGCTTACACTTGGCCCATTTCTGGGTTAGTGCAAACACCTTGTTCGTAACCTCGTTCCAGTTCTTTTCCACCTGGAGGTCCGGTCCAAACCAGACCCCAAGCAACTTTACCGGGCCCTCCGTCCAGTGTCCGACGACACCATCGGGAGGCATAGGTCTGCCTCTCCACGTTCCGAGTTGCAGCCCGATGGATTTTTCCCGGTTCAGTTTCGCTCCTGACAACCTTTCGTACTCCTCCAGTAAGGTACCGATCGCCTCGATCTCCGAGTCGGTTGATACCATTACTGTTACGTCATCGGCGTAGGCCGACACCGCTTTGCTCAATCCTGGTTCCAGGGGGATACCCTGCAACAACTCCAACTTCCTCAGTAAAGGCTCGAGAGTCAATACGTACAGAAGGGAGGAGAGAGGGCACCCCTGTCGAATGGATCGTGTGATTTCGAACGGCTTCGAAAGGTAGCCGTTCACCTTGATCCTAGAACAGATGTGGTTGCTATGTAGGGCAGTGATCCAGCCTCTGAAAACAGGACCGAACCCAGCCGCCGCTAGCACCGCATCCAGGTAACCATGGTCGACCCTATCGAAGGCCTTAGACTGATCCAAGTTGATCAGGGCCCCACCGAAGCCGGGTTTGTTGCCAACCCTCTCTATGATGTATCGCATGAGGTGGAGGTTATCGTGAATGGACCTGGATGGGATAGCACATGTCTGCGCATCTCCCACCAGGCCACCCACGACAAGCGCCAACCTCTTTGCTAACACCTTGGCCAAAATCTTTAACTCTGTGTTTAGCAGGGTTATGGGCCGAAAATTATTTATACTATCCCCCTTGTTCTCGTCCTTCCTCACCAGCGTGACTACGCCCTTGGCTACAGAACAAGGAATTCTCCCGTTCTGCTGCCAATTGCAGTAGACCGCTTCGAGGAGTTCGGAGAAGAAGACCGGCATTGCTAAATAAAGTTCGTAAGGTATACCATCGAGACCTGGAGATTTGCGTCTGCTGCATTGGCTCAGCGCATCTCCGATCTCATCAGCCGAGATTGGTCCCTCGCAGGACTCCGCCTCTTTGTTCGAGAGACGCGGCAGGCCGTCGAGGTATGGACCGAAATCCACGCCTCGGCCCGGACCCCCGCCTCCCCCGAACAATCGGGCAAAGTGCTTTTGAAAGGCCTCGCACATCTGCTTAGGCTCCCGGATCACTCGTCCATCTTCGTCTTGCAACGACCGGATGGTGGATCGATTTCCACTTTTAGCTTCTGTCACGCGGGCCCATCCAACGGCTTTGGCCCCCTCATTACCTAGAGCACGTATTTTACTTCGAATGACGCAGCCTTCATGCTTTGCATCGAAAAACTGGTTCAAGGCCGTCCTCGATGCCAGCACTCTGGCCACATCTTCGCTCTTGATTGCCTCTTCTAATTTACCTGTTAATTCTTTCTCGTTTCTATTCCTATTGGCAGCTAACATCTTGCTATAACTTATTGATTCTGTTCTAATCTCTCTTTTGAGAGATGCCCACCATCGGTTGTTGACGATTGCACCCGTCAACCTCTCCTTAACTAATCTGCTAATCCGGTTTCTGTAAGTCTCTTTTGCCGGTAAAGACAAATTAAGTTTCCAGTAACCGGGACCCTGTCTATGTGTTTTCTCGAGATTGACCACGCAGGTCACTAATTTGTGATCCGTGTAGCCAACCGTGCGCATTTCTGGACAGCTTAATATGTCCCTATCCTTACTTCTAACTAAGAATCTATCTAAGTACGATCTAGATTGACCACTGTGGTTTCTCCAAGTCCAGGTAGGCACAGTTGGAAAATCTAGTCGATATCTATCGACCAAGTTAAAACGGTCGAGTAACCCCTTGAGGCTGTTACACCCCCCTCTATTAGGACATGCTCCTGCATAGTCCCAACGTGCATCTAGGATGTCATTCCAATCCCCCGCTAGAAGCAGGGAACGCGACGTTCCCAGAAAAGTCTCCAAACGCTGGAAGAAGTCGGGCCGTTCAGCTCCGAAAGGGGAGTAGACGGCGACCAGTCTCAAGGCCGCACTTTCACTACTGCCAACGTCTAGCACCAACAAACGACCCTCCGGGTCCGAGTGCACAACCTGTACGGCAAGACCCAGGTGTTTTTGCATCAGCACGACAACCCCACCCCCACCTCCAGGTTGACAGAGAGATGCATGCACCTCAAAGTCATCGAAGGTGGGGGCCAGCTGCCGCATGACGCTGATTCGAGTCTCACAGATAACCATTACATTTATACTACATGACCTGAGGTCATTTAGAAGCTTTGCTTGCTTCCAAGTTGAGCCCAGGCCACGTGCATTCAAACATCCTACTCTTAACACATCCATGTGGGCGGCAGAGCCAAAGGAGAGTGTAGAGACCTACCTTTCCGCTTCCCGGGGTTCGGGTTGCACGACTTCCATGGGGTCGGGGGTGTTGGGTGAAGGGGTGTCTTGTGGTGGTGTAGGGTCGTCGGTGTGTGGTGGGGTTGGGGTGTTTGGAGTTGTGTTGGGGAGGGGAAGGGGAGGGGGAAAGCTTTTTAGTAGGACGCGGTTTATGGGTTTGACAGAGGGTGGTCCTACGTCCTCCTTAAAATCCTTTTTTAGTTTTTGGTAGAGGTTCATTGGGATTTTTATTAGTTTTAAATGTGGGTGGTTTTCTGATGAAACAAAGTTTACACCTTCGGTTTGTACCGAAGGATTATTGTATATGAGTTCATTTAATTTATTATTGTTTCTGTTGATGTAAGTATAGTGTAATGTCTTTTTTTCCGATGGTGTGAGTGTTTCGAAGAGGGGAGGGGCAGGTTTGGTTTTGTTTGTTGCTGGAGGGGTGTTTTCTGTTTTGTTAGATTGTGTTGCGATTTGGGTGGGGGTTGTTTGTCCTTGTGTGTTTTGCACATGTTTTCTTTTTTTCCTTTTAATCTGTCTGAAGGACTCCGTTTCTTCCTCCGAATTCGTTGGGTTATCTTCAGTGTTGGAGGGAAGAGGTATGTTTGCTGGTAATGTTTCCGTGTTGGTTTTCTTTGTGGGGGAGATGGATGTCACTATGTTAGACTGTGTTGTGTGTTGTGTCTGCGGTGGTTGTGTTGTTTTATTGAGTGAGAGGTTGGGTGGGCCTGTATTTTGTTTTGGGGTAATGTGTTGTGACTGTTTGTGTTGTGGTGGTGTTGTGGTGTTACTGAGGGACGGGTTGGGTGGGACTGAGTTTTGTTGTTTGTTTATCTGTTGTGGTGGTGGTGGTGGAGCTGGTGTTGGTAGCAGGGTTTTCTTTTTGTTGAGTTGGGGACAAGCGGCCTTCAGGTGCCCTCTGCCTGCACAGATATGGCAGGACGGCCTTCTCCCCTCCACGCTAATGTTTATATACCCGTGGTCCTCTAATAGGATTCTGTCGGGTATTTGGGCGATGCGTTCAGGCTTCATTTGTACTACCAGCTCTATACCTGTTCCACTGAACGCATTGCCTGTGGTTTTCCCAATGGAAATCACGTTGTCATTCACTGGATCGATGAAGCCAGCTATGAGCCAGCAGTAGTCCACATCTGGCATCATTGCATCCAGCCATATGCGTTGAGTTTTTTTTCCCATATAAGATGGATAAAAGGTGAAATTTTTCGAACGAATCGGTGACAAAGCACATTTTTTTGCTGCCGATTCGTTCTTCATGATAATTGCTAGACTTCCATACAGTCTGTCTTTTCTTATGAAAGTTGTTTCATTCAGTACTTCTGCGAGTACTGTTTTGATATCTGCTTGAGAAGGCTGTTCAGGTTTTTTTGTACTGTTGTTGATGGTCCGAAACTTGACCGTTCGGCTTTCAATGTCTTTCGTGAATTCTTGAGGCATTTTTACCAATAAAATACCATTCTCACCTTCACTTATGTATTGTTTTGCGTCCGTGATCCTTCGTACCACATCTGAAATGTTTTCCGCTATATAAGTCAAAGATTTCTTTGTTTTCTGTGCAAATGAAATCTGGTCGTCTGCTTTGTTTTCTGATATGATGTTATTTTCAACTGTTATTTTTTTGTTTGTTGTGTCTTTGTTTGTGTTATTAGTATTGTCATGCAATTTTTCAAATTTTTTTTTTTTCGTTGTTTTCGTCATTTAATTTTTTTTCCTCCGCAGATTCGTCCGTTTTTATTTTCATTTTTCCTTCCTTCTCTATGACGTTAGTTGGGAAGGAAGGGAGGACTAAAGCGTGCGAGCTTACAACTCTTACCGCTGTCCCCCCACCACTATTTTCGTTCGCTGCGTTTAACATTTCTGTTAGACGATTGAAATTTTTTACACAAAATTTTTTAAAACAGGTTTTTCACCTCTAGGAGGGGTAAAGATGAGCTGACCCACCGCCTGACAGTTCAGACGGAGGGTCAAGCTACACAATTGTATCAAAATTAAGTTTGAACTCACAAAATTTCCTCAATAAATTTGAACAAAACTTCTGTGCGAAGTGAATGACATCCACACTGTAGAACAGACGACAGCTAGATTAATAGATAGATAGATAGATAGATAGATAGATAGATAGATAGCAAGAGAGAGAGAGACCTACATTTTCTCCTCAGCGTTCCACAAGGAACAGACATCAATGTTGATTGGATACAAAGTTTGATTTTGTTGTTTTTTATTGGTTTTGTTTTGTTTGTCTTTACTTGTATAGTTTGTTGGTTGTTGTTGTTGTTATTGTGGTTGTTGTTGTGGTTGTTGCTGATGTGGTTGTTGATGTGGTTGTTGTTGTGGTTGTTGTTGATGTGGTTGTTGTTGTGGTTGTTGTTGATGTGGTTGTTGTTGTGGTTGTTGTTGATGTGGTTGTTGTTGTGGTTGTTGTTGATGTGGTTGTTGTTGTGGTTGTTGTTGATGTGGTTGTTATTTGATTGTTGTTGATGTGGTTGTTATTTGATTGTTGTTGTTGTTGTATTTGTTATCGTTGCTATTATTGTTGTTGTATTCTCGTAATTACTTGTGATGGGATTGTAAACATTACGGTGATGAAGTTCATGATGATGATGGTGGTGGTGGTGACAGTGGTGGTGGTGGTGGTGGTGGTGATGGTGGTGATGGTGGTGGTTGTGGAGGTGGAGGTGGTAGTGGTGGTGGTGGTGGTGGTGATGGTGGTGATGGTGGTGGAGGTGATGGTGATGGTGGTGGAGGTGGGGGTGGTGGTTGTGGTGGTGATGGTAGTGACGATTGTGCTGGTGCTGGTGGTGGTGGTGGTGGTGGTATATTGCTGCTGATCATGATGGTATTGCTATTATTACATATTTTACACGTTTTTCCTGTTAATGCTACTAGTTGATGATAATGACAACTATGTGATCGACAACGAAGACATTTTTCCAGGGTCGACAAAATATAGTACCAGTTATCTGCTGGGGTTGATATACTTCAGTACTCTCCTTCCAAATTCTTGGATTTGTGCCTATGTTAAAAAAACGAACAACAACCCGGATTGTCAGGGTCGTTAGTACATCGGAACAAAATTGTTCCAAGACTTTTAAAACTGGGTTCAAATCCTGTCGAAGAAAACTTTTGATTTTAGCCTTAGGTGTTGATTAAATATAGTACTAGTCATATACTGGGGTCGACATAATCGACGTTCCTCACTCCCAGCCCTTTGCTTCAATTAGAAATTATTATTATTAGGGCGGTGGATTGGCAGTATCGGTAGAGGGTCGGACGCCATGCTTTCCAGCATAGTTACGTCCCTTTACGATCTGAGTTCAAATCCCGCCGAGGTTGACTTTGCCTTTCATCCTTACGGGGTCGATAAAATAAAATACCAGTAATGCACTGGGTAATTGCTGGCCTTGTGCCTAAAGTAGAAACAATTATTATTAGGGAAGTGGCTGGTAGAATCATTAGAGTGTCATATTTGTTACGGTTCTTTAATTTCAGAGTTCAAATCCCACCGAAGTCAATAAAATGTACTACCAGTAGTATATATATATCTGTATCTCTCTCTCACACTCTCTCTCTCTCTCTCTCTCTCTCTCTCTCTCTCTCTCTCTCTCTCTCTCTCTATATATATATATATATATATATATACATATATATATTTAAGAGACTTGTCGAATAAAATGGACATAGCTTCGGTGCTTTTCTCCCTCACTCAATAGGCAATTAAGTTCGGATTATTAAAATTCAAACTCAAATGGTTAGAGTAGCCATATACGTTAATCAATGAGGTTAATTCATACACAGACACACACACACACACACCACACACACACACATATATATATATATACACATACATGCATATATATATATATATATATATATATAGGTATGTATCCAATTGCATTTACATACGCATAGACGCATATGACATTTAGTTTTCCCTGTATTTTATAACATATCAATATTGGTATATGTGAATGTATATATATATATATACATACATATATATATATATACATTTATATATACATATATATATATATATATATATATATATATATATATATATATATATATATATATATATATATATAACCAAAAGTTAAACAGGTTCATTGATTAATCAATGAATATAGTTTTACAATAGATTAGAAGAACTCAACAGTTAAATTTTCTGGAGTCATTAATATTAATTCTAAATATTAATAAATATAGACATTCACGTAATCAAAAGATATTTTATTATGTACTATTTTTTCAGTACGTCCTCATCAGATAAAATATATAAATTGATGTATGACATACCTCAACTGTGCTGATGGTTCAATTCCAGTCTTGGCAGTTCAATTCCAGACTGCCAAGACTGGAATTGGTTTTTCCCTGTTTGATTGATGGCGCACTATCTTTCTCTCTCTGGTGTGTTATCTTTTCAACATATTGTATTTTAAAGAGCTCGGGATTCCTTTTCTTTTGAGCACATTACTCTCCGGGAATAGCGAGAGTCTGTGGCTCAGTTAATTTATAGTGATATTTCGCTCCTTATAACAGTCTTTCCTCTCTCTGATTGGTTGAGCACACTTCTCTGTGTGATTTGGGCTGCCATTTCTAGCAGCTCGTCCCTCAGAGGCCACTGGTTACTCCCCTAGGCACGCTGTGAATTCTCTCTCCCACGTGTGGCTGCATGGTCGCTTTATATTCTCTTAGAGTTGTCTGATATGTATAGCTGATGAACCATGGGTTAATTAGTTTTGTCAACAACTTATTTGGCGAAATAGATTATTTTGGATTTGTACGTGTGTGTTAGATAGTTATCGAGGTATGTATTGACACTTTAATTTATACTTTTAATTATCGTGTGTCTACTCTGCCTTCCATAGGCTATAGATTCCATAACTGGTGGTTTTTCCCTGTTTGATGGATGGCGTACTATCTCTCTCTCTTTCAACATATTGTATTATATATATATATATATATATATATATATATATATATATATATATATATATATATATATATACATGCATATATATATATATGTCTTAAGGTAGCTACGATGCGTCCATATGCGGTATGCCGGATATATACACACACACACACACACACACATATATATATATATATATATATATATATATATATATATATATATATATATATATATATATATATATATATATATATATATATATTATATTATATTTTGAGAATAAACTCTCAGTCGTTTACAATAATTAAGCTCCAGGAAAAGGGGCTCTTCCGAGCAGTTAAATACATTTAAAATATATGATAAACACGAAATGTGTTTATATTGCAACAGACAAAGTTAGCTATTAATGAAATAAACTAATTAAAGTGAATACAATTTGTCTGTCTCGATATAAGTCAATAAAGACAAGATTATATTGGCAACGGCCATGATTCCTGGACAGATTTAAATTTCAAAATCCAAACCTGTTCTGTAGACGAATTTGAACCTCGAAACCTAAATAAGTTTCGCAACGGTGGTATGTGAATTGAAAAATAAAGAGAATCGAAATGGAATATAAATAAAAGAGTGAAATACCCAAATCTTCTGTGCTTATCAACAGGAATCCAGTAAAATTAGTATATCTCACATCAAAAATTTTGCAGGTCTGACTACACGTGTGTAGGCAGGCCAAAACTAGCCGTCCCGCATTCACGGTGCTAGAAATAACAGCCACTTATGCAGGATTAAGGATCAGCTCTACAATAAAGGAGCCATACATTATATTATATTTTGAGAATAAACTCTCAGTCTTTTACAATAATTAAGCTCCAGGAAAAGGGGCTCTTCCGAGCAGTTAAATACATTTAAAATATATGATAAACACGAAATGTGTTTATATTGCAGCAGACAAAGTTAGCTATTAATGAAATAAACTAATTAAAGTGAATACAATTTGTCTGTCTCGATATAAGTCAATAAAGACAAGCTTATACTGGCAACGGCCATGATTCCTGGACAGATTTAAATTTCACACATAAATATACCAATTAAATGGTAGGGTCCAAGCCGTATGAAGAACTCAATGTAATCCGTATGTAGAAGAAGTCGTGAAGCAAAGTTTAATATACAAAATTTCAACGATATAATTCATTGGAAGCACAGTCAAAATAATACAAATAGTGAAAACAATGAAATTAAACAAAATACGGGTCATTCATAGTAAAACTCATTATTTTACGATCGTTACTGTGGGTAGTTCTCCGTATATTCATTCTATTAATGATCTATGTAAAATATATTACAAATTATCAAAGTAAGAAAATATACATACGTCTTCCCTACCCGCCGTCTTTAGAAATAATTTGAAATATATTTTACATAGATCGCTAATAGTATGAACATACGGAGAACTTCTCCCCAGAATGTATTATATATATATATATATATATATATATATATATATATATATATATATATATATATATATATATGAAAACAAGGAGAAAGAGACGATTATGAGGAAGAAAAATATAGTTTTTTTCCCTTTTTATTGTCTCTCTCTCTCTCTTTTTTCTGGGTTAGAAAATGATTAAAGCGAAATGTTTTACTTTGTGTGAAGTGTTAAGGTATTAGTTGATAAATATATATAAATATATATATATATATATATATATATATATATATATATATATATATATATATATATATATATATATATATATATATATCCGCAATCTTTGCGGCACGTTTTTACCACCGTCGTAAAAAAAACCCGTCTGGATTATCTCCCTTTCCCTTCTCCTCCTCACTTTTGGTTGCCCGTGTCTCTCTCTCTCTCACTTTCTCCTGTCTATGCGAGAGACAGCACGGTTATACCAGCTCTGAGTCGTAGCTGACCATGGTTATACCAGCTCTGAGTCGTAGCTGACCACGATTATACCAGCTCTGAGTCGTAGCTGACCACGATTATACCAGCTCTGAGTCGTAGCTGACCACGGTTATACCAGCTCTGAGTCGTAGCTGACCACGATTATACCAGCTCTGAGTCGTAGCTGACCACGGTTATACCAGCTCTGAGTCGTAGCTGACCACGGTTATACCAGCTCTGAGTCGTAGCTGACCACGGTTATACCAGCTCTGAGTCGTAGCTGACCACGGTTATACCACCTCTGAGTCGTAGCTGACCACGGTTATACCAGCTCTGAGTCGTAGCTGACCACCAGGCTAAAGTCTCCCAGATTGGCCACAACTTACTTTCCCTATTTTTCCGCGGTTACTTTTTTGCATGTTTCTTTCACCTGTGTCTTCCCACGATGGGATCTGTACACTTTTTTTTCTTCTATTCCTTTCCTATTTTTCCCCTTCTTCCTCTCTCCTCATCTGTTCTTCCTCCTTTCCCGCACTTTCCTTTTCTTTCTCCTTTTTTTCTCTCTTTCTCTCTCCTTTTCCACCTGGCCTTTTGATTAATAAAAGGCCTCGGGAGCACCCGAACTACACGGATGTCATGTAATTCAGCGCCGAAACATCGGTTCGGGATACATTTACAGCTGACGATGGAAATTCCTTTCTCCTCCTGTTCCGTCCTAACCACCATCCTCAACCTTGTTTTTAGTAACCACACAGCTCCTTTCGTTTCATAACTTTTTGTATATATATATATATATATATATATATATATATATATATATATATATATATATATATATATATATATATATATGTATATATTTACATATATATATATATATATATATATATTTACATATATATATATATATATATATATATATATATATATATATATATATATATATATATATATATATATATATATATATATATATATATTTACATGCGCATATATTGACCCACATATACACACGGCTAAACAGACGGCGATATAATGAATGTTATCAATGGCAACGAAGGATCTATTTAAAATGGTGGAAAGCATCATCTCATGTAGGTCGACTGAAATCTAGTGGAAAAGTTAGTGCCTTATACATATAACAATGGCGCAAATCTCGAACGGGTTAGAAAGATTGTCTTGACAGGTACTATCACGATAGACGTCATGTCATTTTGACACATAGAGGAGAAAAGGATGGAGGAATGTCTAAACCGGCGCTACTGAAATGTCTCTATATAAAATTCTTCCCCAGAGGTTGCTGACGAATTGAAAAAAAAAAATAACAAAAACAATTACACATAAAGAAATAAACACAACAACAAAACTGATTGAAAAAAGTGTCAGAGACAGACACGTATATATTAAAGAAAGGAGGTATGGAAATAAAACTTGGAAAAGTAGACGTCGTTTCTATCACACACACACACATACATACACACACACATAATACATACACACGCACATACACAAACGCACTCACATACACACACATTTATTTATATGTAAATATATATGTGTGTGTATGTATGTATGTATTATGTATGAATGCATTAATGTATGTATGTATGTATGTATGTATGTATGTATGTATGTATGTATGTATGTATGTATGTACGTATGTATGTATGTATGTATATCGGGTCACTCTTGAGTGTTACAGGTAACATGTAACCCAGTACAACCTGTCGCATGGTCGGGTCGTCGGCGACTAAACCTGCAACCCCACCAAGTTTACATTGTGAGGATTGTGATTTTGGACACCCTGCAGGTCAAAAAACAAAACCTGACAAAGGACGGAAGAACCCATAAGAGTCAACGGCCATCTAAAAGTGTGTAAACCGATCGCGCGGTTAAACCACTGGGAGTGAAGGACCCCTAGCCTTTGTCAGGGCATTCTTCTAGGAGAAGGCAACTCAGGAAACTGGGATAACTCCAACATAAAACCTGCGGCTCAGTAGTTACTAATGATGTTGATCTTTTCTTCTTTTCGGGTTATAGCTACTGTCGCTCAGAGAGTGGGATTGGCTCAGTGCACAGTCTTTCCTCACTTTAAAAAATATCTTCACGTACAGGCATTGCACGATAGAATTAATTAATAATTATTAATTATGGTGTATCATGCAATGGCCATACTCGATAACGAGGGGCCAGCCATCATGTATATATGTATGTATGTGTGTGTGTGTATGTATGTATATGCGTGTGTATGTACGTGCGGGGACATAGGAATACTCGCTATGGTATCTGAGGGTGTGGTTAATCCGCCAAGGGTGAGAGGCCCCTAATTCTAAAAGTAAAACTCTGATGTAAAACATGTGACTCGACAACAGTTAATGATGATCTATTCTTCTTTTTGGCTACCTGTCAGCGAGGTTCAGAGAGTGGGATTGGTCCAGTGCAAGGCCTTTCTTCACTCAAAAAAATCTTCAAGAACAAGCGTCTTCGTACTTCTTTCGATGCAGCATATGCAGAAAAGAATCTGAGACCTTGGAAGGGTTAGAAATCAATGATATAATATATCAGCTCTCTTCCCGATTGGGCACTGTTTTCCTTTTTTTCCTTTTCCGCTCACACACACACACACACACACACACACACACACACACACACACACACACACACACACACACATTTACAGATGCATATATATATATATATATATATATATATATATATATACAGAAATATCCACGGTTAAGTATCACCTAGAAACGATCGTAAAGCAGTGAAGTATATTCCTAATGACTTGAATTTTGATTTCATTGTTTTAACTTATATATGTTTATATATAATATATATATATATATATATATATATATATATATATATAATAAACATTTATTTGT
>OZ024745.1:21063391-21080891 GCA_964016885.1 Eledone cirrhosa | reverse complement strand
ATTTCTAACTGGGTGAATGAAATGTTAACATAAAAGGCTAGCAATGATCAGAAAGCCTACAATTTTAAACAGGAATGATGCCTCTTGCTGCATATTGTCCCTGTCATGAGAAACTTGACATAGAAGACCTAAAGGCTTAGCGCTTTTATGTTAGTTCTATTTCATAATCCCAAATAGTCAAGTTGCCATTCTAAGATTATATCAAGGCGTATGGACGAGCATTTTAGACTAAGGAAATTGAAGTTGAATGTCGGTGTAACCTGTACGTGTGCGTGAATGGAGGTGAGAATGGATATATCTATCTATTATGAGTGATGGATATAGGCTTTGACGTAGCTGTGAGTATCTCATTAATAAAGAGAATGAAGGGTGGGGTTGATACAACTGAGCTTTGGGCTTCTTCGAATAAATGTTGCAGAGGGACATCCATCAACAAAAGCTACGACTAAGCTACATCATAAGAAACATTCGATTCAAGTGAATCAGTGATGTTTAAAGCGTATAGAATAGCAACTTTGCCAACAGATTTTCATACAAGACACGGTGTATTGCATTGCTGATTTCAAAGGCATTACTATCGAAAAATATAGGATATGACATCCGTAAATAAATTAATACACAAGGCTTCGAAAGGTCTAGTGATTTGAATCAATCTTAATATCAGGTGTTTATTATATAAACGTAAAAGTAATGACATTTAAATTCAACCATAACAAAATTTGAATTTGATGGGGTAAAACGAAACAAAATTGTGCAAGAGGTTTCGAGAAGGAAAAATAGCCAAGATACAAATAAATATGTTAAAGGAAATAATGGAAAAAACAATAAAAATATGAAAATATAACCAACACAAAGACAAAGAAGGTTTTAATAGTACTGAATGACTGAGCGCTCTGCCAACTTCGGATATAGTTTTTACAAAATTCTCTCCACAAAATGACATCGAGATAAACAGGCGTAACTCCAGAGTAACATTTAGCTCACTATTTAGCATTAATGAAATGAATATGAGTATATATATAAATATATATGTAAGTATGCATGTATACGTACATACATATATGTATACAGACGTACAGTAGCATGCATATATATATATATATATATACATATATATATATATACATATGCATACAGGTACACATACATATATGCACGTATCAGTTTAGCGGCGCTTATTATAACGTCGCTTTGTTCGTTTGTAAACAAACTGAATAGCCTGAATTTATGCCATACGGTGTTAAGGCAACCACGTCACCTTTTTGTTCAACACTGACACAGGAACGATATACTAGTTTCAAACTTGTTAGCTATCATCAGCACCGTTTACCCATCTGCCAGATAGTTGAACGTTCGAAAGTATATACTTTTCTTGTGAAAATTAACGGCTGAGCAGCCTAATTTGCATATTGAGTGAGTTAAATCGGTCAGGCATACCGAAAACGATAAATTGAAACAAAATGAAAACGAAATTTCATTTCTCACTCTTAGTATGGCACTTACTTAAATGTAAGTATGCATGTATACGTACATACATATATGTATACAGACGTACAGTAGCATGCATATATATATATATATATATATATATATATACATATATATATACATATGCATACAGGTACACATACATATATGCGCGTATCAGTTTAGCGGCGCTTATTATAACGTCGCTTTGTTCGTTTGTAAACAAACTGAACAGCCTGAATTTATGCCATACGGTGTTAAGGCAACCACGTCACCTTTTTGTTCAACACTGACACAGGAACGATGTACTAGTTTCAAGCTTGTTAGCTATCATCAGCACCGTTTACCCATCTGCCAGATAGTTGAACGTTCGAAAGTATATACTTTCCTTGTGAAAATTAACGGCTGAGCAGCCTAATTTGCATATTGAGTGAGTTAAATCGGTCAGGCATACCGAAAACGATAAATTGAAACAAAATGAAAACGAAATTTCATTTCTCACTCTTAGTATGGCACTTACTTAAATGTAAGTATGCATGTATACGTACATACATATATGTATACAGACGTACAGTAGCATGCATATATATATATATATATATACATATATATATACATATGCATACGGGTACACATACATATATGCACGTATCAGTTTAGCGGCGCTTATTATAACGTCGCTTTGTTCGTTTGTAAACAAACTGAACAGCCTGAATTTATGCCATACGGTGTTAAGGCAACCACGTCACCTTTTTGTTCAACACTGACACAGGAACGATGTACTAGTTTCAAGCTTGTTAGCTATCATCAGCACCGTTTACCCATCTGCCAGATAGTTGAACGTTCGAAAGTATATACTTTCCTTGTGAAAATTAACGGCTGAGCAGATACGTGCATATACGTATGTGTACCTGTATGCATATGTATATATATATGTATATATATATATATATATATATATATATATATATATGCATGCTACTGTACGTCTGTATACATATATGTATGTACGTATACATGCATACTTACATTTAAGTAAGTGCCATACTAAGAGTGAGAAATGAAATTTCGTTTTCATTTTGTTTCAATTTATCGTTTTCGGTATGCCTGACCGATTTAACTCACTCAATATGCAAATTAGGCTGCTCAGCCGTTAATTTTCACAAGGAAAGTATATACTTTCGAACGTTCAACTATCTGGCAGATGGGTAAACAGTGCTGATGATAGCTAACAAGCTTGAAACTAGTACATCGTTCCTGTGTCAGTGTTGAACAAAAAGGTGACGTGGTTGCTTTAACACCGTATGACATAAATTCAGGCTGTCCAGTTTGTTTACAAACGAACAAAGCGACGTTATAATAAGCGCCGCTAAACTGATACGTGCATATATGTATGTGTACCTGTATGCATATGTATATATATATGTATATATATATATATATATGCATGCTACTGTACGTCTGTATACATATATGTATGTACGTATACATGCATACTTACATTTAAGTAAGTGCCATACTAAGAGTGAGAAATGAAATTGCGTTTTCATTTTGTTTCAATTTATAAATATATATATATATATATATATATATATATATATATATATATAGTTTTAATATAGATGAGAATCTACAGGACTAGAACTGTTTCATTCTTTAGAAATCATCAGGAATCTGGCTGTCCAAAATAAATGTTGTGGTATTTATATCTTTTCAGGTGGTAGGAGAAGGTGGGGAGTGGGATGGGTGGAGGTCATTGGTTGAAAGAACAGGGAATTCATTAAAAGCTAAATCTATAAGGCTATAATTTATATTTAGAGTGACAAAGGCAGAAAGAATTCTATAAACAAGTTCAAATTGGGGTGCCACTCCTTATTTTTAAGTTTCCCTTAAGCTAACAATGCCTATATTTCAGGTGTCTATAAGATGATTGGGGTTCGGTCATGGTTGATGGATTTAAAGAAAAGGGAAACTCTTTAAAAGGTAATTCTTTAAATCTCTACATAGAGTGACAAAGGCCAAGAGAATTCTTTAAACCATATATATATATATATATATATATATATATATATATATATATATATATATATATATATATATATATATATATATATATATATATATATATATATATAGAGAGAGAGAGAGAGAGAGAGAGAGAGAGAGAGAGAGAAAGAGCGAGAGCGAGAGAAGAAGTAACACAACAGTTAGTTCACCATACCGTGAAACAATTGTTCTCGGTATGGTCAACTAACTGTTGTGTTACCACTTCTATCTAACACATCCCATGGACTGAGTGCTCTACCACTACGGATATTACCTTCCAGTGTTCTACCCCTCTCTCTCTCTCTTTCTCTCTCTCTCTCTCTCTCTCTCTCTCTCTCTCTCTCTCTCTCTCTCTCTCTCTCCCTCACGGGGGTAGCCATGGGCACAAGAATGGGCCCGAACTATGCCAACCTTTTTGTTGGCCATGTTGAGGCCCAAATCTTTGCCCAGTACACCGGCCCCACGCCCGAACTGTACGGTCGTTACATTGACGACTGTATCGGAGCCACGACCCTCACCCGAGTACAGCTCGACTCCTTTCTCTCCTTCTTCTGCTCCTTCCACCCCTCCCTCCACTTCACCACCTCTATCTCCACCACCCACGTCCACTTCTTAGACATCTCCGTCGCCTTCGACCCCTCCCACCACTCCCTCGTCACCTCCGCCTTCTTCAAACCCACCGACTCCCACTCTTACCTCGACTTCACCTCTTCCCACCCCACCCACACTAAACTCTCCATTCCCTACTCCCAACTTCTCAGGATCCGCCGCCTCTGTAGCCGTGATGCTGACTTCGAGTCCCAGGCCCTTTCCCTAGTCAGCCATTTCATCCGCAGAGGTTACCCCCCTCTCTCGTCTACACCGCTCTCACCCGCGCCCGTGCTATCCCCCGCTCCACCACCCTAACCCCACGCCACCGCACACCCACCCACCGTCTCCCCTTCCCCATCACCTACCACCCCTCCACCGCACCCATCCACCGCACCCCCTCCACCGCACCATCCGCCGCCTCTTCCGACGCCTCCAGTCCGACCCCTCCACCTCCCACATCTTCCCAACCCCACTACTCCCCTCCTTCAAACGCGCACGCAATCTCCGCACCCTCCTCGTCCACAGCTCCATACCCCCCAAACCCACGCTCCCCCCCCGGTTCCTTCCACTGTTCTAGGCCCCGCTGCAACACCTGTCCCCACATCACCAACACCACCACCTTCCAGGGTCCCAACGGCCACTCTCTCTCGGTCCGGCATGCCTTCCGCTGCACCTCCTCCAACCTAGTCTACGGACTTCGTTGTACGGAGTGCAGCGCGACTTATGTCGGACAGACGGGACGTCGCCTGGCGGACCGAGTCACGGAGCACCTCCGTGATATTCGTCTCGGGGGCAGTTCCCCCATCGCCCGCCAATTTGGTGGCCCTGGACACTCCGCACGCCATCTCACAGTCTGTGGCCTACTCCAGTGCCACGGAACACCCGCCCATCGCCTTACGGTCGAACAACGCACTATCTTCATCTTACAGACCCACACTCCCCCGGCCTGAACTCCCCACCCTTATTCCTTTAGCGTTCGACCGCCCCCCTCCCCCCACACTTATCCCCCACTCACACCACTAACACACCCCTCCTTTTCACCGCCCACCCCACACTAACAATACTAACACCTCCACTCCCCCCCCATCTGACCACCCTTCCCCAACTAACATACTAACATCCCTTCCCTCCCCTCTTCTCCTCCTCCCCCCTCCTTATCACACGCACCCACTTACACCACCCACCCCACACGCAACTAACATCACTAACACCCCCCAACCGCACGCACACGTACCCACACACCCTCGTACACCACCAACTCTACACACCCTACCACCACTAACCCCCACTCACACTTGCATTCCACCCCTCCCCACCTCCCGTATACTAACACCCACTAACACCTCTTCACCAAACTACACACACACCAGTACACCACACTCCCTCCATAGAACCACACACACCCTTCTCTCCCCGCTCCACACTCACTCATCCCACTAACACCCCTACTAATACACACACACACACACAACACACACACACACACACACACACACACACACACACACCCTCCTCACTCTAACTCTCACACCTACCCATCCTCGCCTCCCTACCATTCCGCCGACTGCTGCTATGCCCTTCCGACCACCTCTCTGCACCAACTGACCACAGCACTCCCACTGCTGACCACTTCCTGTTGCGCGCGCACCCCACATCTCTCCTCTTCCGACCACCGCTTCTTGGATTACGCGAAATTGACTTCTAACCAAATCTCCAAACATCCGTGAAACTTACCAATTTTTCAACCATCCTCTTACACCATCACCTATATAACTCACCCACACACACACCCCCCCAAAAATTGTTTTTATCCACACGCCACCCACACCCACAACACGCTTAAACCACACCCACGTGCTTCCCACCACATATTTACACCCTCAGCCTCCTGATTCCTCTCCCCCCCCTATCCACACACGCACAACCCCCCCCCCCCCACACACACCTTCCTGAACATGCAACCCCGTTTTTCCCCCAACCCTCACTTTCACATACACACACACACGCACACCTAACCACACACACACCACCTTCAGCCCTCCCTGCTCGGACACCCCGTCTCCCTCTCCCCACTCCACCTGCCACCACCCCTACTCTCCCCACACCCTTCCACCGCCTGTTTACCCCCCTTTTAATTTCAGTTTATTTTGATCATGCCTTTATTTTTAAATTTTCTCATTCCTTGTATTTTGATCATGCTTTATTTTTATTTATTATATTTTTTGTCTTTATTTGTTAATTTTTCATTCGCACCGTTTCCTTTCGCTATATGTCTCTCCACCACTCCCCTACACACCTTTTGAACTCTGTTCCCACACACTTCTCACCTGAAGAAGGGCTTATGCCCGAAACGTCGTCCCCCCACCTACCCCCCACTCTCCTGAGCGTGAATTTAATAAACATTTATTGTACTGCCGCTCTGTTCTGTCCCTGTTCAATTTTTCATTATATATATATATATATATATATATATATATATATATATATATATATATACAATATATTTTGAAACACACAGATACATGCGGGCACACACATATACATGAATGCATCCGCACCCAACCGTGAGTTAAGGGTGCCAACTTCACCGAGTGTCCGCATGTATCTGTGTGTTTCTAAATATATTGTTAATAACTCCCTCTGGTCGAGCAATCTTTGAGGTGTGGGGACTGCTGGAAAGCTTCCATTACTCATACTTCTCGCCTCCTTCACCACCTCTTCTACGGCTTCGATATAAATACCCCCTCCGCCTCCGTGGTATTTTCTTCGGGGTTATAAGAGGCTTAGCTCTGTTTCTCGACCGTTATATCGCGTGACTATCTCCCCTCCGCCTTTTGGGATTCTTTCTCACGTCGTGTAGACGCGTTCTTGAGACTAGTAAAATGAGGTATCCTCTTGATAAGTCGGCAGACCTCGCAAGGACTCTATATCTTTATGATGTATTGTTTTTGTTTATGCCACGAAACTACGTAGTCGAGGAATCTAGGAGCAGTTTAGGTATGATACATTTTATTACTAATTATATCTAAATGTTTCTTCTCTCTTCATAATGTATTTTTAACTCTGATACTGGTTCAGTCTAATTCAACCGGATTGGTCTGTCCCAGTCATTCATTGAGCAACATCGGTGAAGTTGGCACCCTTAACTCACGGTTGGGTGCGGATGCATTCATGTATATGTGTGTGTCCGCATGTATCTGTGTGTTTCTAAATATATTGTTAATAACTCCCTCTGGTCGAGCAATCTTTGAGGTGTGAGGACTGCTGGAAAGCTTCCATTACTCATACTTCTCGCCTCCTTCACCACCTCTTCTACGGCTTCGATATAAATACCCCCTCCGCCTCCGTGGTATTTTCTTCGGGGTTATAAGAGGCTTAGCTCTGTTTCTCGACCGTTATATCGCGTGACTATCTCCCCCTCCGCCTTTTGGGATTCTTTCTCACGTCGTGTAGACGCGTTCTTGAGACTAGTAAAATGAGGTATCCTCTTGATAAGTCGGCAGACCTCGCAAGGACTCTATATCTTTATGATGTATTGTTTTTGTTTATGCCACGAAACTACGTAGTCGAGGAATCTAGGAGCAGTTTAGGTATGATACATTTTATTACTAATTATATCTAAATGTTTCTTCTCTCTTCATAATGTATATATATATATATATATATATATATATATATATATATATATATATATATATATATATTTATTTATTAAAATAACAGATTAAATATTTAAATATTTATATTTAAACATTAAATATTTAATCTAGGGTTCTTATATATTTATTATTATTACTATATATATATATATATATATGTGTGTGTGTGTGTATGTATATGTATATATATATATATATATATATATATATATATATATATATATATATACAGACATATATATATATATATATATATATACAGACATATATATATATATATATATATGTATATATATATATATATATATATAGTAATAATAATAAATTTGAAGACTAAAATCCAAAGAGGGCTCCATAAGGATAAATATATATCAAATATATAAGAACCGTAGACCAAATATTTAATATTTAAATATAAATATTTAAATATTTAATCTGTTATTTTAATAAATATATATATATATATATATATATATATATATATATATATATATAGAGAGAGAGAGAGAGAGAGAACACTGGAAGGTAATATCCGTAGTGGTAGAGCACTCAGTCCATGGGATGTGTTAGATAGAAGTGGTAACACAACAGTTAGTTCACCATACCGAGAACAATTGTTTCACGGTATGGTGAACTAACTGTTGTGTTACTTCTTCTCTCGCTCTCGCTCTTTCTCTCTCTCTCTCTCTCTCTCTCTCTCTCTCTCTATATATATATATATATATATATATATATATATATATATATATATATATATGTATATATATATATATATATATATATATATATATATATATATATATATATATATATATATATATATATATATATATATATACATTATATATATATATACAGTATATATATATATATATGTTACTGTTGGTCGTTGTTGAGGTTGTATACCATACTATGACTACACCTAGTCGATATATTCATTGTATTACCCTTATATAACAATCTTTTAACCCTGATAGAGAAACTTATTTACTTTTTGCGCCATTGAAAGCTTTGAGACTGCTTCAAATATTTCGACTGGTGTCTGGCCTATTGCAGCTTCAGCTTCGATGTATTCTTAATATAACATAATATATATATATATATATATATCATCATCATCATCATCAACAGCCGCAGCATCATTGTCATTGTCCTCGTTATCATCGTCATCATCATCATCTTCATCGTCATCATCATCATTTTCATCATCGTCATCATCATCGTTTTCATCATCAACCTCATCCACATCGTCATCATCATCATCCTCATTTTCGTCATCATCATCATTATCATCATCATCCTCACTCAGTATTAACAGTAACATCAACATCATCACTATCATTATTATCTACAACAGTAACAATTAGACCCCAAGTTTCCCCTTATGTCTACTAAGAAAGTATAACAACATTTAACTATACTAGCAATACTTATCTGTCCAATAAAGATCAACACTACCGCCATTTTGTCTGCCTATCACCCCCACCACCACCACCGCTACCGCCACCACCAGGAGCAGCAGCACTGGTGGTGGTGGTGGTGGTGGTAGTGATAATTGATTTGTTGGTGACGCATACAACTGTGTGTGCCATATATATATATATATATATATATATATATATATATATATATATGTGTGTGTGTGTGTGTGTGGGCTTTAAGTGAATTAACGCTAAGACAGATGCTATACTAACAAATATACATACATGCATGCATATATAGATGCGTCCGTGTGTATATATATATATACATATATGTGTGTGTGTGTAGGTGTGTGTGTGTGGGGGTGTCTGTATGTGTATGGATGAAGTCGTAAAGTGGTGGGGCCATGTGAGATTTTGGACATCAGCAATCCAGCAACACCACTAATTTGCTTAAAGGAGACTTGTTCGTTTGAAAACTCAATCAACTCATTTCCGCAGATTGACGAGACACTCGGGAGTGAGAGGGACGAACAGAAAAAAAGAAAGAGAAAGAAGGAAAACGGAAGAAAGAAAGTAAAATATAAAGAAAGAGAAAAAGTGAATACTTGGTGGGCGGAGAAATAAAGTTAGGAAAAAACCGGAAAGTAACAGAGAATGGCAATTAGATTGAAAGAAAAAAATTTGAAAGTGAAAAATAAGCAAGAAGACATACAAATTACTTCTCGTATATCTGAGACAGTGCTGCTGTTGTTGTTGTTGCTGCTGCTGCATACAGATGCATCTTAGATTCAATCCCAAAGAAAAGTTATTCGATTGAAAAATACTCATTAACCATCACAGCACATCCACTGTTTCACAGACTTGATTCATCTTGTATCGCTAATACAGCGACCTTTTCTCCATTCAACTAGCAAACTACATACTCATTCCTTTTAAACATTTCACATGCACTCATCTATTCTTCTCAAGTTATCTGTACTATGTCTCTCACTTGCCAGATCCTACATATATTACTTCGCCTAATCCACACCAGCATTCTTTCTCCTGACTATGATTTTTTTTTCTTGTAGACATCAGTATAAAGACGATCAAACTTAACAGCAATCGTATCGATCACTCCTCATATCCCAGTCCTGGACCTAGCCACTTATACAGTTTGTTATCACAAGAATGCCGACCCTCCTCAATGAATTCCCTGCACATGTCTTTCCTGTAATTACAGTATTACAATTGATGATTGTACTTACAGTATAACAAAAGCTGCTACAATGCGGAAAATATATAAAACGCAAAGGATGACAAATAAAATGAAACAAAGTAATGTTTATTACCCAGTATATTTCAACATAATATTTCAGGGTTTGAACCCTCTTTTCAAATGCAAAATAGACAAAAAAAAATAATGCACTCTCCTTAATTGGTCAGGGTGTGTAGATTGCGTATATATGCAGCAATCATAGAAGGCACTCTGCTCCATATAGTTCTGTTCTATTGTTTATTTGTAGCTTCTGTTGATAATTTCAATTGTTTAAGCGAAGTATTAACAACTCCAATCCCAACGGTTTCGGAGGATCTGTGCCGACCATACACTGCTTTCTCCAGGCATAGCTAAAATATATATATGGTTGATAAGCATTATGATCCGATACTGCCAATCCACCGCCCACACTACACAATATAATAATAATTGCATACCAAGTACGAGGGACGACTGAAAAGTTCATAGGCTGACCAAGATACTCTCTTGGAATGAGCAAATGAGGCTTAATTTTCAACATAGTCACTGGAAAGAAACAATGCACTTATTAATAAGAAGTGGTGAAAATTAATGCACGCAAGATTTCACAGCAAAAGCATCAATCCTTCATAGTCAGCCTATGAACTTTTCAGCCGATCCTAGAACATGTTATCATAAAGTGTTTTTATTTTTTAATAGCAGACAAAAACCACACCTAGAAAACCAGAACACAAAACGAAACAATTTTCATTATATGAGGATTTGAAGCATAGAGTTACGGCCCTTGCCATTCTGAGTTCAAATCCCGCCGAGGTTAACTTTGCCTTTCATCCTTTCGGGGTCGATAAAATAAAATACCAGTAATACACTGGGATAATTGCTGCCCTTGTGCTAAACGTAGAAACAATTATATGAGGATTTTGACCGTATCTTTTCACCAGCAACGCCAGAAGTAATAACTAAAAATTCAAAAATCCCCAGAACTAGACAAAGTCACAAATATACATCCGAAATACTTATGAACTGGAAAAATCACCGCTCGTTCCAAATTGTACAACAACTCATGCCAACATAAGCGTATTACCAGAATTTGCTAGCTGAGACATACCATGATTTTAAAACTAAAAAGAAAGTAAGGGAAGAAAAAAGGTGTTATTCGCTGACAGCAACAACTTGGAAGCTGTGATCTATACATAGAGGTTTGTGACAAGTGCCGAGGAAAGCAACCGTCTCTGCTAGACACATATCTCTTCGAATCAGGGGTAATTAAAACAACTATTATCACTGATAAATCGAAAAGAATTTGCATCAACATATTCAAGTCAAAGATAATTGAAGTGACATGTAAAGTATTCACGATGTCATGGCTGTGAGCACAAATTGGTCTGGCAAATCCGTTCATGGCAAACTTCTGTTCCAATACACTGCTGGAATATCGATGGCACAAACTTCTTTTGTTGTTTATATTCTTTTACTAATTCTCTAGTCTAAAGTCTGTCTCGGAGGCTCATTAGACCGATGCTTATCCCGGTTTCCGTGGTGTGAAGTGAGTGCGAATACAAGATTTTTATACTGGACAGGACGACAGTCCATCGCAGGGTTAAGCCTCCAGCTATTGCAGGTATTCATTTGCAGCTGAGTATGCTGGAGTACCATGAAATGAAGCTCAAGAAACAACACCCACCCAGTGCAGGAATCGAACACATAACATTATGATATGATCATAAGGTCAACACCCTTACCAGTAGGCCACGTGCCTCCACTTTAACTATTTACAGTTATTGAACTTGAAGTGGTAAGTCGATTATTTAGACCTCAGTATTTACTGTTCTAAAGTTGTTGTTGGGCTTCCGTCATTTCCGACGACGAGTGATCCAGTTGATTCAATCAACGGAACTGTCTGCTCATGAATTTAACGTGTACTTTTAACGTGTTTCTCAGGGAGATTCTGTGTGACAAGCCTAGCACCTTCAAATATAAGTACAACTCATTTTTATCAGCTGAACGGAGAGTAGCCTCATGAAGAAAGATGTCTTGCTCAAGAACACAACGTATCGCCCGAACCAAGAATCAAACTCGTAACCTTACGATCGTGAACACATCACGCTAACCACTCACAGACTCAGGGTACTTAATCCATCGACTTCAATCTTGCTGAAATTCTAACTCATTCGCAAGGCACTGACCAAGCAAAGAAAGGATAGGAGAGAGGGAGGAACAGACGCTATACGCCAGTCTGAGCTCTGCCACAGCTGCACCCCGCGAAAAAATGACAAAGGCACTACCACGGAGAATGGCCAAAGATGCCCACTGCAACAGCCACCCCACCTCACAGGGCTCCTCCCTCAAGCGGGCTGCTGTCTTTCCGATTTTATGGAGGAAATCAGCAGTGCGGGGACCAAGGACACCAGAGGTCTCGACGGAGACCAGTGCGAAGAGGAAGAGGTCAGTCAGACCCGTTTGACGCGAGGCTTTAGTCAAAGACGCATTCTCTACATATATGTGTATGTATACTCATATATATACGCATGTATATACGTATATATATACGCATATATACTATATATGTATATGTATACGCCTACGAGAGAGAGACAGAAAGAGAAAGCGAGAGAAATACAGACAGAGATACAGACAGAGAAATACAGAGAGAGAGAGAGAGAGAGAGGGAGAGAGAGAGAGAGAGAGAGAGAGAGAGAGAGAGAGAGAGAGAGAGAGAGAGAGAGAGAGAGAGAGACAGAGTCAGCCAGACACACAGACAGACAGCTGATAACAAAATCTGTAAAATCTCCCAGTTGTGTCTTCACCTATTAGACGTTATTTTCGTGTCATGTAAAAAAAATTTGATGTTCTCTCCTGATTTTCAAAGACGCGTGTTGAAGAGTTTAGCCAGTAATTCATTTATCATGTATTTTATTGAAGTTACTCTCAACTACTGGCTGTAGTTTTTAAATGGCTGCTCTTGTAACTTCAATTTAGTTTCTTTTATTGTGCACTCCTCGCCATATTCTTTCATAATGTTCCACATAGGACACTTTTATAATTTATATATAAATATATATATAATAATTGTTTCTACTTTTGGCACAAGGCAAGCAATTACCCAGTGCATTACAAGTACTTTATTTTATCGACCCCGTAAGGATGAAAGGCAAAGTTAACCTCGGCGGGATTTGAACTCAGATCATACAGGGAGGTAACTCTATGCTTCAAAGCATGGCGTCCGACCCTCTACCGATACTGCCAATCTATATATAATAATAAAAAGAACGAAGAGTTAGATCTTCATTACGTTTACTGAGGTGTGACGCGCGTTTTACGATTGATCAACTCAAGGCTTGATCTGTATCGATCTGGTCTGACTCTGGAATCAAAATCTCGTCGGACTTCTGTTATATATATAATTGTTTCTACTTTTGGCACCAGGCCAGCAAATTACCCAGTGCATTACTGGTACTTTATTTTATCGACCCCGTAAGGTTGAAAGGCAAAGTTAACCTCGGCGGGATTTGAACTCAGATCATAAAGGGAGGTAACTCTATGCTTCAAAGCATGGCACCCGACCCTCTACCGATACTGCCAATCCACCACCCTATTATATATATAATGGGGTTGTATATGACATTATATATGTTTATGTATAATAAACATACGAAAATCTCGCCATGAAATTCTTAAGCTCTGACAATATCACAGCTACTCAGCAGCGTCTTAGAATGCCAGACAAATACTTCTGGATTCTTATCCGTCATCAGTGACATTTAGGCACTCGGTACTGAGAAAATGATAGGCTAAACCCTATATGGCTTTTGTGTATGAAACACCAGGAACTTGACTGGGTGAGTTTACATCATTCATGGTGAGACTCTCGTATGTTTATTATACATATCAAATATGCTTTCATATGCAACCCTATTATGAATCACACCATATTAGTCCTACTGCTCACCCCCACACACACACTATATGAGAGAGAAATGTATATATATACATATATATAGATGTATATATATGTATATATAGAGAGAGATGAACCTATATATATATATATATATATATATATATATATATATATATATATATATATATATACTGTACGGTGTAATTCGGTTTGTTTACAAACAAACAAACCGAGCGCATTATAATAAATGTTCGGTAAACCGATACGTGCATATATATGTGTGCATGTATGTATATATACATACTACTGTACGTCTGTATACATATATGTATGTACGTATACATACATGCATACTTACATTTATATATATATATATATATATATATATATATATATATATATATATATATATATGTGTGTGTGTGTGTGTGTGTGTGTGTGTGTGTGTATATATATAAATATAAAGTATTTCCGTAGGAAAGGTAACGGAAAGGAGAGTGCTCTATGTAGGCTACAGATTCAGATGAACGATTTGAGACGTCTGTGCCGTGAAACCTTTGGTAAATGGAATAATTGTCTTATGTTGTTTATTACATAACTATATATATATATATATATATATATACATATAGAAAGAAAGAGAGAGAGGGGGGAACGGAAAAGAGAGAAAAAGAGGTAGAGCGATGTAAAGATAGATAGATAAGGGTAAAAAATAAATAAAGATTGAAAATTAGATAAAAACGGAGAGAGAGAGATAACGAAAGAGGGAGAGATAGAGAGAGAGAGAGAGAGAGAGAGAGAGAGAGAGCGAAAGAAAGAGAGCGAAAGAAAGAGAGAGAGTGAAAAAGAGAGATAGATAGATAGATAGAGAGAGAGAGAGTGAGAGAGAGAGAGAGAGAGAGAGAGAGAGGAGCAATAGAAAGAGAGCGAAAGAAAGAGAGAGAGTGAAAAGGAGAGAGAGATATAAAGAAAGAGGGAGAGATAGATAGATAGATAGATAGATAGAGAGAGAGAGAGAAAGATTTTGTATGTATTTCGACTTTTTTATATTCCTTCACTCCTACATACCCACATACAAATATACAATACTGTATATATAAAGAAAAGGTCCCCTTTTGTTACGTATTCTTATTGTCTTCTTACATGCTGGTTTAGCGGGTTTACGTAATACCCATTGTATTTTCTTTACCTGACACCCTATCTATCCGCCAATAACTGCAACAATTGCATGAAAGGTCTAATTCCAGCTATTTATTCCAATAGGGTCTTTAGTTCTTAAGATCTGGGCGCCTGCATTATATTTCTGTATATTAGTTAGTTTCTGTATTTTTGTTTTATTTTGCCCTTATTTTCACATCTATTTCGTACGAACTATTCTCCTTTTCATGGCAACTTTTATTAAACTGTCTGTTAACATTCATTTTCACAAACTTCATAATAACTTTTGTTGTTGCATCATAGGGGTGTATATATATATATATATACACACGCATATACTCTTTTACTCCTTTACCTGTTCCAGCCATATTAATATATATATATATATATATATATATGTATATTAAAGTAAACAGAACAAAAAACAGAAAAACGAAGAGGCAGTACAAATGTTATTATTAGTTTCACGCTTGAGAGTAGGATATATATATATATATATACACACATATATATACACACACATATATATATATATATATATATATATATATATACAAACATATATATACATAGATATATATATATATGTGTGCGCGTATATATATACTGGTGCAGTTCCCCTCTATACATTTTCTATACGTTTTGTTGTTTTATATACTTCCATCCCGTACTTTTACAATATCTATTGTACTTGGCAAAGTCTGTCTTGATTACGCAGTCGGAATATATTATATTTTCCCCAAATCAATTTCTATAGAGATATCTTTGAAACAGTATGTTAGTATATTAGGATAATTATATCCAACTATATAACATTCAATTATTTAAATAACTCATCAATTTGGCTGAATCGTTAGAGCGTGGAATATTTGATCCAGGTCTCTGACTTCTCAGTTCAAATCACATCCAGCTTCACGTTGCCTCTCATCATTTAAGGACCTTAAAGAAAAGCTCTCCCTCCTTCCAGCTATCACATCTTGGATGCTCCTCTGGATAAAATATATATAGAGAGTGTGTATGTGTCGGCGGCTCTTGGCGACTGCTTGGGCACCCAATGTCCTTAACGAAAGCATATTTCATACTACTAAAACATATTTGCTTGCTTGGGATCACTGTCGTATCTCTCTCTCTCTCTCTCTCTCTCTCTCTCTCTCTCTCTCTCTCTCTCTCTCAATATATATATATATATATATATATATATATATATATAAATATATATAGAGAGATATATATAGAGAGAGAGATGTGTGTGTATGTATATGAATGGTGTGTGTATATGCATCTGTATATGTATATATATATATATATATATATATATTGAGAGAGAGAGAGAGAGTGAGTGAGAGAGAGAGTGATAGATAGATAGTTATAAGTGTATGCGTGTGTGTGTGTGTGGGGGGGGGGTAATTGGTTCGTGAGTATGCAAACTGTATCGTAGATTCATTGAGTGCTTTGAACGGCTTTGCACGAAATATATTCCTTTGGTCTTTGAGATATAATTATTATATAGGAGAGTGAACCATTAAATATCAGCAATGCACATAATTATTTCTCTGTTACCGGAAATATTTGTTACATTTACATCACCAGGCGTGGTCTTCCTCTAGTAACTACGGTGCAGGTCTGATTTAAAACGACAATAAAAGTTGGTATATGAGTCAACATATAACTTAAATTTCAACTTACTTGTACGTGTCAAACCTCTTGTTATCCTATGAACCGGCTGCAGTTTGAAATCCACAAGAATAGGAATGTTTGAAAGCTTGTAATATTTGAAAATTTGTATGGAGACATGACGAGGTTTGCGTTGCTTTCTTTAAAATTGTCCAGATAAAGGTTAGAGAGACGGCATTGCCTTTTTATATATACCTATTATATACACCTTTATATATACCCCGTTTTATAGTAGACTTTCCTTTTATTTTTCTATGTACCACAGAAACCAAATGTGTTTCGAGACAGACGTGACGTTACACTTATATCTGGGCCTAAACAAACTGGCGCGGTACGTGTATCT
>OZ024745.1:21050891-21058391 GCA_964016885.1 Eledone cirrhosa | reverse complement strand
CAATAACAGCAACAACAACATCATAAAAAAAACATCAACACCAATAACGACAACAACAATAACAGGAACAACATCATCAAAAACAGCAACTGAAATAACAGTAACAACAAGAAAAGCAATAAAAACAACAACATCGATAATAACAACAGTGATAACAACAACAACAATGCCAACAGCAAAATCAATAACAGCAATAGCAACAACAACAGCAGTAGCAGGTGCAGCAACAATAACAACAACAGCAATAACAACAACACAAACGACAATAACAGCAGCGACGAGACCAGCAACAACAACTGCAATAACAGCAGCACAAAGGACAATAACTGTAACAACAACAACTGCAATAAGATTAAAATCAATAACAGCAACAAAAATAACAAAAACAACAGCACCCCAAAAATAACAGCAATAACAACAACACCATCACCAATAACAACAACAACAACCGTATGAACAATAAGAACAGCAACAAACAACAAAATCCATAATAACAAGACCACCAACAACAACAACAACAGAAATAACATTAAGAGCAACAATAAGAACAGAAACAACAGTAACAACAACAGTAACAACAACAACAACAGCAGCAACAACAGCAACAGCAACAACAACAACAATAACAACAACAGCAACAGCAACAACAACAATAACAACAGAAACAACATAAACAGCAGCAACAACAGCAACAGCAACAGCAACTACAACAACAATAACAACAACAGCCACAGCAACAACAACAACAATAACAACAACAATAACAGCAACAACAACAACAACAATAACAACAACAACAGCAGCAGCAACAATGCCAATAGCATCAATAACAACCACAACAATAATAACAAAAACAGCAGCAAAAAAAATTACCAGTAATAATAATTGTTTCTACGTTTGGCACAAGGCCAGCAATTATTCCAGTGTATTACTGGTACTTTATTTTATCGACCCCGTAGGGATGAAGGGCAAAGTTAACCTCGGCAGGATTTGAACTCAGACCACAAAGGGACGTAACTCTTTGCTACAAAGCATGGCGTCCGACCCTCTACCGGTACTGCCAATCCACTGCCCTTGCCAGGACAACAACAAAAACAAGGACGACAACAACAACAATCACAACAACAACAGCAACAGCAATAACAACAACAGCAACAAAAATAGCAACATCAATAAAAACAACAACAATAGCAACAATAACAATAACAACAACAGCAATATCAATAACAACAATAACCTCAACAACTCCATCAATAACAACATACGATGACAATAATAACAATAACGATAGCAACAACAACAACAACAACAGCAGCATCGACAGCAATAACAACAACAGCAATAACAGCAACAGCAATAACAACAACAGCAATAACAACAACAACGGTGACAATAATAACAATAACGATAGCAACAACAACAACAGCAGCATCGACAGCAATAACAACAACAGCAATAACAACAACAACAATAACAACAACAACGGTGACAATAATAACAATAACGATAGCAACAACAACAACAACAACATCATCGACATCAATAACATCAATAGAAATAAAAAACAAACAAACAAAAACAGAAATATTAACAACTGCAATAACAACAATAAGAACAACAACAATAACAGCAACAGCAGCAGCAGCAATATGAGGCAGCAGCAGCAGTGATATGTTAAAAGAGCAGCAGCAACAATGATAACAACAACAGCAGCAGCGATATGAGGCAGCAGCAGCAACAGTGGTAACAACAACAGCAGCAGCAGTGATATGAGACAGCAGCAGCAACAATGATAACAACAGCAGCAGCAACAGTGATATGAGGCAGCAGCAGCAACAATGATAACAACAACAGCAGCAGCAGTGATACGAGACAGCAGCAGCAACAATGATAACAACAACAGCAGCAACAATGCTAACAACAACAACAGCAGCAGCAACAATGATAACAACAACAGCAGCAGTGATATGAAGAACTATCAGCAACAATGCTAACACAACAGCAGCAGCAGTGATATGAGGCAGCAACAACAACAATGCTAACAACAACAACAGCAGCAACAACAATGATAACAACAACAGCAGCAGCAGTGATATGAAGAACCAGCGGCAACAATGCTAACAACACGCCAATAACTACACCTTTACCTGTTCAAAAATCTGCAAGAAATAGTATGTAATTTTCCATCAAACTATACTGAAAATGGAAGTACACATTAAAAGTAGTAGTACCACCAAATATACATACACATAGACATTAGTGAAACGCTTGAATTAACAGGACAAGAGTCTTAACGTTTCGGACACAACTTCTTCGTCAGAAGGTAGAATTATAAATAAAAGATAAAATAGAAGGATAAAGAGCGAGAAGAGGAAGGAACAGGGAAAATAAATCAGAAAAAAAACACCTTTTGGAGATGTGTGTCTGTCACCGCCACCCCACTCTCAAGAGCGTGAAACTAATAAACCTTTGTTCGTACTGCCTCTCTGTTTTGTTCCCGTTCAATTTTTTACTATATATATATATATATACTTATACATACATATACATCTATCTATCTATCTATCTATCTATATATATATATATATATTAATAAGAGGAATTCCAACTTTGTCTGATTTACTCGTTTTATTTACAATCCTTTAAAATATATATAATGGTATTATAATGAAATAGTATGATAGAATATTAAATTCTAAGTGTTAATTGAACAAGTACTTTCATGCTTTCGCAATCTTCAGGTTCATGATGTGTGGTGACAGTCGAGTTTGCAATTTTCAACTGTTGAAAATTGCAAACTCGACTGTCACCACATATCATGAACCTGAAGATTGCGAAAGCATGAAAGTACTTGTTCAATTAACACTTAGAATTTAATATTCTATCATACTATTTCATTATAATACCATTATATATATTTTAAAGGATTGTAAATAAAACGAGTAAATCAGACAAAGTTGGAATTCCTCTTATTAATATAATCTTCTATACACAATCATACACACCCGTGTATATTTACCTATCTATATCTATATATATATATATATATATATATATACTTATATATACATATACATCTATTCATCTCTATATATATATCGATCGACTTTCGTCAAATCGGACCGAGGAAACAATGTTTCCATTGGTCTTTCCAATTGGTAATACTATCTATCGGTCGCACTCCGGGTAGAAGGAGCAACGTGAAGTAAAGTGTCTTGCTCAAGGATATAACGCATCGCCCGGTCCAGGAATCGAACTCACAACCTTAAGATTGGGTATCCAATTCTCTAACCACTCAGCCACACGCCTATATATATATATATGAGAGAGAGAGAGAGAGAGAGAGAGAGAGAGAGAGAGAGGGAGAGAGAGAGAGAGAGAGAGAGAGAGAGAGAGAGAGAGAGAGAGAGAGATCTGAAAAAGAAAAGTCTTGATAATCATTGCTAGGATGTTTATGGTCATAAATCTGCTTGTTCGTGGGGAACAACAGCGATAATAAAACAGACATAATGAACAAATAAAACAGAAATAAGAAAAACCACATCAAAATAAAGTAGTGACAACATAAATAACAATATTTACAGCGACACAAATAATAATAGAAGCAAGAAAAACCTCCTTAAATCTCTAACATTTGTAACAAGAACAATAGTAACAATAGTAACAATGACATCGTAGTGACATGTCTTAACCACAGGAAAAACAATTTGTACCACAATATCAACAACAACAACAATGACATCGGAGTAATACGTCTTAACAACAGCGGCACAAACAATTTAATCAACAATAGTAACAACAGCAACAATGAAATGGTAGTAATATGTCTTAACCACAGCAAATACAATTTGATCAACAACAATAACAACAGCAATAATGACATCGTAGCAAAATGTAACAATAGCAAATACAAATCTTTACAATATTAGTCACAACTTTTCCTTTTTCTTTTGTGAATATTTGGTCGGCTGTGTTGTGACCGGGGTGAAAACCACATTGCTCATCAGCTAGCATGGACTCGACAATCTCCCTGCATCTCTTTGCCAGACACTTAGCATCGACTCTACCGGGGAGGCTTAACAAGGAGTTCCCTCTGTAACTGGAACAATCTCTCGTCTCCACTCGGCACACAGGAGTCTGCTAGAGAATACATTCTCTATTTAAGACAGAAGATGATCTTTTCAATTTGCACTGGATAGGTTTGATGCTGAGTACTTGGTGGATGGAATGAAAATCAGTGTTGTGAAAACTGAGACACTCGTCCTCTCAAGGAAGCATGCGCAGTGCACTCTACATGTGAATGGAATTCTAATGAAGCAGGTAGAGAATATCAAGTATCTCATGGTCGTGTTCACGAGAGATGGAACGTAGGAGACTGAATTAAATTTCAAGAATTGCAAAAGCTGGTGTAGTAAATGCGCCAGCTCCAACATTCAGTAACCAGAAGAAGGGAGGTAGGTGTAAAAGCCAAACTCGCTATCTTCAATTCGGTTTTCGTGTCAACCCTTACCTATAGTTATGAATATTGGGTAATGACGGAAAGAATACGATTGCGAATACAAGGGGATGAAATGGGACTCCTCCGAAGTATCTTTGAAGTAACGTTACACGATAAAGTGCGTAACTGGGGTCGATTTAATCGACTTACCTCTCCCTCCAAATTGCTGGCCTTGTTCCTGTAGTAGAAATTATTATATATACTGATCTGTGAAGACGCTTGGCTTTGTGGTTAGGATATTCGGCTCACAATCGTAAGGTCGTGAGTTCGATTCCCAGAGTTGCGTTACGTCCTTCAACAAGACACTTTATTTCACGTTGCTCCAGTACACTCAGCTGGGAAATATGAGTTGTATTTGTAATTAGGAAGGTCAACTTTGTCACATTCTGGGTCACGCTGAATCTCCCTGAGAACTGCGTTAAGGGTATGCGTGTCTGTGGACTGCTCAGCCACTTGCAGGTAATTTTACGAGTAGGTTGTTCCATTGATCGGATCAACTGGAACACTCGTGCCAAACGGAGTGCCAGTTTATATACTGATCTAAATAGGCTCTATGTAGATAAGATCTAATGAGTGGCTTCTGGTTGTGATCGTTGTGTTCTGCCTACTAAATCTTAGGTCATGAAAACCAGGTATATATTCACATATGCCGTACCTCAGGTGATGGAAAATAAGATATACTACATATTGTGTAAGGCCACCTATCTCAGAAACATTATTTTGTCGACCCCAGAACAAATCTAACGTCAGTGAGATTCGAACTGGGAGCTTAAAGAGCAGGATATAATACAATGAGACATTTTGTCCTAGACTCTATCAATTCTACCCGATGATGATGATGATCAAGACGACAAATAATATCTACAAAAAATTAAAAAATCAATAAATAAACAGAAAAACAGAAAAAATCCCCATGAATAAACAAACAGTAGAATGACACTAACGACGACAACAACAACAACTTCAACAACAACTAACTTCAACAACAGCAACGATAGCACCAGAATTAACGTAAACAGACAGAAAACATCGTCTCAATATAAAACACAAACAATAACAGAAACAGCAACTGATATACAACAAAAACAACAACAACAACAACAACGACAACGACAACAACAACAACAACAACAAGCAATATACTAAGAGTAACTGCAATAACGACAACAATATAAAAATATACCAAGAACAATGTCATCGATTTATAAAAAAAAAATAAAAATACAAGAAGAAAAACTGAATAAGTAACAACAATAACAGCAACAAAGGAAACAACTTTGAATACAGCAGTAGCAACAGCAACAACAACAACAACAACAACAACAACAACAGCAACAACAACAACAACAACAACAACAACAACAACAACAACAGCAACAGCAACAACAGCAACAACAATATTAATAGGAAATGCAGCAAGAGAAGGGCAACAAAAACGCTAGTGGTAGCAACACATGAAGAGTTCTAGCAAGACAAAATAGAAAAAGAGTAAAATTAAGCAGAATAATATTATGAAAAGTATAAAGAGATATAATAGTAGTGACATCGTCTATAACCAGAATAACGACAACAACGACAGCAACAACGACAATGTTAACAATAGTATCAACAGCATGAAAGACTTATAGATACTATGAACAAAATAGTAACAATAACTGCAGTAAAAACTGTCTAAGTCTCTGTCTACACATATATATATATATATGTATATATATTTATATATTTATATATATTTATATATATGTATATTTATATATATATATATATATATATATATATATATATATATATATATATATATATATATATATATATTTATATATTTAAATATATATATGTATATTTATATATATATATATATATATATATATATATTTATATATTTATATATATTTATATATATGTATATATACATGTATATATATATATGTATATATATATATATATATATATATATGTGTGTGTGTGCGTGTGTTTGCTATACATATCCATATATATAAATGAATACATCTTTTATATATAATATATTTATTTATATATATATATATATATATATATATATATATATATATATAAATATAAATATATATATATATACATACGCACTTACACACGCACACACACATTTGTAATATATCTATGTATGTACATATATAGGTAATACAGGAAACAAACAAAACACAGGAGGCACTTTTTACACGGTTATACACGCACACACACACACACACACACACACACACACACACACACACACACACACACACACACACATATATATATATGTGTATGTGTGTGTGTGTGTGTGTGTGTGTGTGTGTTTGTATGTGTGTATTTCTACATGATATATGTATGGACTTTTAAAAAGAACAAAGAATTAACCGCGATCAAAAAATCACTACTTTCAAGATTTACATTTATATACATGTGGCTATAATATTTACCACCAAGGAACTCTTGCTTGACAATCTCTATGTATGAAGACTTAGTTTCAGTAGATGGTAGCCACGAAAACAAACTTTTAGCTGCTTTATAGTACTAGAAATCTCATATGTTATAATATAAATAGTATGGGTTAAGGTCTCAATATGTAAACTAAACGACTATTATAAATCAATTATGCATAAACAAATTAGTTGTCTGTGTTTTTCACTTATTTTTCTTTATTATGTTTTTTTTTGTCTCCCGTTGTCCTCTTGGGTGTTTTTTTTCTTCTTCTTAATTGTTCTCTAAGTCTGTCTCAAGCCCGGGAGGCTTAACAAGCCGGTGCTTATCCCTGTTTAATCGACTGAGAGTACAATACCCACCCTTGAACAGGACGCCAGACCATTGCAGGTTTAAACTCCCAGCCATTGCTGGTACTCATTTTCAGTTGAGTATACTGGAACAACATGAATCCAGAACTTTATGGCCATAAGTCCAACACCCTTACTACTAGGCCACGTGCTTCTATGTAATTATAACTTCTTCTTTGACCTGCAATTCCTGGGCATGGTTTACTAGCT
>OZ024745.1:21015891-21045891 GCA_964016885.1 Eledone cirrhosa | reverse complement strand
CACACATACATCACATATACATCACATATACATCACACATACATCACACATACATCACATATACATCACACATACATCACACATACATCACACATACATCACACATACATCACATATACATCACACATACATCACACATACATCACATATACATCACATATACATCACATATACATCACATATACATCACACATACATCACATATACATCACATATACATCACACATACATCCCATATACATCACACATACATTACATATACATCACATATACATCACAGATACATCACACATACATCACACATACATCACACATACATCACACATACATCACACATACATCACATATACATCACATATACATCACACATACATCACACATACATCACATATACATCACACATACATCACACATACATCACATATACATCACATATACATCACACATACATCACACATACATCACACATACATCACATATACATCACATATACATCTCACATACATCACCTATACATCACACATACATCAAATATATATCACACATACATCACACATATATAACATATACATCACACATACATCACATATACATCACATATACATAACATATACATCACATATACATCACACATACATCACACATACATCACATATACATCACATATACATCACATATACATAACACATACATCACATATACATCACACATACATCACACATACATCACATATACATCACATATACATCAGACATACATCACATATACATCACACATACATCACATATACATCACACATACATCACATATACATCACACATACATCACATATACATCACATATACATCACATATACATCACACATAAATCACATTTACATCACACATACATTAAATATACATCACATATACATCACAGATACATCACACATACATCACACATACATCACACATACATCACACATACATCACACATACATCACATATACATCACACATACATTACATATACATCACATATACATCACACATACATCACATATACATCACATATACATCACACATACATCACATATACATCACACATACATTACATATACATCACACATACATCACATATACATCACATATACATCACACATACATCACATATACATCACACATACATCACATATACATCACATATACATCACACATACATCACACATATATCACACATATATCACACATACATCACACATACATCACATATACATCACACATACATCACACATACATCACACATACATCACATATACATCACACATACATTACATATACATCACATATACATCACACATACATTACATATACATCACATATACATCACACATACATCAAATATACATCACATATACATCACACATACATTACACATACATCACATATACATCACACATACATCACATATACATCACACATACATCACACATACATCACACATACATCACATATACATCACGCATACATCACACATACATCACACATACATCACACATACATCACATATACATCACACATACTTCACATATACATCACACATACATCACACATACATCACATATACATCCCACATACTTCACATATACATCACATATACATCACACATACATTACATATACATCACATATACATCACATATACATCACATATACATCACATATACATCACACATACATCACACATACATCACACATACATCACACATACATCACATATACATCACACATACATCACACATACATCACATATACATCACACATACATTACATATACATCACACATACATCACATATACATCACATATACATCACACATACATCACATATACATCACACATACATTACATATACATCACATATACATCACATATACATCACACATACATCACATATACATCACACATACATCACACATACATCACATATACATCAAACATACATCACATATACATCACATATACATCCCATATACATCACACATACATCACATATACATCACACATAAATCACACATACATCACACATACATCACATATACATCACATATACATCACATATACGTCACACATACATCACATATATATCACACATACATCACACATACATCACATATACATCACACATACATCACATATACATCACACATACATCACACATACATCACATATACATCACACATACATCACATATACATCACATATACATCACATATACATCACACATACATCACATATATATCACACATACATCACACATACATCACACATATATCACATATACATCACACATACATCACACATACATCACACATACATCACATATACATCACACATACATCACACATACATCACATATACATCACATATACATCACATATACATCACATATACATCACACATACATCACACATACATCACACATACATCACATATACATCACATATACATCACACATACATCACACATACATCACATATACATCACACATACATCACACATACATCACATATACATCACACATACATCACATATATATCACACATACATCACATATACATCACATATACATCACACATACATCACACATACATCACACATACATCACATATACATCACATATACATCACACATACATCACACATACATCACATATTCATCACATATACATCACATATACATCACACATACATCACACATACATCACATATACATCACACATACATCACACATACATCACACATACATCACATATACATCACACATACATCACACATACATCATATATACATCACACATACATCACATATATATCACACATACATCACACATACATCACATATACATCACACATACATCACACATACATCACACATACATCACACATACATCACATATACATCACACATACATCACACATACATCATATATACATCACACATACATCACATATATATCACACATACATCACACATACATCACATATACATCACACATACATCACACATACATCACACATACATCACATATACATCACATATATATCACACATACATCACACATACATCACATATACATCGCACATACATCACATATACATCAAATATACATCACACATACATCACATATACATCACATATACATCACACATACATCACACATATATCACATATACATCACACATACATCACATATATAACACACATACATCACATATACATCACATATACATCACACATACATCACACATACATCACATATACATCACACATACATCACACATACATCACACATACATCCACATACATCACATATACATCACATATATATCACATATACATCACATATACATCACACATACATCACATATACATCACATATACATCACACATACATCCCATATACATCACACATACATTATATATACATCACGTATACATCACAGATACATCACACATACATCACACATACATCATACATACATCACACATACATCACACATACATCACACATACATCACATATACATCACACATACATTACGTATACTTCACATATACATCACACATACATCACATATACATCACATATACATCACACATATATCACATATACATCACATATACATTACACATACATCACATATACATTACACATACATCACACATACATCACACATATATCACACATACATCACACATACATCACACATACATCACATATACATCACATATACATCACACATACATCCCATATACATCACACATACATTACATATACATCACATATACATCACAGATACATCACACATACATCACACATACATCACATATACATCACACATACATCACATATACATTACACATACATCACATATACATCACACATACATCACATATACATCACACATACATCACATATACATCACACATACATCACACATACATCACATATGCATCACACATACATCACATATACATTACACATACATCACACATACATCACACATACATCACACATACATCACACATACATCACACATACATCACATATACATCACACATACATCACATATACATCACATATACATCACACATACATCACACATACATCACATATACATCACACATACATCACATATACATCACATATACATCACACATACATCACATATACATCACATATACATCACACATACATCACATATACATCACGCATACATCACATATACATCACACATACATCACACATACATCACATATACGTCACATATACATCACACATACATCACACATACATCACACATACATCACATATACATCACATATACATCTCACATACATCACCTATACATCACACATACATCACATATACATCACACATACATCACACATATATCACATATACATCACACATACATCACATATACATCACATATACATCACATATACATCACATATACATCACATATACATCACATATACATCACATATATATCACATATACATCACATATACATCACATATGCATCACACATACATCACACATACATCACATATACATCACACATACATCACATATACATCACATATACATCAAATATACATCACACATACATCACACATACATCACATATACATCACATATACATCACATATACATCACATATACATCACATATACATCACACATACATCACACATACATCACATATACATCACACATACATCACACATACATCACATATACATCACACATACATCACACATACATCACACATACATCACATATACATCACACATACATCACATATACATCACACATACATCACATATACATCACATATGCATCCCATATACATCACACATACATCACATATACATCACATATACATCACATATACATCACACATACATCACACATACATCACACATACATCACACATACATCACACATACATCAGACATACATCACATATACATCACATATACATCACACATACATTACATATACATCACATATACATCACACATACATCAAATATACATCACATATACATCACACATACATTACATATACATCACATATACATCACATATACATCACACATACATCACATATACATCACATATACATCACATATACATCACACATACATCACAACATACATCACACATACATCACTTATACATCACACATACATCACATATACATCACACATACATCACACATACATCACACATACATCACATATACATCACACATACATCACACATATATCACATATACATCACACATACATCACATATATATCACACATACATCACATATACATCACATATACATCACACATACATCACACATACATCACATATACATCACACATACATCACACATACATCACACATACATTACATATACATCACATATACATCACACATACATCAAATATACATCACATATACATCACACATACATTACATATACATCACATATACATCACATATACATCACACATACATCACATATACATCACATATACATCACATATACATCACACATACATCACACATACATCACACATACATCACATATACATCACACATACATCACATATACATCACACATACATCACACATACATCACACATACATCACATATACATCACACATACATCACACATATATCACATATACATCACACATACATCACATATATATCACACATACATCACATATACATCACATATACATCACACATACATCACACATACATCACATATACATCACACATACATCACACATACATCACACATACATCGCACATACATCACATATACATCACACATACATCACACATACATCACATATACATCACATATACATCACATATACATCACATATACATCACACATACATCACATATACATCACATATACATCACATACATCCCATATACATCACACATACATTACATATACATCACGTATACATCACAGATACATCACACATACATCACACATACATCACATATACATCACATGTGTGATGTATATGTGATGTATGTGTGATATATGTGTGATGTATATGTGATGTATGTGTGATGTATGTGTGATGTATATGTGATGTATATGTGATGTATATGTGATGTATATGTGATGTATATGTGATGTATGTGTGATGTATGTGTGATGTATATGTGATATATATGTGATGTATGTCTGATGTATGTGTGATGTATATGTGATGTATGTGTGATGTATGTGTGATGTATGTGTGATGTATTTGTGATGTATATGTGATGTATGTGTGATGTATGTGTGATGTATATGTGATGTATATGTGATGTATGTGTGATGTATATGTGATGTATATGTGATGTATATGTGATGTATATGTGATGTATATGTGATGTATGTGTGATGTATGTGTGATGTATATGTGATGTATATGTGATGTATATGTGATGTATGTGTGATGTATATGTGATGTATGTGTGATGTATGTGTGATGTTTATGTGATGTATATGTGATGTATATGTGATGTATATGTGATGTATATATGATGTATATGTGATGTATATGTGATGTATATGTGATGTATATGTGATGTATGTGTGATGTATATGTGATATATGTGTGATGTATGTGTGATGTATAGGTGATGTATGTGAGATGTATATGTGATGAATATGTGATGTATGTGTGATGTATGTGTGATGTATGTGTGATGTATATGTGACGTATATGTGATGTATGTGTGATGTATGTGTGATGTATATGTGATGTATGTGTGATGTATATGTGATGTATATGTGATGTATATGTGATGTATATGTGATGTATATGTGATGTATATATGATGTATATGTGATGTATATGTGATGTATATGTGATGTATGTGTGATGTATGTGTGATGTATATGTGATATATGTGTGATGTATGTGTGATGTATATGTGATGTATGTGTGATGTATAGGTGATGTATGTGAGATGTATATGTGATGAATATGTGATGTATATGTGATGTATATGTGATGTATATGTGATGTATATGTGATGTATGTGTGATGTATGTGTGATGTATATGTGATGTATATGTGATGTATATGTGATGTATGTGTGATGTATATATGATGTATGTGTGATGTATGTGTGATGTATATGTGATGTATATGTGATGTATATGTGATGTCATCACACATACATCACACATACATCACATATACATCACATATACATCACATATACATCACACATACATCACACATACATCACATGTACATCACACATACATCACACATACATCACATATACATCACACATACATCACACATACATCACACATACATCACATATACATCACACATACATCACATATACATCACACATACATCACATATACATCACATATACATCCCATATACATCACACATACATCACATATACATCACATATACATCACATATACATCACACATACATCACACATACATCACACATACATCACATATACATCACACATACATCACACATACATCAGACATACATCATATATACATCACATATACATCACACATACATCACATATACGTCACATATACATCACACATACATCCAATATACATCACACATACATTACATATACATCACACATACATCACACATAGATCACATATACATCACACATACATCACATATACATCACACATACATCACACATACATAACATATACATCACACATACATCACACATACATCACATATACATCACACATACATCACATATACATCACATATACATCACACATACATCACATATACATCACATATACATCACACATACATCACATATACATCACACATACATCACATATACATCACACATACATCACACATACATCACATATACGTCACATATACATCACACATACATCACACATACATCACACATACATCACATATTCATCACATATACATCTCACATACATCACCTATACATCACACATACATCACATATACATCACACATACATCACACATATATCACATATACATCACACATACATCACACATACATCACATATACATCACATTTACATCACATATACATCATATATACATCACATATACATCACATATACATCACATATACATCACATATACATCACATATACATCACACATACATCACATATACATCACACATACATCACACATACATCACATATACGTCACATATACATCACACATACATCACACATACATCACACATACATCACATATTCATCACATATACATCTCACATACATCACCTATACATCACACATACATCACACATATATCACATATACATCACACATACATCACATATACATCACATATACATCACATATACATCACATATACATCATATATACATCACATATACATCACATATACATCACACATACATCACACATACATCACATATACATCACACATACATCACATATACATCACATATACATCACATATACATCACACATACATCACACATTCATCACATATACATCACATATACATCACATATACATCACATATACATCACATATACATCACACATACATCACACATACATCACATATACATCACACATACATCACACATACATCACATATACATCACACATACATCACACATACATCACACATACATCACACATACATCACATATACATCACACATACATCAGACATACATCACATATACATCACATATACATCACACATACATCACACATACATCACATATACATCACATATACATCACATATACATCACATATACATCACATATACATTACACATACATCACACATACATCACATGTACATCACACATACATCACACATACATCACACATACATCACACATACATCACAGATACATCACACATACATCAGACATACATCACATATACATCACATATACATCATACATACATCACACATACATCACATATACATCACATATACATCACACATACATCACATATACATCACACATACATCACATATACATCACATATACATCACACATACATCTCATATACATCACACATAGATCACATATACATCACATATACATCACATATACATCACACATACATCACACATACATCACATATACATCACATATACATCACATATACATCACATATACATCACATATACATCACACATACATCACACATACATCACACATACATCACACATACATCACACATACATCACATATACATCACACATACATCACACATACATCACACATACATCTCAAATACATCACATATACATCACACATACATCATACATACATCACATATACATCACATATACATCACACATACATCACATATACATAACACATACATCACACATACATCACACATACATCACACATACATCACACATACATCACATATACATCACACATACATCACACATACATCACATAAACATCACACATACATCACACATACATCACATATACATCACACATACATCACACATACATCGCATATACATCACACATACATCACACATACATCACATATACATCACACATACATCACACAGACATCACACATACATCACATATACATCACACATACATCACACATACATCACATATACATCACATATACATCACACATACATCACATATACATCACATATACATCACACATACATCACGTATACATCACATATACATCACATATACATCACATATACATCACACATACATCACATATACAGCACACATACATCACACATACATCACATATACAGCACACATACATCACACATACATCACATATACATCACACATACATCACACATACATCACATATACATCACACATACATCACACATACATCACATATACATCACATATACATCACACATACATCACACATACATCACACATACATCACACATACATCACATATACATCACATATACATCACACATACATCACATATACATCACACATACATCACATATACATCACACATACATCACATATACATCACACATACATCACATATACATCACTCATACATCACACATACATCACATATACATCACATATACATCACATATACATCACACATACATCACATATACATCCCATATACATCACACATACATCACATATACATCACACATACATCACACATACATCACATATACATCACACATACATCACACATACATCACACATACATCACACATACATTACACATACATCACACATACATCACATATACATCACACATACATCACACATACATCACACATACATCACACATACATCACATATACATCACACATACATCACACATACATCACATAAACATCACACATACATCACACATACATCACATATACATCACACATACATCACACATACATCACATATACATCACACATACATCACACATACATCACATATACATCACACATACATCACACATACATCACACATACATCACATATACATCACACATACATCACACATACATCACATATACATCACATATACATCACACATACATCACATATACATCACATATACATCACACATACATCACGTATACATCACATATACATCACATATACATCACATATACATCACACATACATCACATATACAGCACACATACATCACACATACATCACATATACAGCACAGATACATCACACATACATCACATATACATCACACATACATCACACATACATCACACATACATCACACATACATCACATATACATCACATATACATCACACATACATCACACATACATCACACATACATCACACATACATCACATATACATCACATATACATCACACATACATCACATATACATCACACATACATCACATATACATCACACATACATCACATATACATCACACATACATCACATATACATCACTCATACATCACACATACATCACATATACATCACATATACATCACATATACATCACACATACATCACATATACATCCCATATACATCACACATACATCACATATACATCACACATACATCACACATACATCACATATACATCACACATGCATCACACATACATCACACATACATCACACATACATTACACATACATCACACATACATCACATATACATCACACATACATCACAGATACATCACACATACATCACACATACATCACATATACATCACACATACATCACACATACATCACATATACATCACACATACATCACATATACATCACATATACATCACATATACATCCCATATACATCACACATACATCACATATACATCACACATACATCACACATACATCACATATACATCACATATACATCACACATACATCACACATACATCACATATACATCACATATACATCACAGATACATCACATATACATCACATATACATCACATATACATCACACATACATCACATATACATCACACATACATCACATATACATCACACATACATCACATATACATCACATATACATCACACATACATCACACATACATCACATATACATCACATATACATCACATATACATCACACATACATCACATATACATCACATATACATCACATATACATCACACATACATCACACATACATCACATATACATCACATATACATCACACATACATCACACATACATCACATATACATCACATATACATCACACATACATCACATATACATCACATATACATCACACATACATCACATATACATCACATATACATCACATATACATCACATATACATCACACATACATCACATATACATCACATATACATCACATATACATCACACATACATCACACATACATCACATATACATCACATATACATCACATATACATCACACATACATCACACGTACATCACATATACATCACACATACATCACATATACATCACACATACATCACATATACATCACATATACATCACACATACATCACACATACATCACATATACATCACATATACATCACATATACATCACACATACATCACACATACATCACATATACATCACATATACATCACCCATACATCACACATACATCACATATACATCACATATACATCACACATACATCACACATACATCACACATACATCACACATACATCACACATACATCACATATACATCACACATACATCACACATACATCACATATACATCACATATACATCACACATACATCACACATACATCACACATACATCACACATACATCACATATACATCACATATACATCACATATACATCACACATACATCACATATACATCACTCATACATCACACATACATCACATATACATCACATATACATCACATATACATCACACATACATCACATATACATCCCATATACATCACACATACATCACATATACATCACACATACATCACACATACATCACATATACATCACACATACATCACACATACATCACACATACATCACACATACATTACACATACATCACACATACATCACATATACATCACACATACATCACAGATACATCACACATACATCACACATACATCACATATACATCACACATACATCACACATACATCACATATACATCACACATACATCACATATACATCACATATACATCACATATACATCACATATACATCACATATACATCCCATATACATCACACATACATCACATATACATCACACATACATCACACATACATCACATATACATCACATATACATCACACATACATCACACATACATCACATATACATCACATATACATCACAGATACATCACATATACATCACATATACATCACATATACATCACACATACATCACATATACATCACACATACATCACATATACATCACATATACATCACATATACATCACATATACATCACACATACATCACACATACATCACATATACATCACACATACATCACATATACATCACACATACATCACACATACATCACACATACATCACACATACATCACACATACATCACACATACATCACATATACATCACACATACATCACATATACATCACATATACATCACATATACATCACATATACATCACACATACATCACATATACATCACACATACATCACATATACATCACATATACATCACATATACATCACATATACATCACACATACATCACACATACATCACATATACATCACACATACATCACATATACTCACACATACATCACACATACATCACACATACATCACACATACATCACATATACATCACACATACATCACACATACATCACATATACATCACATATACATCACACATACATCACACATACATCACATATACATCACATATACATCACAGATACATCACATATACATCACATATACATCACATATACATCACACATACATCACATATACATCACACATACATCACATATACATCACATATACATCACATATACATCACATATACATCACACATACATCACACATACATCACATATACATCACACATACATCACATATACATCACACATACATCACACATACATCACACATACATCACACATACATCACATATACATCACACATACATCACATATACATCACACATACATCACATATACATCACATATACATCACATATACATCACATATACATCACACATACATCACATATACATCACACATACATCACATATACATCACATATACATCACATATACATCACATATACATCACACATACATCACACATACATCACATATACATCACACATACATCACATATACATCACACATACATCACACATACATCACACATACATCACACATACATCCCATATACGTCACACATACATCACATATACATCACACATACATCACATATACATCACATATACATCACATATACATCACATATACATCACACATACATCACACATACATCACATATACATCACATATACATCACATATACATCACACATACATCACATATACATCACACATACATCACATATACATCACACATACATCACAGATACATCACATATACATCACACATACATCACACATACATCACACATACATCACACATACATCCCATATACATCACACATACATCACATATACATCACACATACATCACACATACATCACATATACATCACATATACATCACACATACATCACATATACATCACATATACATCACACATACATCACATATACATCACATATACATCACATATACATCACATATACATCACACATACATCACATATACATCACATATACATCACATATACATCACACATACATCACACATACATCACATATACATCACATATACATCACATATACATCACACATACATCACACATACATCACATATACATCACACATACATCACATATACATCACACATACATCACATATGCATCACATATACATCACACATACATCACACATACATCACATATACATCACATATACATCACATATACATCACACATACATCACACATACATCACATACATCACATATACATCACCCATACATCACACATACATCACATATACATCACATATACATCACACATACATCACACATACATCACACATACATCACACATACATCACACATACATCACACATACATCACATATACATCACACATACATCACACATACATCACACATACATCACACATACATCCCATATACGTCACACATACATCACATATACATCACACATACATCAGACATACATCACATATACATCACATATACATCACACATACATCACACATACATCACATATACATCACATATACATCACATATACATCACATATACATCACATATACATTACACATACATCACACATACATCACATATACATCACACATACATCACACATACATCACACATACATCACACATACATCACAGATACATCACACATACATCAGACATACATCACATATACATCACATATACATCATACATACATCACACATACATCACATATACATCACATATACATCACACATACATCACATATACATCACACATACATCACATATACATCACATATACATCACACATACATCTCATATACATCACACATAGATCACATATACATCACATATACATCACATATACATCACACATACATCACACATACATCACATATACATCACATATACATCACATATACATCACATATACATCACATATACATCACACATACATCACATATACATCACACATACATCACACATACATCACACATACATCACATATACATCACACATACATCACACATACATCACACATACATCACACATACATCACATATACATCACACATACATCATACATACATCACATATACTTCACATATACATCACACATACATCACATATACATCACACATACATCACACATACATCACACATACATCACACATACATTACACATACATCACATATACATCACACATACATCACACATACATCACATATACATCACATATACATCACACATACATCACACATACATCACACATACATCACACATACATCACACATACATCACATATACATCACACATACATCACACATACATCACATAAACATCACACATACATCACACATACATCACATATACATCACACATACATCACACATACATCACATATACATCACACATACATCACACATACATCACATATACATCACACATACATCACACAGACATCACATATCCATCACACATACATCACATATACATCACATATACATCACATATACATCACACATACATCACATATACATCACACATACATCACACATACATCACACATACATCACACATACATCACACATACATCACATATACATCACACATACATCACACATACATCACATATACATCACATATACATCACACATACATCACACATACATCACATATACATCACATATACATCACATATACATCACATATACATCACACATACATCACATATACATCACACATACATCACACATACATCACACATACATCACACATACATTACACATACATCACACATACATCACATATACATCACACATACATCACACATACATCACATAAACATCACACATACATCACACATACATCACATATACATCACACATACATCACACATACATCACATATACATCACACATACATCACACATACATCACATATACATCACACATACATCACACAGACATCACATATCCATCACACATACATCACATATACATCACATATACATCACATATACATCACACATACATCACATATACATCACACATACATCACACATACATCACACATACATCACACATACATCACACATACATCACATCTACATCACACATACATCACACATACATCACATATACATCACATATACATCACACATACATCACACATACATCACATATACATCACATATACATCACATATACATCACATATACATCACACATACATCACATATACATCACACATACATCACACATACATCACACATACATCACACATACATTACACATACATCACACATACATCACATATACATCACACATACATCACAGATACATCACACATACATCACACATACATCACACATACATCACAGATACATCACACATACATCACATATACATCACACATACATCACATATACATCACACATACATCACATATACATCACACATACATCACATATACATCACACATACATCACATATACATCACTCATACATCACACATACATCACATATACATCACATATACATCACATATACATCACACATACATCACAGATACATCACACATACATCACAGATACATCACACATATATATCACATATACATCACACATCACACATACAGATACATACATATACATCACATATACATCACACATACATCACACATACATCACATATACATCACATATACATCACATATACATCCCACATACATCACATATACATCACATATATATCACATATACATCACACATACATCACACATACATCACATATGCATCACATATACATCACACATACATCACACATACATCACATATACATCACATATACATCACACATACATCACATATACATCACATATACATCACACATACATCACATATACATCACATATACATCACATATACATCACATATACATCACACATACATCACATATACATCACATATACATCACATATACATCACCCATACATCACACATACATCACATATACATCACATATACATCACATATACATCACACATACATCACACATACATCACATATACATCACACATACATCACATATACATCACACATACATCACATATGCATCACATATACATCACACATACATCACACATACATCACATATACATCACATATACATCACATATACATCACACATACATCACACATACATCACATATACATCACATATACATCACCCATACATCACACATACATCACATATACATCACATATACATCACACATACATCACACATACATCACACATACATCACACATACATCACACATACATCACACATACATCACATATACATCACACATACATCACACATACATCACACATACATCACACATACATCCCATATACGTCACACATACATCACATATACATCACATATACATCACATATACATCACACATACATCACATATACATCACACATACATCACATATACATCACATATACATCACATATACATCACATATACATCACACATACATCACACATACATCACATATACATCACACATACATCACATATACATCACACATACATCACACATACATCACACATACATCACACATACATCACATATACATCACACATACATCACATATACATCACACATACATCACAGATACATCACATATACATCACACATACATCACACATACATCACACATACATCACACATACATCACACATACATCCCATATACGTCACACATACATCACATATACATCACAGATACATCACATATACATCACACATACATCACATATACATCACACATACATCACATATACATCACACATACATCACACATACATCACACATACATCACACATACATCACACATACATCACATATACATCACATATACATCACACATACATCACATATACATCACACATACATCACATATACATCACACATACATCACACATACATCACACATACATCCCATATACGTCACACATACATCACATATACATCACAGATACATCACATATACATCACACATACATCACATATACATCACACATACATCACATATACATCACACATACATCACACATACATCACATATACATCACACATACATCACATATACATCACACATACATCACATATACATCACACATACATCACATATACATCACACATACATCACATATACATCACTCATACATCACACATACATCACATATACATCACATATACATCACATATACATCACACATACATCACATATACATCCCATATACATCACACATACATCACATATACATCACACATACATCACACATACATCACATATACATCACACATACATCACACATACATCACACATACATCACACATACATTACACATACATCACACATACATCACATATACATCACACATACATCACAGATACATCACACATACATCACACATACATCACATATACATCACACATACATCACACATACATCACATATACATCACACATACATCACATATACATCACATATACATCACATATACATCCCATATACATCACACATACATCACATATACATCACACATACATCCCACATACATCACATATACATCACATATACATCACACATACATCACACATACATCACATAAACATCACATATACATCACAGATACATCACATATACATCACATATACATCACATATACATCACACATACATCACATATACATCACACATACATCACATATACATCACACATACATCACATATACATCACATATACATCACACATACATCACACATACATCACATATACATCACATATACATCACATATACATCACACATACATCACATATACATCACATATACATCACATATACATCACACATACATCACACATACATCACATATACATCACATATACATCACACATACATCACACATACATCACATATACATCACATATACATCACACATACATCACATATACATCACATATACATCACACATACATCACATATACATCAGATATACATCACATATACATCACATATACATCACACATACATCACATATACATCACATATACATCACATATACATCACACATACATCACACATACATCACATATACATCACATATACATCACATATACATCACACATACATCACACATACATCACAGATACATCACACATACATCACATATACATCACACATACATCACATATACATCACATATACATCACACATACATCACACATACATCACATATACATCACATATACATCACACATACATCACACATACATCACATATACATCACATATACATCACCCATACATCACATATACATCACATATACATCACATATACATCACACATACATCACACATACATCACACATACATCACACATACATCACACATACATCACATATACATCACACATACATCACACATACATCACACATACATCACACATACATCCCATATACGTCACACATACATCACATATACATCACAGATACATCACATATACATCACACATACATCACATATACATCACACATACATCACACATACATCACATATACATCACACATACATCACATATACATCACACATACATCACACATACATCACACATACATCACACATACATCACATATACATCACACATACATCACATATACATCACACATACATCACAGATACATCACATATACATCACACATACATCACACATACATCACACATACATCACACATACATCACACATACAACCCATATACGTCACACATACATCACATATACATCACAGATACATCACATATACATCACAGATACATCACATATACATCACACATACATCACATATACATCACACATACATCACACATACATCACACATACATCACACATACATCACACATACATCACATATACATCACATATACATCACACATACATCACATATACATCACACATACATCACATATACATCACACATACATCACACATACATCACACATACATCCCATATACGTCACACATACATCACATATACATCACAGATACATCACATATACGTCACACATACATCACATATACATCACACATACATCACATATACATCACACATACATCACACATACATCACACATACATCACACATACATCACATATATATCACATATACATCACACATACATCACATATACATCACACATACATCACATATACATCACACATACATCACACATACATCACATATACATCACATATACATCACACATACATCACACATACATCACACATACATCACATATACATCACATATACATCACACATACATCACATATACATCAGATATACATCACACATACATCACACATACATCACATATACATCACATATACATCACACATACATCACATATACATCACATATACATCACACATACATCACACATACATCACACATACATCACATATACATCACATATACATCACACATACATCACACATACATTACACATACATCACACATACATCACACATACATTACACACACATTACACATACATCACACATACATCACACATACATCACACATACATTACACACACATTACACATACATCACATATACATCACACATACATTACACATACAAATACAATAATTGTTTCTACATTTGGCACAAGGCCAGCAATTATCTCAGTGTATTACTGGTACTTTATTTTATCGACCCCGTATGGATGAAAGGCAAAGTTAACCTCGGCGGGATTTGACTCAGATCGTAAAGGGACGTAACTCTATGCTGCAAAGCATGGCGTCTGTCTCTCTACCGATGCGGCCAATCACAAATATAATAATTGTTTCTACTTTTGGCACAATGCCAGCAATCACCCAGTGCATTACTGGTACTTTATCACAAATATAATAATAATACAGCGAAACATAAGAGCAGAGAGTAAGAACAGAGACATTTTGTTACCGATACACTGAAAGACAGAGACAGAAATACACATAAAGAAACATATTCACACACACAGACATACATACACACTCCACATATATCTATATGCATATAGATATATAGAGAGATAGAGACAAACAACTAGAAAGAGAGAGATTTATTGTTACACATACACACAGACACGCACATACACATATATATATATACATACACACGCACACACACGTATATATATATATATTTGCGTGTGTGTGTGTTCAACCCCCTTAGTTTCAACAACGAATTTTCCAGCCTGCCCGCGAAATTCGCGTGCCGTAACTAAGCATTACACATAAGCGTGCCCACGAAACCCAGCCCTCGGTGAGTGACATAGTTGGCCTTTTGAATCACAGGGACAATACATTTTTAGCAACATCGAGTAAAGTACCTTGCTCAAGGTCACATATATCGATTCCTGGTTGCACGCTGTGACTTTGAAGAGAGAGAGAGAAAGAGAGAGAGAGAGAGAGAGAGAGAGAGAGATAGAGAGAGATATATAGATATATATACATATATATATTTGTGTGTGTATATGTGTGTCTGCATTCATATATATATTCACACATATATGTTTGAGTGTGTATAAGTACATATGTATATATACATATAGATATATATATATATATATGAGTGTGTATAATTACATATGTATATATACATATATATATATATATATATATATAGAAAGGATGAATATAAAATGAAAGTGCTTCTTTTAAAAAGGAATTTATTAGGTATTGACATATGTTTCTGTAACAGACGGAATACCTATGTATCGCTGCTTGCGTATATATATATATATATATATATATATATATATATATATATATATATTATATATGTGTGTGTGTGTGTGTGATATTATACATATATATAAGGAAAAGAAATCGAAAATGCAACTGGAATCATTTTAAGAATATTTCTTTATTTCCTTTGCCGGTTTCAAAGTTCTTATGCTTTTCAAAAGTAGTGAAGTGTGGTTTCTCTCGACGATGCGAGAAATAAATAAATATTCTTAAAAAGACTCGGTTAAATTTCGTTTTTTTATTAAAAAAAAGAAAATCGTTTTCTAATATATATATATATGTATATATAAAAATAATTAAATATATATATATATATGTAATCTGAATTTTTCAAATATTAATAATAATATTCGATTCGTTTGCAATTATGCAAACAGCCTCTTTTAAGCAGAATGAGCCCCTCATGAGCCCCTCATGAGCCCCTCATTCTTGCTCCTGTGTTGGTATATATATATATATATATAAATTTGAAGACTAAAATCCAAAGAGGGCTCGATAAGGATAAATATATATCAAATATATAAGAACCCTAGAGCAACGTTTTTCGAAATATTTACTTCTGCGTTCATAGATTGGATTTTTTAGTTTCAGAAGATCCCGTTAAGGGTGAAAGCAGCGATTCTTTGCTTAAACTTTAATCTGTTATTTTAATATATATATATATATATATATATATATATATATATATAGTCTAAATGTAACGAGGTTATATAAAATATATTCGCTATGATCCTAATCGCTCACGTTACTCACTCAATGATGTATGGTTTCAACATACAAACGAGTGAACTTGTTTCAGGGTGCGAAAAATATATATTTGTAATTGGACGGTCGCACGTGGCTGTCCCAGACCTCGAGATTTCTGCTAGTGCAGACTGCACAGACAAATGCAATTTGCAATTTGACAATCACAGAGCTGGCATTATGTATCTGCGCATGCCAGTTCTGCAAAGCGTCATCAGCAGATATAACTATTATAGCGAGATATTGTGAAGTGGTATGTCCTGTCTGTGCGTCGAGAAATTACTATTAGAATGGCTAAGGTAGTTGAGAGCAAATACTGACGTCACACATCTTGATTAATACTCAAAATGTCGATCGTATTGTCTGGCAAATGCACAAGTCTCCAAGAATGCTAAAAATAATTCATCATTAGTTTGTAAGCCAGCTCAACTAAATTTTAAAAGATTTTTTGGCGCTGGAATACAATAATACCTCAGTAAATATTTCCCAAACAAAATGTAACCAAGACAATGCGTATTAAACACACACACACACACACATACACACACACACACACACACACACGCGCGCGCGCGCACATATATATATATATATATATATATATATAAACCTTATGTAACTGTTGGTTCACCAGCTTGAGCACTTGGTGTTTCTGTTTAAGTACAATATGTGGTGTTATAACATTTGGTGTTATACTATGGTCGATGACATTCATAAGTCGAGTGTGATATTAATAATAAATAGGAACGAGGTATCAGCGTATCATCATTAAGTTTATTCAGGTGTAACATAGCTCAAGGTTCGATATATATCGATCGGACCCGACTCTGGAATCAATAGCTCTTGGATTCGTTGTTAATGCCAGATATCTACGTACAGATTAACAAAAAACATTTCTCATTCAGTTGGGTAATTCTGTCGTTTTGGGAAATAATCGTAGGAAAAACGTAAATTCACCTCCAAAATACTAAAGAAATTTATCAAATACCTCCCTTTTAAGATTATATAAATGATATCAATACACCTACCTCAAATATGTGTGTAATATAATAAATATTTACCTGGAAGCCTAGTGAGTGCAATGTGTTAAACGAAATCCGTGAGGGTGACCACGTTTGGATAGGTATGAACGTTGTATTTCTTGATCTGGGGTGCTAGAAAACGTCCGTGTTGGAGAGGTTTAAATGCAATATTTTTTATTTCGAGTGGTAGCCGAAATCCGGGTGGATGACCGCATTACGAGAGGTTTGAACGTTGTGTCATTTTTTTTATTTGGGGTGGTAGACGAAATTCATTTAGTCTGTGGTAGGTGATCACCCCCTACCACAGACTACAAGAAAATCCGTCAGGGTTACAGAGTCATTTACATATATGTGTTTGTGCATAGAACAATAAAAGCAGAAGTCAGGTGTAGATAGATAGCTCATTGTTTTACGATCGTTTCAGAGGGTCGATTGATCGATGGAGATCGATGTATCGACTAGCATGTTTGTGATTGAGTTACTACCTATTTCGAGTCTCGAAATCTCTGTTCAATCGGCCGTCCTCCTCAGAGTGTTTCGATCAATCGACACTCTGAAAATAATCGTAAAACAAAGAGCTAACTATCTACCTACACCTGATTTCTGTTTTTATTATTGTACACCCCCACCCGCCCCCACCCATCCCACACACACATACACCACCACCCCACCCCACACACATATATATATATTATTTATTCTTTAAAATTATGATACTATCTGAGTTCAAATCCCGCCGAGGTTAACTTTGCCTTTCATCCTTACGGGGTCGATAAAATAAAGTACCAGTCACGCCCTGGGGCCGATTTAATCGACTTTCCCCTCACTCCAAATTGCTGACCTTGTGCCTATATAAGAAACCATTATCATTAATATAAAAAATAATTATCATGTATAATATTTTTTTAATTTTGGGCCCCTATTGTTTTAGAGGGGGGGGCCTCAGATTACATATACCTTAGGGCTTAGAGTCTCAGGAGGGGAAAGTCTGGCCCTGTACATGTGACCGTGCCCGGGTTTGTGACCGAAACAACAAGGTGAATGTGTCACACCATATGGCGTCCTAGATTAATGATGAGTGTAGAAAGTATGTAAGTGTATAGGTAGAGATGAAAGGACTGTATACGAGTGTATCGTATGCTTCTACACCTGTGTGTTTGTAATTAGAATTGTGATAGGAACCAACAGTTACTGGTCAAAATGTCAGATCTGCAAAATTAATTGTAAATTTCAGCAAGGAACGAGAAATAAGGAAACGTGCATACAGACACTCATATCTACCTGCCTACCTACCTACCTACCTACCTACCTACCTACCTACCTACCTACCTACCTACCTACCTACCTGCCTAACTACCAGCCTACCTACCTACCTACCAACCTACCTGCCTATCTACCTACCTACCTACCTACCAACCTACCTACCTACCTACCTACCTACCTACCTACCTACCTACCTACCCACCTACCTACCTACCTACCTGTCTACCTACATACCTACCTGCCTATCTACCTACCTACCTACCTACCTACCTACCTACCTACCTACCTACATACCTACCCACCTACCTACCCACCTCTCTGCCTACCTACCTACCCACCCAACTACCTACCTACCTAACCACCTACCTACCTATACACCTACCTGCCTACCTACCTACCTACCTACCTACCTACCTACCTACCCACCTACCTACCTACCTACCTGTCTACCTACCTACCTACCTGCCTATCTACCTACCTACCTACCTACCCACCTCTCTGCCTACCTACCTACCCACCCAACTACCTACCTACCTACCTACCTACCTATACACCTACCTACCTACCTACCTACCTACCTACCTACCTACCAACCTACCTGCCTACCTACCTACCTGCCTACCTACCTACCTACCTACCTACCTAACTACCTACCTACCAGCCTACCTACCTACCTACCAACCTACCTACCTGCCTACCTACCTACCAGCCTACCTACCTACCTACCTACCTACCTACCTACCAGCCTACCTACCTACCTACCAACCTACCTGCCTACCTACCTACCTTCCTACCTACCTGCCTACCTACCTAACCACCTACCCACCTACCTACCCACCTACCTGCCTATCTACCTACCTAGCTACCCACCTACCAGCCTACCTACCTACCTACCTACCTACCTACCTACCTACCTACCTACCAACCTACCTGCCTACCTACCTACCTGCCTACCTACCTACCTACCTACCTACCTAACTACCTACCTACCAGCCTACCTACCTACCTACCAACCTACCTACCTGCCTACCTACCTACCTACCAGCCTACCTACCTACCTACCTACCTACCAGCCTACCTACCTACCTACCAACCTACCTACCTACCTACCTACCTACCCACCTACCTACCTACCTACCTACCTGTCTACCTACCTACCTGCCTATCTACCTACCTACCTACCTACCCACCTACCTACCCACCTCTCTGCCTACCTACCTACCCACCCAACTACCTACCTACCTACCTATACACCTACCTGCCTACCTACCTACCTACCTACCTACCTACCTACCAACCTACCTGCCTACCTACCTACCTGCCTACCTACCTACCTACCTACCTACTAACATACCTACCTACCTACCTACCTACCTACCCACCTACCTACCCACCTCTCTGCCTACCTACCTACCTACCTACCTACCTACCTACCTACCTACCCAACTACCTACCCACATACCTACCTACCCACTTACCTACCCACCTACTACCTACCCACCTACCTATCCAACTACCTACCTACCTACCCACCTACTTACCTACCTACCTACCTATCTACCTACCCACCTACCTACCTATCTACCTACCCACCTACCTATTTACCTACCTACCTATCTACCTACCTACCTACCCACCTACCTATCCAACTACCTACCTACCCACCTACCCACCTACCTACCTACCTACCTATCTACCTACCCACCTACCTACCTATCTACCTACCCACCTACCTACCCACCCACCTACCCAACCAACCACCCTACCTACCTACCTACCTACCCACCCACCCACCCACCTATCTACTACCCACCCTAAACCAACCACCCTACCTACCCACCTACCTACCTATCTACCTACCCACCTACCTACCTATCTACCTACCTACCTATCTACTACCCACCTAGATACATTCATACATATATCTATACATACATACGTTTATATCTAATATGAATGTGTGTATATATATATATATATATATATATATATATATATATATATATATATATAAAACAAATGAATTGTGGTAAGGAACCAGATGGACCATAACGCACCAGAGTACTCAATACTTAGGGTAGTAGAGTGGGAAATAGGAAAAAGAGTCCAGAAGTAGCCGTCGAAACGGCTGGAGCTCAGCTGTCGGGGTCATTCTTTTTCCTATATATATATATATATATATATATATATATAACTAGAAATTGATTAACATAGAAAGAAACATGAATAATGACAGGAGATAATGTTTACAAGTGTGTAACCACACATAGCTAGATAGGTAACTAAATAAAGTTGACCAGAACTTCAAAAATAGATACCTTATAATATGATTAATCTTCCCTGTATATATTCCATTAAAGAAATATATTTCACCAATTAATCGGATGGTAAACCACGGACGTGGAGACTTGGATTTTCAACAAGGAAGAAGTTCCAGCAATCCGTGTTTACACTTCAAGTTCAAATCAGCGACTGGCCAGCACGTGTTGTATTTACTAGAAATACACACATCATACTAGCTTCGTCCCAGTGGCGTGAATAGGGTTATCGACAACTAGAAACAGCAGTTGAGTCCTTTCAACAGAGTTAGCTCTACAATTAAGGAGCCGTATTTATATATCTATATCCAAAATTAAGATAAATCAAATGAATTTAATCTAAATCAAAATTATGGGTGTCATGTCAGGAGACATGCGCCATATCACCCGCAAAATAAGCTCTAAGATTCTAACGAGTAGGTCCGAGCATTTTATAATAACTAGAAATTGATTAACATAGAAAGAAACATGAATAATCACAGGAGATAATTTTTACAAGTGGTAACCACACATAGCTAGGTAGGTAACTAAATAAAGTTGACCAGAACTTCAAAAATAGATACCTTATAATATGATTAATCTTCCCTGTATATATTCCATTAAAGAAATATATTTCACCAATTAATCGGATGGTAAACCACGGAAGTGGAGACTTGGATTTTCAACAAGGAAGAAGTTATATATATATATATATTGGAATATGTGTGAGATCCTTGGTACAGTTAGGTTAGGTATATTTGAAAAAAGGGAAAAGAATGACTTCACTTGTAGTGGTAAATAATTTGATTTAATTTTATAATAATATAATATTATGAGTTGGTAGATCTAGTAAGTTCTTTGTTAACTTCGGTGGGAAGAATTTTAAAGATTCCTGGTTAACTTTTTCGCATTCGTCGGTGGCAATATATGTATGTATGTGTGTGTGTGTGTGTGTGTGTGTGTGTGTGTGCTTTAATTCCTCCAAATCTTCATCAACACTCATTAACACCCCACCCCACACACATCCAAATCTCTCTTATATATAGTCACACATCACAACACAACCAGATCTCAGTTTGACAATCGCCACCGACGAATGCGAAAAAGTTCTCCAACAAAGTTAACCAGGAATCTTTAAAATTCTTCCCACCGAAGAACTTACCGGATCTACAAACTCATGATATTATGATATTATAACATTAAATCAAATTATTTAACACTACAAGTGAAGTCATTCTTTTCCTTTTTTTTCAAATATATATATATATCCAAAATTAAATTAAATTAAATTAAGGTCGTCATGTCAGAGAGACATGCGCCATATCCATTGTTTCATATGTTTATTTTATATATATATATGTCAATCAATTTCTAGTTCACATATATATATATATATATATGCGCGTGTGAGTCTGTGTATATATATGCGCGTGTGTATGTGTGTGTGTGTGTATCATCTGCCTGTCTATTTAATTATCCTTCTATCTTTTTCTTTCTCTTTGTCTACCTCTCTCTCTTTCAGAGAAACACAGAGAAGACGAATATATATATATATATATATATATATATATATATATATATATACTAGCCGAATTACCCGCGCCTTGCTACGTTTCACAGATTTGTTTTGTAAGAAAATGATGATTGATTTTAAATCAGTGATATAATTTATGGAAAAAAACTCTGCATTTCAATATTACTCAATGTAAAATGTAATGCATTTTTTGTAAGATATCAAATCAAAATTACATTATTAAATCTTATTCTTATTTTGTTTCTTGTAAATAATTTTTTTCAAAATATCAATTCAAAACTTGATCATTTCATTTTTGTGTAAAGCATTATTTTCAAATTAGAAATTCAAAGTTCCAATTCTCAAGTTATGGGCTTCCAAAATGTTCACTATAGGGGGTTTAACCATCATAGGGTGTCTTAATATTATTGAAATTTGCTGAAATTTTGTGAATAGGCATCATATCTTGTCATTTACCTGTGGTTTAAATTTCATATAAATCGAATGGAAAACATTTTCAGCGGGGGTTTGTGCCCCCGGGGAACCCTTTGATTAAAATGAAATATACTTATCCAAGTACCCTGGGCAATGTAGTTTCATAATATATATGGTTATGGGGGTCTATCTCCAAAAACATAGGAGTTCGTGAATAATCAAACAGACAAACAAACAGACAGGAACTACAACTTTATATATATATACTAGCTGACGTACCCGGTAATACCCGGGAGTGGGAGTATTCCCAGTTCCCATTAAAATGCCCAATGCCTCTCAGACCAAAAATGAAATCAAAATATAGGACAGATAATGAAAAGCGAAGACAAATTCATTTACGAAACAATAATACAAACAAAAATATTGTTG
>OZ024745.1:20998391-21010891 GCA_964016885.1 Eledone cirrhosa | reverse complement strand
ATAGAGGGAGTGTGAGGGTGGGGAGAAATGGGAGGTGAATTGGCAAGAGGGGACGGGGCGGGGGAGATGAATTAGAAATAGAATGAAAAGGACAAAGATGACGAAGGAGGTGGAGGCTGAGGGGGGGGGGGGGGGGGAGAAGAAGAAGAAAAGACGATGAAGAAGAAGAGGAAGAAGAAGAAGAAGAAGAAGAAAATGAAGAAGAAGAGGAAGGAGAAGAAGAAGAAGAAGAATTTTGTAATCTGGTGGATGGGCGGGGCTAGTGTATAGATGTGGGGTGGGATAGGGGATAGTAGGTGGGTGGTGGAGAGAAGAGGGAAGGCGGCGGCTGATCATTGTTACGGATTGAGGGAACAAGAAGGGTGAGTGCTTAGTCGGGATGGAGGTGGTGGGGTGGATGCTCTTTCCAGGAGGGAGGTTTTCGATAAGCTATAGTAATCGGCGGAGGTGGTGGTGGAAATGGTGGTGACGGTGATGGTGGTCGGGTGGTGATGGTGGTCGGGTGGTGGTGACGGTGATGGTGGTCGGGTGGTGGTGGTGGTCGGGTGTTGGTGACGGTGATGGTGGTCGGGTGGTGGTGACGGTGATGGTGGTCGGGTGGTGGTGACGGTAATGGTGGTCGGGTGGTGGTGGTCGGGTGGTGATGACAGTGATGGTGGTCGGGTGGTGGTGGTCGGGTGGTGGTGACGGTGATGGTGGTCGGGTGATGGTGGTCGGGTGGTGGTGACGGTGATGGTGGTCGGGTGGTGATGACGGTGATGGTGGTCGGGTGGTGGTGGTCGGGTGGTGATGACGGTGATGGTGGTCGGGTGGTGGTGGTCGGGTGGTGATGACGGTGATGGTGGTCGGGTGGTGGTGACGGTGATGGTGACGGTGATGGTGGTCGGGTGGTGGAGACGGTGATGGTGGCCGGGTGGTGGAGAGGGTGATGGTGACGGTGATGGTGGTCGGGTGGTGGAGACGGTGGTGGTGGTTGGGTGGTGGAGACGGTGATGGTGGTCGGGTGGTGGTGATGTTGATGGTGGTTAGGAGGTGTAGAGGGTGATGGTGGTCGGGTGGTGGAGAGGGTGATGGTGGTCGGGTGGTGGAGACGGTAATGGTGGTCGGGTGGTGGTGGTGGTCGGGTGGTGGTGACAGTGATGGTGGTCGGGTGGTGGTGACGGTGATGGTGGTCGGATGGTGGTGACGGTGATGGTGGTCGGGTGGTGGTGGTGGTCGGGTGGTGGTGATGGTGATGGTGGTCGGGTGGTGGTGGTGGTCGGGTGGTGGTGATGGTGATAGTATATGATATATGGCGTTAGTGTTAATGTGGTGAGAGCAGCAGGGTGTGGTATGATGTAAAGTGGAGTGGTGAGGCAAAGTTGTGGTGTAGCGTGGTGTAGTTTAGTGTGGTGTAGTTTAGTGTGGTGTGGTGTGGTGTGGTGTGGTGTAGTGTTGTGTGGTGTGGTGTAGTGTGGTGTGGTGTGATGTAGTGTGGTACGGTGTGGTGTAGTGTAGTGTGGTGTAGTGTGGTGTAGTGTTTTGTGGTGTAGTGTGGTGTAGTGTTGTGTGGTGTGGTGTAGTGTGGTGTGGTGTGGTGTAGTGTTGTGTGGTGTGGTGTAGTGTGGTGTGGTGTGATGTAGTGTGGTACGGTGTGGTGTAGTGTGGCATGGTGTAGTTTGGTGTGGTGTAGTGTGGTGTGGTGTAGTGTGGTACGGTGTGGTGTAGTGTGGCATAGTGTAGTGTAGTGTAGTGTGGCATGGTGTAGTGTAGTGTAGTGTAGTGTAGTGTAGTGTAGTGTGGCATGGTGTAGTGTGGTGTAGTGTGGTGTGGTGTGGTGTAGTGTGGTGTAGTGTGGTGTGGTGTGGTGTAGTGTGGTGTAGTGTGGTGTTGTGTGGTGTAGTGTGGTGCGGTGTGGTGTTGTGTAGTGTGGTGTAGTGTGGTGCGGTGTGGTGTAGTGTGGTGTAGTGTGGTGTGGTGTGGTGTAGTGTGGTGCGGTGTGGTTTAGTGTGGTGCGGTGTGGTGTAGTGTGGTGTAGTGTGGTTTAGTGTGGTGCGGTGTGGTGTAGTGTGGTGTAGTGTGGTGTAGTGTGGTGTAGTATGGTGTGGTGTGGTGTAGTGTGGTGTGGTGTGGTTTAGCGTGGTGCGGTGTGGTGTAGTGTGGTGTAGTGTGGTGTAGTGTGGTGTGGTGTGGTGTGGTGTAGTGTGGTGTAGTGTGGTGTAGTGTGGTGTAGTATGGTGTGCTGTGGTGTGGTGTGGTGTAGTGTGGTGTGGTGTGGTGTAGTGTGGTACGGTGTGGTGTAGTGTGGTGTAGTGTGGTGTGGTGTGGTGTAGTGTGGTGTAGTGTGGTACGGTGTGGTGTAGTGTGGTACGGTGTGGTGTAGTGTGGTGTAGTGTGGTTTAGTGTGGTGCGGTGTGGTGTAGTGTGGTGTAGTGTGGTACGGTGTGGTGTAGTGTGGTACGGTGTGGTGTAGTGTGGTGTAGTGTGGTTTAGTGTGGTGCGGTGTGGTGTAGTGTGGTGTAGTGTAGTGTGGCATGGTGTAGTGTGGTGTGGTGTGGTGTAGTGTGGTACGGGGTGTGGTGTAGTGTGGTACGGTGTGGTGTAGTGTGGTGTAGTGTGGTGTAGTGTGGTGTGGTGTGGTGTAGTGTGGTGTGGTGTGGTGTGGTGTGGTGTGGTGTGGTGTGGTGTGGTGTAGTGTGGTGTAGTGTGGTGTGGTGTGGTGTGGTGTAGTGTGGTACGGTGTGGTGTAGTGTGGTGTAGTGTGGTGTGGTGTGGTGTAGTGTGGTGTGGTGTGGTGTGGTGTGGTGTGGTGTGGTGTAGTGTGGTGTAGTGTGGTGTGGTGTAGTGTGGTACGGTGTGGTGTAGTGTGGAATGGTGTAGTGTGGTGTTGGTAGGAAAATATATTAAATAAAAATAAATAAGTAACAAAAATATATAACGTTTATTTCTGACAGATGTGATGACATGGTGACAGTGTTTAGTTGGATGAAGCAGGGAGGGGTGGTGGTGGTGTTGGTGTTAAGGAAATGTTAGAGGGTTGTAGAGGGGGGGGGGGGGCAGGTATTGTGGTGTCATGAAGTTAGGGGGGGATGGTGTGGTCTTTCTAACAGCCTTAATGATTATGATGGTTGTGATGTTGGTTGTCATAGTAATGTTGGTGGTGTAGTGTTGGTGGTGTATAGGTACTAGTGTAGTGGTGGTGGTAGTAGTGTAGTTTTGGTGGTGTATAGGTACTAGTGTAGTGGTGGTGGTAGTAGTGTTGGTAGTGTAGTGTTGGTGGTGTATAAGTACTAGTGTAGTGGTGGTGGTAGTAGTGTTGATAGTGTAGTGTTGGTGGTGTATAGCTACTAGTGTAGTGGTGGTGGTAGTAGTGTTGGTAGTGTAGTGTTGGTGGTGTATAGGTACTACTGTAGTGGTGGTGGTAGTAGTGTTGGCTTAGAGGTGGTTCTTTGTGACAAGATCAATGGCTGTGGTGTTTGTGATAGTTGTGGTAGTGGTGGTGTAGTGGTGTTGTAGTGGTGGCGTAGTGGTATAGTGGTGGTGTAGTGTTGGTGTAGTTGTGATGTAGTGGTGGTGTAGTCGTGTAGTGTTGGTGTAGTGGTGGTGTAGTGGTATTACAGTAGTGGTGTAGTGGTGGTGTAGTGGTGGTTTAGTGTTGATGTAGTGGTAGTACAGTGGTAGTGTAGTGGTGATGTAGTGGTATTACAGTGGTGGTGTAGTGGTGATGTAGTGGTAGTATTGTGGTGGTGTAGTGGTGGTGTAGTGGTGGAGTAGTGGTGATGTAGTGGTATTACAATGGTGGTGTAGTGGTGATGTAGTGGTATTACAGTGGTGGTGTAGTGGTGATGTAGTGGTAGTATTGTGGTGGTGTAGTGGTGATGTAGTGACATTACAGTGGTGGTGTAGTGGTGATGTAGTGGTGATGTATTGGTGGTGTAGTGGTGGTGTAGTGGTGGAGTAGTGGTGATGTAGTGGTGGTGTAGTGGTGGTGTAGTGGTGGTGTAGTGGTGGTGTAGTGGTGATGTAGTGGTGATGTATTGGTGGTGTAGTGGTGGTGTAGTGGTGGAGTAGTGGTGATGTAGTGGTGGTGTAGTGGTGATGTAGTGGTGATGTAGTGGTGGTGTAGTGGTGGAGTAGTGGTGATGTAGTGGTATTACAATGGTGGTGTAGTGGTGATGTAGTGGTATTACAGTGGTGGTGTAGTGGTGGCCTAGTGGTGATGTAGTGGTGGTGTAGTGGTGGTGTAGTGGTGGTGTAGTGGTGGTGTAGTGGTGGTGCAGTGGTGATGTAGTGGTGATGTAGTGGTATTACAATGGTGGTGTAGTGGTGATGTAGTGGTATTACAGTGGTGGTGTAGTGGTGTGTAGTGGTGGTGTAGTGGTGGTGTAGTGCTGGTGTAGTGCTGGTGTAGTGGTGATGTAGTGGTAGTACAGTGGTGGTGTAGTACTGGTGTAGTGGGGTGGGTCTTTGTGACTAACATCAATGGCGGTGATGTTTGTGATATTTGCTATGTTGTTGTTTAACCACATGTTAACCACAATTCTGTAGAAATAACCTATAATCAAAGGAATTCAGCCGTGATCATATTGCCATTTTATACGATATTTTAGACATGATCTAATATGTACTTTACTTCTTTATGTTATTGAGGGAGATTCGGCTGCTATTTTTAGCAGGTCAAGTGACTAATACGGTGGCATGTGTGTGTATAATCAGTAACGAGTTTGCTCAGCAAAATATCACTATATCAGATTTAGTTTCTTCTTAGATATTCATATTCAATTTTTAAGAAATTTTAATAATTACTTTGGGGATTGTCTCCCTGCCTTTCTTGACCAGAATTGATCGGTAACCTAATGTTTTCTCTCTCTCTATCAAGGATGTAATTTGAATACATTTAAATTGTTTGGTTTACTAGATTCCCGAGTGTGTTCCTGGGTATGTTTTTCTAGTCTTAGTGCTGATTAGTGCGGAAGGCACGGGTAATGTCCCTGACAATTTTAAAGCCTCTGAGACTGCTGAGAGGAAAGGAGAGGGTATCATCAAATTAGGGTCCTGGTCCAAATGCTTGCAAAAGAGAGAAATCCGCTAAAGGTAACCAAGGTGATGGTGTTAAGCTGAGTAAGGATTATGTCTTCCACCCAAACCTCGCTGCAAATTTTCCCAATAATATATATTCCCACTAAGTCTCCCTTTAGTAGTACATGTAGAAACATTTCACATAGTCTATATACCCAACATGTCTGTATTTGTAAAACCTGCATTTCATAATAATCTCTATACCCACCAAGTCATCTTTATCAATGCGAGTAAAACCTACATTTCACAGTAATATAACCCACCAAATCTGTACCTGTAAAAACTACATTTTACAGTAATCTACAACATCCAGCAAGTCTTCGTTTGTAAAACCTACATTTCACAATATTCTATATACCCGCCAAGTCAGTACTTGTAAAACCTACATTTCACAATATTCTATATACCCACCAAATCAGTTCTTGTAAAACCTACATTTCACAATATTCTATATACCCAACAAATCAGTTCTTATAAAACCTACATTTCAAAATATTCTATATACCCGCCAAGTCAGTTCTTGTAAAACCTACATTTCATAATATTCTGTATAACCGCCAAGTCAGTTCTTGTAAAACCTACATTTCATAATATTCTATATACCCGCCAAGTCAGTACTTGTAAAACTTACATTTCATAATATTCTATATAACCACCAAGTCAGTTCTTGTAAAACCTATATTTCACTATATTCTATATACCCACCAAATCAGTTCTTGTAAAACCTACGTTTCACAATATTCTATATACCCGCCAAATCAGTTCTTGTAAAACCTACATTTCACAATATTCTGTATACCCACCAAATCAGTTCTTGTAAAACCTACATTTCACAATATTCTATATACCCGCCAAGTCAGTACTTGTAAAAGCTACATTTCATAATATCCTATATACCCGCCAAGTCAGTACTTGTAAAATCTACATTTCATAATATTCTATATATCCGCCAAGTCAGTACTTGTAAAACCTACATTTCATAATATTCTATATACCCGCCAAGTCAGTACTTGTAAAACCTACATTTCACAATATTCTATATAACCGCCAAGTCAGTACTTGTAAAACCTACATTTCACAATATTCTATATATCCGCCAAGTCAGTTCTTGTAAAACCTACATTTCATAATATTCTATATACCAACCAAATCAGTACTTGTAAAACATACATTTCATAATATTCTATATACACACCAAATCAGTTCTTGTAAAACCTACATTTCATAATATTCTATATACCCACCAAATCAGTTCTTGTAAAACCTACATTTCACAATATTCTATATACCCGCCAAGTCAGTACTTGTAAAACCTACATTTCATAATATTCTATAGAAACACCAAATCATTTCTTGTAAAACCTACATTTCACAATATTCTATATACCCACCAAATCAGTTCTTATAAAACCTACTTTTCAAAATATTCTATATACCCGCCAAGTCAGTTATTGTAAAACCTACATTTCATAATATTCTATATAACCGCCAAGTCAGTTCTTGTAAAACCTACATTTCATAATATTCTATATACCCGCCAAGTCAGTACTTGTAAAACTTATATTTCATAATATTCTATATAACCGCCAAGTCAGTTCTTGTAAAACCTATATTTCACTATATTCTATATACCCACCAAATCAGTTCTTGTAAAACCTACATTTCACAATATTCTATATACCCGCCAAATCAGTTCTTGTAAAACCTACATTTCACAATATTCTGTATACCCACCAAATCAGTTCTTGTAAAACCTACATTTCACAATATTCTATATATCCGCCAAGTCAGTACTTGTAAAACCTACATTTCATAATATTCTATATACCCGCCAAGTCAGTACTTGTAAAACCTACATTTCATAATATTCTATATATCCGCCAAGTCAGTACTTGTAAAACCTACATTTCATAATATTCTATATACCCGCCAAGTCAGTACTTGTAAAACCTAGATTTCATAATATTCTATATACCCGCCAAGTCAGTACTTGTAAAACCTACATTTCACAATATTCTATATACCCACCAAATCAGTTCTTATAAAACCTACATTTCAAAATATTCTATATACCCGCCAAGTCAGTTATTGTAAAACCTACATTTCATAATATTCTATATAACCGCCAAGTCAGTTCTTGTAAAACCTACATTTCATAATATTCTATATACCCGCCAAGTCAGTACTTGTAAAACTTACATTTCATAATATTCTATATAACCGCCAAGTCAGTTCTTGTAAAACCTATATTTCACTATATTCTATATACCCACCAAATCAGTTCTTGTAAAACCTACATTTCACAATATTCTATATACCCGCCAAATCAGTTCTTGTAAAACCTACATTTCACAATATTCTGTATACCCACCAAATCAGTTCTTGTAAAACCTACATTTCACAATATTCTATATATCCGCCAAGTCAGTACTTGTAAAACCTACATTTCATAATATTCTATATACCCGCCAAGTCAGTACTTGTAAAACCTACATTTCATAATATTCTATATACCCGCCAAGTCAGTACTTGTAAAACCTACATTTCACAATATTCTATATAACCGCCAAGTCAGTACTTGTAAAACCTACATTTCACAATACTCTATATATCCGCCAAGTCAGTACTTGTGAAACCTACATTTCACAATATTCTATATACCCGCCAAATCAGTTCTTTTAAAACCTACATTTCACAATATTCTATATACCCACCAAATCAGTTCTTGTAAAACCTACATTTCACAATATTCTATATATTCGCCAAGTCAGTACTTGTAACACCTACATTTCACAATATTCTATATAACCGCCAAGTCAGTACTTGTAAAACCTACATTTCACAATATTCTATATATCCGCCAAGTCAGTACTTGTAAAACCAACATTTCATAATATTCTATATACCCGCCAAGTCAGTACTTGTGAAACCTACATTTCACAATATTCTATATACCCGTCAAATCAGTTCTTTTAAAACCTACATTTCACAATATTCTATATACCCACCAAATCAGTTCTTGTAAAACCTACATTTCACAATATTCTATATACTCGCCAAGTCAGTACTTGTAAAACCTACATTTCACAATATTCTATATACCCGCCAAGTCAGTACTTGTACAACCTACATTTCACAATATTCTATATACCCGCCAAGTCAGTTCTTGTAAAACCTACATTTCATAATATTCTATATACCCACCAAATCAGTACTTGTAAAACCTACATTTCATAATATTCTATATACACACCAAATCAGTTCTTGTAAAACCTACATTTCATAATATTCTATATACCCGCCAAGTCAGTACTTGTAAAACCTACATTTCACAATATTCTATATAACCGCCAAGTCAGTACTTGTAAAACCTACATTTCACAATATTCTATATATCCGCCAAGTCAGTACTTCTAAAACCAACATTTCATAATATTCTATATACCCGCCAAGTCAGTACTTGTGAAACCTACATTTCACAATATTCTATATACCCGACAAATCAGTTCTTTTAAAACCTACATTTCACAATATTCTATATACCCACCAAATCAGTACTTGTAAAACCTACATTTCACAATATTCTATATACCCGCCAAGTCAGTACTTGTACAACCTACATTTCACAATATTCTATATACCCACCAAATCAGTTCTTGTAAAACCTACATTTCATAATATTCTATATACCGCCAAGTCAGTTCTTGTAAAACCTACATTTCATAATATTCTATATACCCACCAAATCAGTACTTGTAAAACCTACATTTCATAATATTCTATATACACACCAAATCAGTTCTTGTAAAACCTACATTTCATAATATTCTATATACCCGCCAAGTCAGTACTTGTAAAACCTACATTTCACAATATTCTATATAACCGCCAAGTCAGTACTTGTAAAACCTACATTTCACAATATTCTATATATCCGCCAAGTCAGTACTTGTAGAACCTACATTTCATAATATTCTATATAACCGCCAAGTCAGTTCTTGTAAAACCTACATTTCACAATATTCTATATACCCACCAAATCAGTTCTTGTAAAACCTACATTTCACAATATTCTATATACCCGCCAAGTCAGTACTTGTAAAACCTACATTTCATAATATTCTATATACCCGCCAAATCAGTTCTTGTAAAACCTACATTTCATAATATTCTATATACCCGCCAAGTCAGTTCTTGTAAAACCTACATTTCATAATATTCTATATACCCACCAAATCAGTACTTGTAAAACCTACATTTCATAATATTCTATATACACACCAAATCAGTTCTTGTAAAACCTACATTTCATAATATTCTATATACCCGCCAAGTCAGTACTTGTAAAACCTACATTTCACAATATTCTATATAACCGCCAAGTCAGTACTTGTAAAACCTACATTTCACAATATTCTATATATCCGCCAAGTCAGTACTTGTAAAACCAACATTTCATAATATTCTATATACACGCCAAGTCAGTACTTGTGAAACCTACATTTCACAATATTCTATATACCCGCCAAATCAGTTCTTTTAAAACCTACATTTCACAATATTCTATATACCCACCAAATCAGTTCTTGTAAAACCTACATTTCACAATATTCTATATACTCGCCAAGTCAGTACTTGTAAAACCTACATTTCACAATATTCTATATACCCGCCAAGTCAGTACTTGTACAACCTACATTTCACAATATTCTATATACCCGCCAAGTCAGTTCTTGTAAAACCTACATTTCATAATATTCTATATAACCGCCAAGTCAGTTCTTGTAAAACCTACATTTCACAATATTCTATATACCCACCAAATCAATTCTTGTAAAACCTACATTTCATAATATTCTATATACCCGCCAAGTCAGTTCTTGTAAAACCTACATTTCATAATATTCTATATACCCACCAAATCAGTACTTGTAAAACTTACATTTCATAATATTCTATATACCCACGAAATCAGTTCTTGTAAAACCTACATTTCACAATATTCTATATACCTACCAAATCAGTTCTTGTAAAACTTACATTTCACAATATTCTATATACCCGCCAAGTCAGTTCTTGTAAAACCTACATTTCATAATATTCTATATACCCACCAAATCAGTACTTGTAAAACCTACATTTCATAATATTCTATATACACACCAAATCAGTTCTTGTAAAACCTACATTTCACAATATTCTATATACCCGCCAAGTCAGTACTTGTAAAACCTACATTTCATAATATTCTATATACCCGCCAAATCAGTTCTTGTAAAACCTACATTTCATAATATTCTATATAACCGCCAAGTCAGTACTTGTACAACCTACATTTCACAATATTCTATATAACCGCCAAGTCAGAACTTGTAAAACCTACATTTCATAATATTCTATATACCCACCAAATCAGTTCTTGTAAAACCTACATTTCACAATATTCTATATACCCACCAAATCAGTTCTTGTAAAACCTACATTTCATAATATTCTATATACCCGCCAAGTCAGTTCTTGTAAAACCTACATTTCATAATATTCTATATACCCACCAAATCAGTACTTGTAAAACCTACATTTCATAATATTCTATATACACACCAAATCAGTTCTTGTAAAACCTACATTTCATAATATTCTATATACCCGCCAAGTCAGTACTTGTAAAACCTACATTTCACAATATTCTATATAACCGCCAAGTCAGTACTTGTAAAACCTACATTTCACAATATTCTATATATCCGCCAAGTCAGTACTTCTAAAACCAACATTTCATAATATTCTATATACCCGCCAAGTCAGTACTTGTGAAACCTACATTTCACAATATTCTATATACCCGACAAATCAGTTCTTTTAAAACCTACATTTCATAATATTCTATATACCCACCAAATCAGTACTTGTAAAACCTACATTTCACAATATTCTATATACCCGCCAAGTCAGTACTTGTACAACCTACATTTCACAATATTCTATATACCCACCAAATCAGTTCTTGTAAAACCTACATTTCATAATATTCTATATACCCGCCAAGTCAGTTCTTGTAAAACCTACATTTCATAATATTCTATATACACACCAAATCAGTTTTTGTAAAACCTACATTTCATAATATTCTATATACCCGCCAAGTCAGTACTTGTAAAACCTACATTTCACAATATTCTATATAACCGCCAAGTCAGTACTTGTAAAACCTACATTTCACAATATTCTATATATCCGCCAAGTCAGTACTTGTAAAACCTACATTTCATAATATTCTATATAACCGCCAAGTCAGTTCTTGTAAAACCTACATTTCACAATATTCTATATACCCACCAAATCAGTTCTTGTAAAACCTACATTTCACAATATTCTATATACCCGCCAAGTCAGTACTTGTAGAACCTACATTTCATAATATTCTATATACCCGCCAAATCAGTTCTTGTAAAACCTACATTTCATAATATTCTATATACCCGCCAAGTCAGTTCTTGTAAAACCTACATTTCATAATATTCTATATACCCACCAAATCAGTACTTGTAAAACCTACATTTCATAATATTCTATATACACACCAAATCAGTTCTTGTAAAACCTACATTTCATAATATTCTATATACCCGCCAAGTCAGTACTTGTAAAACCTACATTTCATAATATTCTATATACCCGCCAAGTCAGTACTTGTGAAACCTACATTTCACAATATTCTATATACCCGCCAAATCAGTTCTTTTAAAACCTACATTTCACAATATTCTATATACCCACCAAATCAGTTCTTGTAAAACCTACATTTCACAATATTCTATATACTCGCCAAGTCAGTACTTGTAAAACCTACATTTCACAATATTCTATATACCCACCAAGTCAGTACTTGTACAACCTACATTTCACAATATTCTATATACCCGCCAAGTCAGTTCTTGTAAAACCTACATTTCATAATATTCTATATAACCGCCAAGTCAGTTCTTGTAAAACCTACATTTCACAATATTCTATATACCCACCAAATCAGTTCTTGTAAAACCTACATTTCATAATATTCTATATACCCGCCAAGTCAGTTCTTGTAAAACCTACATTTCATAATATTCTATATACCCACCAAATCAGTACTTGTAAAACTTACATTTCATAATATTCTATATACCCACGAAATCAGTTCTTGTAAAACCTACATTTCACAATATTCTATATACCCACCAAATCAGTTCTTGTAAAACTTACATTTCACAATATTCTATATACCCGCCAAGTCAGTTCTTGTAAAACCTACATTTCACAATATTCTATATACCCGCCAAGTCAGTACTTGTAAAACCTACATTTCATAATATTCTATATAGCGAACAAGTATTTGAGTACTTGAGGCCTGATAAGATTTTAAAAAGGCCCAGAGTTGGCCCCAAACCACATTGCTCAAA
>OZ024745.1:20985891-20993391 GCA_964016885.1 Eledone cirrhosa | reverse complement strand
TCTATGCCAGGGAACGTTTCAACGAACCAAAGTATCGTCTTCCTGTCTTCCTCCGGTTGCAACGTTTTTTGAAATATTTACTTCTGCGTTCACTGATTGACTTGGTTAGTTTCAGAAGATCCCGTTAAGAGTGAAAGCAGCGATTCTTTGCTTAAACTTTAATCTGTTATTTTTATAAATATTTGCTCTACGGTTCTTATATATCTGATATATATTTATCCTTATCGAACCCTTTTGGATTTTAGTCTTCAAATTTATTAATATTACTATTATATATATATATATATATTTATTTATTTATTTATGTATTTATATATATATATATATATATATATATATATATATATATATATATATATATATATATTAACAGACATGACATTTCACATGGAGATGGTATTGTTGGAAATTCTGCTGCCTGTATGTTTTGGTAACAATGACAACAATGGTGGTGGTGGTGGTGGGGCTTTAACGGTGTTCGTGTTGGCTGCAGTAGTAGTAGTAGTAGTAGTAGTAGTAGTAGTAGTAGTGGAAATATTGGCAGTGAGGTAGTATAATTGTTGTATGGTGGTGATGGTGGTGGCGGTAATGATGGTTGATGTTATTGTTAGGGCGTTGTTGTTGGTGGCGTCGATGGCAGTGTTTGTTGTTGTGGTAGTGGTGGTGTTGTAGTGATGATTGTGGTAGTAATGGCGGGGGTAGTGATGGTGGCAGCGTTGTTTGTTGTTGTAGTGTGAAGGTGAATATAATGGTGGTGGTAGTGATGGTGGTGATGTGGTGGAGTGGCGGGAGGGAGTGTGGTGGTGGTGATGTGGTGGAGTGGCGGGAGGGAGTAGCGGGAGGGAGTGTGGTCGTGGTGGTGGCGTGGTGGAGTGGCGGGAGGGAGTGTGGTGGTAGTGGTGGTGTGGTGGAGTGACGGGAGGGAGTGTGGTGGTGATGTGGTGGAGTGGCGGGAGGGAGTGTGGTGGTGGCGTGGTGGAGTGGCGGGAAAGAGTGTGGTGGTGGTGGTGGCGTGGTGGAGTGGCGGGAGGGAGTGTGGTGGTAGTGGTGGTGTGGTGGAGTGGCGGGAGGGAGTGTGGTGGTAGTGGTGGCGTGGTGGAGTGGCGGGAGGGAGTGTGGTAGTAGTGGTGGTGTGGTGGAGTGGCTGGAGGGAGTGTAGTGGTGATGTGGTGGAGTGGCGGGAGGGAGTGTGGTGGTGGTGGTGTGGTGGTGGAGTGGCGGGAGGCAGTGTGGTGGTGGCGTGGTGGAGTGGCGGGAGGGAGTGTGGTGGTGGTGGCGTGGTGGAGTGGCGGGAGGGAGTGTGGTGGTAGTGGTGGTGTGGTGGAGTGGCGAGAGGGAGTGTGGTGGAGTGGCGGGAGGGAGTGTGGTGGTGGTGGTGTGGTGGTGGAGTGGCGGGAGGCAGTGTGGTGGTGGTGGTGGCGTGGTGGAGTGGCGAGAGGGAGTGTGGTAGTAGTGGTGGTGTGGTGGAGTGGCTGGAGGGAGTGTGGTGGTGATGTGGTGGAGTGGCGGGAGGGAGTGTGGTGGTGGTGGTGTGGTGGTGGAGAGGCGGGAGGCAGTGTGGTGGAGGCGTGGTGGAGTGGCGGGAGGGAGTGTGGTGGTGGTGGTGGCGTGGTGGAGTGGCGGGAGGGAGTGTGGTGGTAGTGGTGGTGTGGTGGAGTGGCGAAAGGGAGTGTGGTGGTGGTGGTGTGGTGGTGGAGTGGCGGGAGGCAGTGTGGTGGTGGTGGTGGCGTGGTGGAGTGGCGGGAGGGAGTGTGGTGGTGGTGGTGGCGTGGTGGAGTGGCGGGAGGGAGTGTGGTGGTAGTGGTGGTGTGGTGGAGTGGCGAAAGGGAGTGTGGTGGTGGTGGTGTGGTGGTGGAGTGGCGGGAGGCAGTGTGGTGGTGGTGGTGGCGTGGTGGAGTGGCGGGAGGGAGTGTGGTGGTGGTGGTGGCGTGGTGGAGTGGCGGGAGGGAGTGTGGTGGTAGTGGTGGTGTGGTGGAGTGGCGGGAGGGAGTGTGGTGGTGGTGGTGTGGTGGTGGAGTGGCGGGAGGCAGTGTGGTGGTGGTGGTGGCGTGGTGGAGTGGCGAGAGGGAGTGTGGTGGTGATGTGGTGGAGTGGCGGGAGGGAGTGTGGTGGTGGTGGTGGCGTGGTGGAGTGGCGGGAGGGAGTGTGGTGGTAGTGGTGGTGTGGTGGAGTGGCGGGAGGGAGTGTGGTGGTGGCGGTGTGGTGGTGGAGTGGCGGGAGGCAGTGTGGTGGTGGTGGTGGCGTGGTGGAGTGGCGGGAGGGAGTGTGGTGGTGATGTGGTGGAGTGGCGGGAGGGAGTGTGGTGGTGGTGGTGTGGTCGTGGAGTGGCGGGAGGCAGTGTGGTGGTGGTGGTGGCGTGGTGGAGTGGCGGGAGGGAGTGTGGTGGTGTGGTGTGGTGGTGGAGTGGCGGGAGGCAGTGTGGTGATGGTGGTGGCGTGGTGGTGTGGCGGGAGGGAGTGTGGTGGTAGTGGTGGTGTGGTGGAGTGGCGGGAGGGAGTGTGGTGGTGATGTGGTGGAGTGGCGGGAGGGAGTGTGGTGGTGGTGTGGTGGTGGAGTGGCGGGAGGCAGTGTGGTGGTGGAGTGGCGGGAGGGAGTGTGGTGGTGGAGTGGCGGGAGGGAGTGTGGTGGTGGAGTGGCGGGAGGCAGTGTGGTGGAGTGGCGGGAGGCAGTGTGGTGGTGGTTAACATAATTATTGTTTATGATTACTTGGCGTGATCTGTGTCTGCGTTCGTGTGGGATGTTTCGTAGTCTTACGTTTGCAAGCCTTGTCACATTTCTGGATATTGTTGTTGTTATTGTTATGGTTGTTGTTGTTGTTGTTGTTGTTGTTGTTATTTTTGTGGTTCTTGTTGTTATTGTTGTTGTTGTTGTTATTTTTGTGGTTCTTCTTGTTGTGGTTCTTGTTGTTGTTGTTCTTATTGTTGTTGTTATTATCATTGTTCTTGTTGTTGCTGTTTATTTTATAACTTTATTCTTAGGATTTTTTTCTTGTTATTGTTGTTGATACTGTTTGTTGTTGATTTTGTTATTGTTGTTATTGTTGTTGTTATTGTTGTAATTGTTGTTGTTGCTGTTCTTGTTGTTGTTGTTTTTATTGTTGTTATTGTTGTTATTATTGTTGCTGTTCTTGTTGTTCTTGTTGTTTTTGTTGTTATTGTTGTTGTTTTATTAACGTAATTAAAATATCTGTAATTGTTTTTGTTGCTCTAATGTTCGTTGTTATTCCATTATTCCAGTTGTATCGTTGTTATTGTTATTGTTGCTGTTGTTGTTGTTATTTTTGTTATTGTTGTTGTTGTCATTATTATTTTCTAATTTTTGTTGCTGTTGTTTTTGTTGTTCTGTTGTCAATGTCTTTAGTGTTGAAGCTGTTTGTTTATTGTTGCTGTTTCAGTTGAATTATATATACACACATAAACACACACACACACGCATATACACACACCCGCACACGCACATACACACACATAAACACACACGCACGCATACACACACACACACGCACATACACACACACGCACACATACGCATACACGCACACACAAGCATACACACACACACACTTGTACACACGGGTATTGTTAGACTGGCATACAGAATGACGGTGAATGTGTGTTTGTCACTGTATGTGTGTCTGTGAGTGTGTCTGCGTATGCGTGTGTGTCCGTGTGTGTGCTTGCGTATGCGTGTGTGTCCGTGTGTGCGTATGCATGTGCCTGTGTGTGTATGTGTGAGTATGTGTGTGTGTGCGTCTGTGTATGTGTGTGCCTGTGTGTGTATGTGTGTGTGGCTGTGTGAATTTGTGTGTGTGTGTGTGTGTGTGTGTGTGTGTGTGTGTGTGTGTGTGTGTGTGTACTAGCGGGCATCTAAAACTTGTACATTTGAACAGGTATATGCTGTCATATTCGTGTTCAACAGAGTTAACTCCCCTCACACCAGTGTCCACTATCCCCAGGCCAGTGTCCACTCCCCTCACACCAGTGTCCACTACCCTCACACCAGTGTCCACTACCCCCACGCCTGTGTCCACTACCCTGACACCAGTGTCCACTATCCTCACACCAGTGTCCACACCCCTCACACCAGTGTCCACTCATCTCACACCAGTGTCCACTACCCTCACACCAGTGTCGACTACCCTCACACCAGTGTCCACTACCCTCACACCAGTGTCCCCTCTCCTCACCCCAGTGTCCACTATCCCCAGGCCAGTGTCCACTACCCTCACACCAGTGTCCACACCCCTCACACCAGTGTCCACTACCCTCACACCAGTGTCCACTACCCTCACACCAGTGTCCACTACCCTCACACCAGTGTCCACTATCCCCAGGCCAGTGTCCACTCCCCTCACACCAGTGTCCACTATCCCCAGGCCAGTGTCCACTACCCCCACACCAGTGTCCACTCCCCTCACACCAGTGTCCACTCTCCTCACACCAGTGTCCACTACCCTCACACTAGTGTCCACTACCCTCACACCAGTGTCTACTATTGGCACAAGGCCAGCAATTACCCAGTGCATTACTGGTACATTATTTTATCGACCCCGTAAGGATGAAAGCAAAGTAAACCTCGGCGGGATTAGAACTCTGACCGTAAAGGGCCGTAACTCTATGCGTCAAAGCATGGCGTCTGACCCTCTACCGATACTGCCAATCCACCGAGAATAAAATAATTGTTTCTACTTTTGGCACAAGGCCAGCAATTAGCCAGTGCATTACTGGTACTTTATTTTATCGACCACCGAGAATAAAATAATGATTTCTTGTATAGGTACAAGGCCAGTAATTTGGGGAGAGGGGAAAGTCGATTAAATCGACCCCAGTACGTTACTGGTGCTTTATTTTATCGACCCCGTAAGGAGGAAAGGCAAAATTAACCTCGGCGGGATTTGAACTCAGACCGTAAAGGGTGGTAACTCTATGCTGCAAGACATGGTGTCCGACTCTCTACCGATACTGCCAATCCACCGCCCTAGAATAAAATAATTGTTTCTACTTTTGGCACAAGGTCAGCAATTAACCAGTGCATTACTGGTACTTTATTTTATCGACCCCGTAAGGATGAAAGGCAAAGTTAACCTCGGCGGGATTTGAACTCAGAATGGCAAGAGCCGTAACTCTATGCGTCAAAGCATGGCATCCGACCCTCTACTGATACTGCCAATCCACTGCAGAATAAAATAATTGTTTCTACTTTAGGCACAAGGCCAGCAATAACCCAGTACATTACTGGTACTTATTTTATCGACCCGTAAGGATAAAAAGCAGAGTCAACCTCGGCAATAAAATAATGATATATAGACAGATAGAACTGATAGGATAACTTCTATGTACGAGAGTCGGCTGAAACGTTCATAGGTTGACGATGAAGCAGTGATGCTAGAGCTGTGAAATCTTGCATGCATTAATTTCAACTCTACTTATTAATAACTGCATTGTTTCTTTCCAATGACTATGTTGAAAAATTAACCTTATTTGGTCATTCCATGAGAGTATTTTGGTCAGCCTATGAACTTATCAGTCATAGAAGGAGTGATGCTAGAGCTGTGAAATCCTGCATGCATTATTATCAATTCTTCTTATCAATAACTACATTGTTTCTTTCTGCGGACTATGTTGAAAAATAAACCTCATTTGGTCATTCCATGAGAGTATCTTTTCAGCTGACCCTCGTATATATTTGAAAACAACTGATGATTCACTCCGTATCTACCCAGAGGTCACAGCCTCTTGTGGTGGACGTTTTACTAACGTCCAATTCAATTTATACTGTTGGTAAAATACCTGTTTATTAAGTCTGATCAAGTGAAAAGAATTTGGCAAGCCTTATCACCTGATAGTCGGACTAAGAGATAACTTCCTTTGATTTAACAGTGGGTGGCTGCTAGTATGTATAGAACAACATTTCGGTTTACCTATGATAAAAGCCTAGATTTTTGCATTTTGTAATAGTCTCGTAAGAAGGGTCTTCTATGGTGACACGTAGAAAAGATCTCGGATGTTCTCTATAGAAAGATATAGCAAAGTTGTCGCTGTACGGTTGGAAAGAATTGGATAGAAAATTGCCATTATGGTCCTTTGAGGGGACAGTTTAGCTTGTTCATAAACAAATGAATGAAATGAACAGCCACAACAGGGACGGATTCAGACAAAAACACCTGATAAGCACATGTAAGAAATACTTCGCCTAGATCTCGAACAAACCCTTTATAGAAAGTCAAAAGTGGAAAATATATACATACACAAGAACGCCAACCATCCCAGCCATAATAAAGAAACGTGCAGATAACTTAAGCTAAAGGATTTACAACATATCAGCCTTCGGCATACCATTTCTCACCACGACCTCCTCATCTAACATTATTATGAAACACTTAGAAGAATTGATTGGTCTTAAAGAAAATCTGGCTCACAAAGAATATATACTCACACATACACACGAGAGGTCCAAAAACCTTTTCTGCAGGTACTTGATAATACCACGATGCCAAATTTTGACCATTTTCAAGAAAAGTTACTACTAGGTAATGCACTAGGGTAATTGCTGGCCTTGTGGCGGTGGTAGAGGTAAAGTGGGACATTATCACCGATACTGCCAATTCACCGCCCTTATAAAGCATTTATAATAATTGTTTCTACTTTTGGCACAAGGCCAGCAATTAGCCAGTACGTTACTGGTACTTTATTTTTATCGACCCCGTAAGGATGAAATGCAAAGTTAACCTCGGCGGGATTTGAACTCAGATCGTAAAGGGACGTAACTACGCTGGAAAGCATGTCTGACCCTCTACCAATACTGCCAATTCACCAATAGAGAGTGAGATAATGGAAGTGAGGAAGAGATATAATGGAAGAATCGACTCCAGTACTGGACTCGTATTTTTTTTATCGTCCTCAAATGGTCGAAAGGCAAAATTGACTTCAGCGGGATTTGAACTGAGAGAGTTGACAGCCAAAGCGAATAGAGTAAATCATTCTATCCGACATTCTAACAACTCTGCCAATTTGCCGCCTATGGAATCGAAGTACTATCTGCATATAGAACAGCATTGCACGTTAATATATCTTCAAGTATATTTTATCGAAACTAGAGGAGACTATCCTGATTTAATATTGAGTTTTGTTTCAGGATATGTTAACTGTTGACTATATTTCAGTGAAAATCGGGACCTAGTCATGATTTGGGAAAAGCTGAAAACGGCCAGAGTCAATATCGGAACACCTAATTTCCAGATCATCGGAGCAGAATAAACTCATCGCGGTTTCTCCCTTCAGTGCGCATGTCTTTCCTGCATTTTCAATCTAAAGACGTGAATATATCTAAAGACAGTACGCACACACACACACACACACACACACACATATATACAATATATATATATATATATATATATACGGTATACACACACACACACACACACACACACACACACACACACACACACACACACACACACACACATATATATATATATATATATATATATATATATAT
>OZ024745.1:20955891-20980891 GCA_964016885.1 Eledone cirrhosa | reverse complement strand
GTTACAGCTACTGTTGTTGTTGTTGGGGTTGTTATAGCTACTGTTGTTGTTGTTGTTGTTGGGGTTGTTACAGCTACTGTTGTTGTTGTTGTTGTTGGAGTTGTTACAGCTACTGTTGTTATTGTTGTTGGGGTTGTTACAGCTACTGTTGTTGTTGTTGTTGTTGTTGGGGTTGTTACAGCTACTGTTGTTGTTGTTGTTGGGGTTGTTACAGCTACTGTTGTTGTTGTTGTTGTTGTTGTTGTGGTTGTTACAGCTACTGTTGTTGTTGTTGTTGTTGTTGGGGTTGTTACAGCTACTGTTGTTGTTGTTGTTGGGGTTGTTACAGCTACTGTTGTTGTTGTTGTTGTTGTTGGGGTTGTTACAGCTACTGTTGTTGTTGTTGTTGGGGTTGTTACAGCTACTGTTGTTGTTGTTGTTGGGGTTATTACAGCTACTGTTGTTGTTGTTGTTGTTGTTGGGGTTGTTACAGCTACTGTTGTTGTTGTTGTTGGGGTTGTTACAGCTACTGTTGTTGTTGTTGGGGTTGTTACAGCTACTGTTGTTGTTGTTGCTGTTGTTGTTGGGGTTGTTACAGCTACTGTTGTTGTTGTTGTTGTTGTTGTTGGGGTTGTTACAGCTACTGTTGTTGTTGTTGGGGTTGTTATAGCTACTGTTGTTGTTGTTGGGGTTGTTACAGCTACTGTTGTTGTTGTTGGGGTTGTTACAGCTACTGTTGTTGTTGTTGTTGTTGTTGGGGTTGTTACAGCTACTGTTGTTGTTGTTGTTGGGGTTGTTAAAGCTACTGTTGTTGTTGTTGGGGTTGTTATAGCTACTGTTGTTGTTGTTGGGGTTGTTACAGCTACTGTTGTTGTTGTTGTTGGGGTTGTTATAGCTACTGTTGTTGTTGTTGTTGGGGTTGTTACAGCTACTGTTGTTGTTGTTGGGGTTGTTACAGCTACTGTTGTTGCTGTTGGGGTTGTTACAGCTACTGTTGTTGTTGTTGGGGTTGTTACAGCTACTGTTGTTGTTGTTGGGGTTGTTATAGCTACTGTTGTTGTTGTTGGGGTTGTTATAGCTACTGTTGTTGTTGTTGTTGTTGTTGGGGTTGTTACAGCTACTGTTGTTGTTGTTGGGGTTGTTACAGCTACTGTTGTTGTTGTTGGGGTTGTTATAGCTACTGTTGTTGTTGTTGTTGTTGGGGTTGTTACAGCTACTGTTGTTGTTGTTGTTGTTGGAGTTGTTACAGCTACTGTTGTTATTGTTGTTGGGGTTGTTACAGCTACTGTTGTTGTTGTTGTTGTTGTTGGGGTTGTTACAGCTACTGTTGTTGTTGTTGTTGGGGTTGTTACAGCTACTGTTGTTGTTGTTGTTGTTGTTGTTGTGGTTGTTACAGCTACTGTTGTTGTTGTTGTTGTTGTTGGGGTTGTTACAGCTACTGTTGTTGTTGTTGTTGGGGTTGTTACAGCTACTGTTGTTGTTGTTGTTGTTGTTGGGGTTGTTACAGCTACTGTTGTTGTTGTTGTTGGGGTTGTTACAGCTACTGTTGTTGTTGTTGTTGGGGTTATTACAGCTACTGTTGTTGTTGTTGTTGTTGTTGGGGTTGTTACAGCTACTGTTGTTGTTGTTGTTGGGGTTGTTACAGCTACTGTTGTTGTTGTTGTTGTTGTTGGGGTTGTTACAGCTACTGTTGTTGTTGTTGTTGTTGTTGGGGTTGTTACAGCTACTGTTGTTGTTGTTGTTGGGGTTGTTACAGCTACTGTTGTTGTTGTTGTTGTTGTTGGGGTTGTTACAGCTACTGTTGTTATTGTTGTTGGGGTTGTTACAGCTACTGTTGTTGTTGTTGTTGTTGTTGGGGTTGTTACAGCTACTGTTGTTATTGTTGTTGGGGTTGTTACAGCTACTGTTGTTGTTGTTGTTGGGGTTGGGGTTGTTACAGCTACTGTTGTTATTGTTGTTGGGGTTGTTACAGCTACTGTTGTTGTTGTTTAGCCAAAACGTCGGCCCTGTTGGAGGAAGATATCTATGGACAAAGGTTTTAGAACAACGTTAGTCAGTCTCTTTCTTTCTCTCTCTCTCTTTCTCTCTCTACCCCCTCTCTTTCTTTTCTCTCTGTCTCTCTGTCTCTCTCTCTCTTTTCTCTCTCTCTCTCTGTCTCTCTTTATTTTCTCTCTCTCTCTCTCTCTCTCTCTCTCTCTCTCTCTCTCTTTTCTCTCTGTCTGTCTCTCTTTCTTTTCTCTCTGTCTCTCTATTTATCTATCTATCTCTGCAGCTCGGTCAGCGAGACGAGTCGTGGGAAGGCTCTATCTATCTATCTATCTATCTTGATAGAGTAAGACACGCTTCACATCGGCTCCGCTATTCCATCGGGATTTACCCTTACTATTGTAAGTACCGGATAAATTTTTCAGTGCAACACATTTGGAACACTAACCCCTGTTATTTAGGGAAACATTTTTGCATTTACCCCCTTTTTAGGAGGTAAAATAAATATCTATTTTTGCCGAAAAATTTCGTTCTTGGCAGCATGGCGGAAAAGATGGCAGACATGTCTGCCATTAGCTCTGCCACGCCCCCCAAGTCTGAAGAACAAAATATAGTTACAACAAAATTAGACAACGAAACAAACAAAGAAAATGAAAAAACAAATGTTAAGGAAAATGAGCAAACGGAAAACAAACAAACAGAAAATAATACAAATAACAACAGGGCAACTTTCGCCCAGAAAACAAAACAATCCATTACATACACACCAATTGACCTAACTGCCGCCAGAGAAAAACTGGCCGAAGCAAAGAAACACATTGTTTTGGGGGAGAACGGAATGTTTTCCATTAACTCCCCCCCCCCGAATTCAAGAAAGCGAGAACAGAGAACACAGTTCTCTTCAGAACAATCCTAAACCAAACAAGAAAGCCAGCACAGCCCAGCCAAATGGAGATAGAGTTGGTCCTAAAAGACTATATGAAGAATATTCTCTTCATACGAAAGGACCGACTCTATGGCAGCATTTCGGTCCTAACAAAAGACAAGGAAACGGCGGAGAAGCTTTCCCTAAGCCCACTCTCATCGACAACATACAGCTTCTATCCCTCCTACATGGGTAGAAGAACACAGAGAGTAAAAATACAAACAATGCTGCCCACAATGGACTTCTGGTGGGCTATTGCTGGCTTCATAGACATGGGCGAGGACACAGTGCTGTCAATGGGGAAGGCATCCGGAGATGCGTTCCTGGGAATGGGCCTCGACCTACTAGTCCAAATGAGGCCCGAAAGAATAGCACAAATCCCGGATCGCATCTGGCTGGATGAGCTCACCCCAATAGATATAATTGTAGAGGGGAGAAGACCAGCATGCTATTTATGCACGGAAAGGGGACACATTAAGGCTAACTGCCCGAAACGTATCCCCCAAAAAGGACTATTGCCCACACCCATCACAAACAGTACACCAACACCACCCACCTCCAAAAATACACTAATACCACACACAGCAAACAAAATACAAACACCACCAAGCACAACACAAACATCACCACCACCAGCACCAAACACAAGCACGACACAAAAATCACCACCACCATCACCAACACAAACATCACCACCACCCTCACCAACCACAAGCACGACACAAACAGCACCACCACCACCACAAAACGCATTCCAAACAAATAATAAAAAAAAACAGCAACAAATCTACCCCTCCCGCAAAAAAAAAAACAACCAGACACGACGTCCCTCCCACCTAGCGCCGAAGAGTTTCCCCCAACTTCTGAAGAAGAAGGAGGAGAAGCCTTCAGACAAGTTAAAAGAAAAAAAAGAAAGCACACACCCAGCACACCACAAATAACCCACACACAAACACTAACTCCAATAAAAAAACACCCCACCCTCAACAAACAAAAATAAATCTGCGCCTCCCCTCTCCGAAACATTGACAGCATCACAAAAAAAGACATTGCAATACACATATATAAATAAAGAAAACAAAAAACTGTTTAAATTAATAAACAATAGCCCTTTGGTGCAGACCGAAGGGCCAAACTTTATCTCAACAGAGAACTTCACCCATTTAAAAATGATAAAGGTCCCTCTGGACCTTTATCGTTCCTTAAAAGAACAATTTAGACAGGACGTGAGCCCCCCCCCCCCCCCCTGTTTAAAACCGTTAAATCGCGTCCTCTTGAAAGATTTCCCCATAACCTCCCCTCTCCCTAACACAACTCCAAACACCCCAACCCCACCACACTCGGGCACCCCCACACCACCACAAAACATCCCTCCACCCAACACATCTAACGCCATGGAAATTACACAGCCCGGAGAGGTAGGTGCTTTTCTTTCTTCACTTTCAACACCAAAATAGATCAATTGAGAGTTGGCTGTTTGAACGCGCGTGGCCTGGGCTCAGCTTGGAAGCAAGCAAAGCTAGTAAGTGACCTCAGGTCACGAAGTATAGATGTGATGGTTGTTTGCGAGAGTCGGATCAGCAGCGTGCGACAGCTGGCTCCCGCCTTCGATGACTTGAGATGCACGCATCTCTCTGTCAACCCGGAGGCGAAGGGGGGGGGGGGGGAGTTGCCGTACTGCTGGATAAACGTCTGGCTCTCGACGTACAGATTGTTCACTCGGACCCGGGGGGTCGATTACTGGTGCTGGACGTCGGAGGCGGTGAAGGCGGGGCTTTCAGACTGGTCGGTCTTTATGCCCCCTTCGGGGCTGAAAGAGCCGACTTCTTCCAGCGACTGGAGACTTTTCTAGGAACGTCGCGTTCCCTGCTTTTAGTGGGGGACTGGAATGGAATCCTAGATGCGCGTTTGGACTATGCAGGGGCATGTCCCGATAGAGGGGGGTGTAGCAGCCTCAAGGGGTTACTCGATCGATTCGACCTGGTCGATAGATTTCGACTAGATTGTCCAACTGCGCCAACCTGGACCTGGGCAAACCGCAGTGGACAATCTAGATCGTACCTAGATAGGTTTTTGGTTAGGAGTAAGGATAGGGACGTATTTAGTTGTCCAGAATTGATCATGGTTGGCTATTCAGATCACAAATTAGTGACCTGCGTGGTCAACCTTGATAGAACGCATAGACAGGGTCCCGGTTACTGGAAGATGAACTTGTCCTTGCCGGCAAAGAAAGATTACAGGAACCGGATTAGTAGCTTAGTTAAGATGCGGTTGACGGGAGCGATCGTCAACAGTAGGTGGTGGATATCTCTAAAGAGAGAGATTAGAGTAAGTTCGATAGGTTACAGTAAGGAACTAGCGGCGAATAGAAATAGGAAGGAAAGGGAGTTAACAGATAAACTAGAAGAGGCGATTAGGAGCGGAGACGTAGCCAGAGTGTTAGCGGCGAGAACGGCGTTGAGCCAGTTCTTTGACGCGAATCATGAAGGCTGCGTTGTCCGAAGTAAAATACGTGCTTTAGGAAACGAGGGGACCAAAGCTGTTAGCTGGGCCCGCGTGACAGAAGCCAAGAGTGGGATTAAATCCACCATTCGGTCTTTGCGAGACCAGGATGGACGGGTGATCCTTGAACCTGAGCGGATGTGCGAGGCCTTTCAAAGGCACTTTGCTCGACTGTTCGGAGGGGGCGGGGGGCCGGACGGGGATGTGGACTTCGGTCCATACCTCGACGGTCTACCGCGTCTTTCGAGCGGCGAAGCGGAGTGCTGCGAAAGGCCAATCACAGCCACTGAAATCGGGGAAGCGCTCAGCCAATGCAGCAGACGCAAATCTCCGGGTCTCGATGGTCTACCATACGAACTTTATTTAGCTATGCCGGTCTTGTTCTCCGAACTCCTCGAGGCTGTCTATTGCAACTGGCAACAGAACGGGAGAATTCCCTGTTCTGTGACCAAGGGCGTGGTCACGCTAGTGAGGAAGGACGAGAGCAAGGGGGACGACTTAAGTAACTTTAGGCCCATAACTCTGCTGAATGCAGAGTTACAGATTTTGGCCAAGGTGTTGGCGAAGAGGTTGGCGCTTGTGGTGGGTGGTTTGGTGGGAGACGCGCAGACATGCGCCATCCCGTCCAGGTCCATTCACGACAACCTCCACCTCATGCGATACATCATAGAGAGGGTTGGCAACGAACCCGGCTTTGGTGGGGCCCTGATCAACTTGGATCAATCTAAGGCGTTCGATAGGGTCGACCATGGTTACCTGGATGCGGTGCTAGCGGCGGCGGGCTTCGGACCCGTTTTCAGGGGCTGGATTTCTGCCATGCACAGTGGCAACATCTACTCTAGGATTAAAGTAAACGGCTACCTCTCGGAGCCGTTTCAAATCACCCGGTCCATCAGACAGGGGTGCCCCCTCTCCTCCCTTCTGTACGTATTGACTCTCGAGCCACTGCTGCGGAAGTTGGAGTTGCTGCGGGGCATACCCCTGGAACCGGGATTGCACAAAGCGGTCTCGGCCTATGCCGACGACGTAACAGTAATGGTGGCGGACGCCTCGGAAATCGGGGCGATCGCCACCCTACTGGAGGAATACGAAAGGCTGACGGGGGCTAGGCTGAACCGGGACAAGTCAGTCGGTTTGCAACTCGGAACGTGGAGGGGCAAACCGATGCCGTTAGACGGTGTCGTCGGGCGGTGGACGGAGGGCCCGGTGAAGCTGCTCGGGGTCTGGTTCGGACCGGACCTCCAGGTGGAGAAGAATTGGGGCGAGGTGACGAGCAGGGTGTTTGCGCTGACCCAGAAGTGGGCCAAGTGCAAACTATCACTGAAAGGTCGGGCGGAGGTGACGAACGCTTACATAGCGTCCGTCATCTGCTACCGCCTGACCGTCGTGCCTTGCCCCAAGGAAAAGATCACCATCATGGAACGCATGCTCTTCCAGTTCCTCTGGAAGAAGCGGCCTCCCATGGTGAGGAGATCCATCTGCTGCCAGCACCCTTCGAAAGGAGGGCTGGGTATGCCGTGGCTGTTGATGCGTAGGCACGCATTGAGGCTACGGCATCTACAGGTATTCCTCACCGGTCAGCCGGTGTGGGCCCCGTTTGTGAGGCGAGCCTTCCCACTGCTCGTCTCGCTCACCGAGCTGCAATCCTTGGTGAAGCAAAGACCGAGAAAACTGGGCAACTGGCACACCGAGTGTGCCCAGGCGCTCACGGCTATCTGGCAAGCGGACCCGACTATCAGTGGAGAATCCACCTCGACATTCTATAGAGGGCTGGTGGCTAGCAGGGGCGACGACACCCTTGGAGAGTCGCTAGGCATGGAGGAGGACGAACTGGCCAGCCTGTTCGGTAGAACTTTCGGCCCGGGACCCATGGACAGCTTCCAGAGGTCCCTAGCCTGGCAATGTTACCGGGGGGCTCTGCCCGTTCGAGAAAAGCTCTACAGACACGGGCGCCCGGGCAGGGATCCAGCGAAAAAGATCTGTCCCAGATGCGTGCGCGACGAGGAAACCGTTGCGCATGCACTGGTACACTGCCCGGGCGTTGCCGATCTGTGGGGCTACGTCGAACGACTGCTGTCGCGTGTGGCGCCGATTCGATTAACCGCCGAGTCTGTGGTGAACATCAAGCCGCCGCCTCCCTTCAGAAACGAAGCAGAGGCGGTCTTTCTGTGCGTAATAGCCATGATGAAAGAGGTTGTGTGGTGGACGCGCCTGAAAGGTCTGAGGTCGGGTGACTTTCTCTCCGGCCATCACCTGGTTTACTTCTTCCGATACCACTTCGGAAGAAGGATCAGGAGGGAGAGAGAAGTGCTTGGCCCCAGACAGTTTTATGAAAGGTGGGTGAAAGAAGCGAGAATGGCTCGTGTAAATGGGCCTTCTCTCTACATTGTTCTGTAGGTGAAGAAGTGAAGAGGAAAGGGGGAGCGCCTCCTCTCTGTGCTTCCCCCGCGAAAAGGGTTGCACACTTTTCGGGGGTATGTGCAATCCCAAACACGCCCCCTCCCTTTTGAGGACTTTTTATTATTATATTATTATTGTTATTCCTTTTTCTTTACTCGATTTATGTAAACTCCCCCACTGTGTATTTGTCCCCTTCTTTTGTGCCCTCGTGGCAAATAAATAGAAATTTATCTATCTATCTACCCCCCCTCTCTATCTCTCTGTATCCCAACTACACCTTGATATACCGAGTCCTCCATAGTTAAAGTGGCAGTGTATGATTCGAGGGAGATTTGACTGTGATTTCTAGCAGCTTCAACAATCACGTAGAAGTTTCCTCGTATTTATCTTGGTACTTTTACAGGATATGAAGATTTATGTATGTATAGTTGTGTGTGTGTGGGGGGGGGGGGGGACTTGTGTGTGTGTTTGTGTGTCTCTGGGCTTGTGTGTGTGTTTGTCTGTCTCTGGGCTTGTGTGTGTGTCTGTGTGTCTCTGAGCTTGTGTGTGTGTGTTTGTTTGTATCTGGGCTTGTGTGTGTGTCTGTGTGTCTCTGGGCTTGAGTGTGTGTCTGTGTGTCTCTGAGCTTGTGTGTGTGTGTTTGTTTGTATCTGGGTTTGTGTGTGTGTGTGTTTGTCTGTCTCTGGGCTTGTGTGTGTGTTTGTCTGTCTCTGGGCTGGCTTGTGTGTGTGTGTGTGTGTGTGTCTGGACGTGCATGTGTGTCTCTGTGTCTCTGAGCGTACGTGTGTGTTTGTGTGCACGCGCCCGTATGTCTCTCTGTCGCTATTAAGACAAATTGTTACCAGATTTGTTCCCATTCGTTGTTTCATTCCTGATAACCAAGTTATGTTAATCACAAATCATTCAACACATTACTAAACTATTTTCTTTCCTGTCGCCTACTTCTTCTATCAACATAAGGTGGACTTCCACGTAGTCCTGGAGGGAAAACTTTAATAAGATACCACATAACCTCCCTCCATCTCTCTCCCTCTCTGTCTGTCTCTCTCTCTCTCTCTCTTTATATATATATATAAATATCTTAAATATATATATATATATATTTGACTGTCAGTCTCTCTTTATTTAGTTACCACTCTCTAGCTATTGATACCCTCCTCCACCTCTCTCTCTCTCTCTCTCTCTCTCTCTCTCTCTCTCTATATATATATATATATATATATATATATATATATGACTGTCAGTCTCTCTTTATTTAGTTACCACTCTCTAGCTATTGATACTCCCTCCACCTCATTCTCTGTCTCTCTCTCATTTCTGAAGACAGCATGTATATGTGATGGTATGTATATTTCCTCTGATAATTTGTAATAGTTTACATAGATCTATATGATATACATACCAACACACATATACATCCTAGAAACGACGGTAAAATGAGGAATTTTTAATATAAGGAACTTGTACTTTGTTTTTATTTCATTGTTTTTATTAATTTATATATATAGACATTTTAGTACAGCATTAACGAAGCTTTAGTTTGCGGCCAAGCTAACGAATGCAAATTCGGTATGTAGCTTTAGCACTCGCATGGGGGAAAGTACCCCAGAGTAATAACAATACGTTTAGACAGCTTAGCAAATCAAATATAGCGATCGGCAGTCCAGCCGCATTACCACAGCAACGAAAATACAGGACTCAGGAAAAGATTTTAGACTGACCTGGACAGAACGCTGGGACCGAATGCAACATATAATGCATATCGTATAGCACACGATATACATCACATACAGCACACAACATCAGCGCTAGGTTTCTGCAAATCCAAGATCGACAAATTCCGCTTGCAGGGGTCTGCAAGTTAATGGTTTTTGGCGACAGAACAAAGGATTTACTTCTTCAGCATGTCTTGTGCTCTTTAGCCTCTGTGGGTATGTTCTAGCAGTAAATTTCGCTATAGACACGTGGTTTTCCCCAAGGGAGGTAACCCCCGCTTTATATATATATATGACTGTCAGTCTCTCTTTATTTAGTTACCACTCTCTAGCTATTGATACCCCCTCCTCTCTCTCTACACGAATTCATTATAAAGTTTTGATAAAGCAATAGCACAGCATTTTATCCTGATACACGGTATTACTTTAGCCTGGTGTAATGTATTAGTTTAGCCTGATATACGGTACTAGTTTAGCCTGGTGTACGGTATTAGTTTAGCCTGATATACGGTATTAGTTTAGCCTGGTGTACGGTATTAGTTTAGCCTGATACACGGTATTACTTTAGCCTGGTGTAATGTATTAGTTTAGCCTGATATACGGTACTAGTTTAGCCTGGTGTACGGTATTAGTTTAGCCTGATATACGGTATTAGTTTAGCCTGGTGTACGGTATTAGTTTAGCCTGATATACGGTATTAGTTTAGCCTGGTGTACAGTATTAGTTTAGCCTGGTGTACAGTATTAGTTTAGCCTGGTTTACGGTATTAGTTTAGCCTGATATACGGTATTAGTTTAGCCTGGTCTACGGTATTAATTTAGCCTGATATACGGTATTAGTTTAGCCTGGTGTACGGTATTAGTTTAGCCTGATACACGGTATTACTTTAGCCTGGTGTACGGTATTAGTTTAGCCTGGTGTGCGGTATTAGTTTAGCCTGGTGTACGGTATTAGTTTAGCCTGATATACGGTATTAGTTTAGCCTGGTGTACGGTATTAGTTTAGCCTGATATACGGTATTAGTTTAGCCTGGTGTACAGTATTAGTTTAGCCTGGTGTACAGTATTAGTTTAGCCTGGTTTACGGTATTAGTTTAGCCTGATATACGGTATTAGTTTAGCCTGGTCTACGGTATTAATTTAGCCTGATATACGGTATTAGTTTAGCCTGGTGTACGGTATTAGTTTAGCCTGATATACGGTATTAGTTTAGCCTCGTGTGAGGTATTAGTTTAGCCTGATATACGGTATTAGTTTAGCCTGATATACGGTATTAGTTTAGCCTGGTGTACGGTATTAGTTTAGCCTGGTGTGCGGTATTAGTTTAGCCTGGTGTGCGGTATTAGTTTAGCCTGATATACGGTATTAGTTTAGCCTGGTGTACGGTATTAGTTTAGCCTGATATACGGTATTAGTTTCCTCTTTCCTGTATCAAAATTTATACTCATGAATTGTTAACATAAACTAACAAAGTGGCGTCGATAAAATGTTGTGTATTTTAATACACACACACACACACACACACACACACACACACATCTGAGATCTTGCCGTTTCAACAGCCAGTTCCAGACACATTTACCATTTATGTTACTTTTAACTATTGGTGGAATTGGTGATTCCGGTTAGTAAGCTACGCTATAATGAATTAAAGCACAACGTTATGTAGATCGTCCATCGTAGATGTAGTGTCCTCTGGTTGATGTAGATAATAGTCATTAAAAGCAACAACTGAAGGCCTGGCTGGAAACTTTCTCATTTTAATTCGGCTAAAACACTATACTATACATATTTCAATGTCCCAGCTTCATCATCCGAATATAGTGCAAGACCCAGGCGATTTCATCAGGTGCTAATAGCAGAATTAGTTATATAAGAGAACAGGATTTTGGCGAACATCCTGGGGACCACCTGCCGTTACAATAAAACGGAATCAGCGGGCCCTCCCCGAATCAAAATATGTCCTTTATTTTCTATTTTCTATTCTCTGTTTGTGTTGGCTAAGATCCTGTTCTCTTATATAACTAATTCTGAAATTAGCACCTGAAGAAATCATCTATGTCATGCACCATATTCGGATGATGAAGCTGGGCCATTGAAATATGTATAGTATAGTGTTTTAGCCGAATTAAAATTAGAAAGTTTCCAGTCAGGCTTTCTGTTGGTGTTTTTAATGACCATTTCCTACATCAACCACTGAATATTACATCTACGATGGACAACCTGTATAGTGTCTTCGCGGAATTAGAATTATATATATATACTAGCATTAAAGCCCGGCGTTGCTCGGGGTCAGTAAGTTACCAAAGTTAGGTTGCACCACCCATTTTATGGCAGCACTTTTTTGTCTGCCAGGTACTGGGTGAATGAATTGCAGACCTGGACTGCCGAAGCAGGAGCTGCGCCAGCAGTGACAATTGTAGTTTCGCCTATGGATATTATCTCTGTGTTGAAATTTATTGTTTCACAGTACTTGCGCAACACGCGCCTAGACGATGCCAGCCGAACAACAGAGCTGCGATGGAGTTGTTCTGCATGGTTGTCTAATGTGTGTTTTCTAAATTTAAGACAGTAGGGAGTGATGTGATAGGGGGGAGAGTTAGCTGCTGTTTCTAGCAGGTTTAGTGACCTCATAGAGGATATGTTTTCTAAATTAAGACAGTAGGGAGTGGTGTAATATGGGGGAGAGTTAGCTGCTGTTTCTAGCAGGTTTAGTGACCTCATAGAGAATATTATTGTGTATAGTAAATAAACTGATACTTCTTTCTTCCACGTTCGTTGAGAGGTTTTAAAAATGATTTATCGCTATGTTTGTTGTTGTTGAATAAATTTATCTGTTGCTTTTGAATAATTGTTGTTTCGTAGGAAATGTAATAAGTTCTCTTTGTCATTGAAGTGAATAAATGTTTGACCGTTCCACACTCAAAAACAAACGTTCTCTCTCTCTCCCTCTCACTCTCTTCTCTCTCTCTTCAGCGTTCCTAAAGGAAGTTTGTATGTTTAATCGTATATCGAAAAACAAACGCTCTCTCTCTCTCTCTCTCTCTCTCTCTCTCTCTCTCTCTCTCTCTCTCTCTCTCTCTCTCTCTCTCTCTCTCTTAAAGTTTGTAAGTTTAATCGTATATAAGAGAAAGTTGCAGCATGTATGTAGTTTTATCGAATTTTAAGGGGAGTAGAGAGAGGAATTCTGATTGTATTAGAAGGGTAAAGCGCCATGTATTTAGTTTTATCGATTATCTCAGTAATTCTGGGTGAGTTTGAGTGAAATAAATAGTCGGTGACCTAAGTTAGACCATTTACAACATTTTTACAGACGTTGAGTCGAATCGGTTTGAAATTGTGCAAATCTATAAACATGGAATATGCACACACACAACAACAACAATCTGCCTTTTATAGAAAATTATATATATATATATATATATATATATATATATATATATATATATATATACACATATATTAAAGACATCCCCTTGCATTGAACCACAAAGTTACTAAGACAAAACCTATATATTTGCTAGCATAGGTATGCATCTGTATATATATGTTGGTAGATATACTAATTCTTTATATATATACATATATATATATATATATATATATATATATATATACTATAAATTATGTCCATAGAATCATTTGATAAGATATATACACCATTTCCTCTCCCATTTAGCATAATCAACCACACAAAAAACCAATTAAACCAGCTATAAGATTAAAAGGCACCTATAAAGAAATAATAGATAAATAAACGACAGCCATCTATTCGCGATCAACAGCTATAGAATATTTACCCACCATTTCAATAGCACGTGGAAATCGATTAAATATATCGTCAACCATACACAATTAGGTATAAAATTAAAGTCAGAAGAAAAAATGTGTATAAACATACCAGGATTACTATATATATATATATATATATATATATATATATATATATACATCCAAACAAAGCAAATAACACAGTAGAATGATGAAATAATGAAGTTTAACACTTGATATAATAGGAAAATATTATTTACGTTTCGGATAGTAGTCCTTCATCAGAAGATAGAATGAGAAATAAAAGATAAAATAGAAAAGTAGTGAGTGAGAAAGAGGAAGAAATGTAAAACATTATAACATAATCATTGACCTTCCTCTCCAGACACCCCGGGACAAATAGCGGGCAAGTGATTTTTAGGCTATGTGTATTGTTGGGGAGAGACAGTTCATTAGATGGGTGTCCAACTAGTTCATGTCTATTCAATTTCACTTACACGGCTTTGATCAACTCGAGGCTTTGGCAAATGGCACTTCCCCAGTATTCCACACATTGAGATTACACCCGGCACCTTATAATTTCGAAACAAACTTCTTAACCAACGGACCATAATTGTATCTATCCATAGATACAATTAATAGTTTGCGATAAAAAAGAGACTTTCTGTCCTCATAGTTTGATGCAATTACGAGAAACTAGAAAACGTATTTTCGCTGGTCTGACAGAAGAAAATGTTGTTATAGAGTTGCCTACAACCTCAAATGTGAGATTATTTTCTGCCGGTACACTGTGAATCATCAAGTAAAAACAAATATCTTAGAAAAATATATTTGTACTTAAGTTTCCTTTTATAACTTATAAACATAACATTTTATGATACTTTTTTTTTCTTCTGCGGAAAAGCGACAAACAAACGCCAAATGATGTAGAGTGTTGAGAGAAAGTCTTGCCTACCAGGCGTACGCCGTACATTTTTTATGAACTCAAGAATGATTTGTGATTGATGGTTGCAGTGCCCCAGACTTTAGCAAATGAACTTGTCGGTGTGTCACACAGAAGGAAACAGTCAGAGCTGTAGAGAAAATAAATATAGTAAAGAAAGAATAAAAGAGATACGAAGATGTAAGGATAGGATTAGTATGATAGATGGATGAGAGAGACAGACAACTAGGTTGAGAGAGAGAAAGAGAGGGGGTGGAGAGAGATGAGAGAGAGAATGAGAAAGAAACTGAAAGACTCGAGGCAAAAACTTGGGCATTGCGTGCATTCGAATTGGAAATGTGTATATATATATATATATATATATATACTGTATATATATATATATGTATATACACAAATATATATATATATTTATATATATATGTATACATATATATATATATGTATATATATATATATAATATATATATATACATACACCCGTGCTTACAAACACACATACATTCCTGTATATACACACATACATACACACACACACACACACACATACATACAAACATACAAACATACATATAGAGATTTAAAAAAACGTAGAGCAAATAAACAAAAATATAGGCAAGATCTAGCAACCACAAAACCCGACTCCCATAAAATATCAAAATTACACACACACTGACGCATATACACACAAACACACACACATACATACACCCCACCACCACCACATTTACACATGAACACACACATATACACAAACATATACATACACACACACACTCACACACATACCCACTCACACTCACACACACACACACACACTCTCACGCACATACACACAAACACACAAACCCATACACACCACCACAAACACACATGAACACACACATATACACAAACACATACACACACACACACACACACACACACTCACACACACACACACACACACACACACCCTCTCACGCACATACACACAAACACACAAACCCATACACACCGCCACCAACACCACCACAAACACACATGAACACACACACCACAAACACACATGAACAAACACATACACACACACTCACACACGCACACACACACTCACACACGCACATACACACAAACACACAAACCCATACACACCACCACCAACACCACCACAAACACACATGAACACACACATATACACAAACACATACACACACACACACACACACACACACACACTCACACAGACACACACACACACACCCTCTCACGCACATACACACAAACACACAAACCCTTACATCCCACCACCGCCACCACCATAAACACACTCACACGCACATATACACAAACACATACATATAAACAAACACATGTATACACACACACACCCTCACACACATACACACACACACAGTCATACACACAGACTCTCTCACGCACATACACACAAACACACACACCCATACATCCCACCACCGCCGCCACCACCACAAACACACTCACACACACATATACACAAACACATACATACACACACTCCCACACCCCACACTCATATAAGAAGAATGGCAAGCGTCCAAGACGTATCACTGTGATATTCCTATCGGCTCAGTGGCGTGTAGTTCGATTGCCATCGGCTATTTTTTCTTCTTATCCTGTTTATATTATTACTACTTTCACCCTATACACACACACACACACACACACACACACACACACACACACACACACACACACACACACACACACACACACACACATATATATATATATACATATATATATGTATATATATATATATAATACGTTTGTGCGTCAGTGTGTGTGAGTGTACTTGTGCGTCAGGGTGTGTGTGTGTGTGTTTGTGTGTGTGTGTATATATATATGTTCATTTTATTTCTGATTAGATTATGTACTGTACTGTACTGTATATTGAGGGAAGTTCTGTTGTATTGTACTGTATTACTGTGGACTGTACTGCACTATATTGTATAGTACTAAACTCTGTTGTATTGTATTACACTGTACTCTGTTGCACTCTACTGTACTATACTGTACTGAATTATACCGTACTGTTCTGTATTATACTGCACTGCACTATATTGTATTGCATTGTACTGTACTGTATTGTATAGTACTCTATAGTACTGTATTGTATACTATATAGTACTCTATAGTAATGCATTATACTGTATTGTATTGTATAGTACTCTATAGTACTGTATTGGTAAATGATGGTTTTTTATATAGGCACAAGGCCAGCAATTCTTTCGGGGGAATCGATTAAATCGACCCCAGGGCGTGACTGGTACTTTATTTTAGCAACCCCGTAAGGATGAAAGGTAAATTTAACCTCGGCGGGATTTGAACTCAGATCTTAAAGGGCCGTAACTCTATTCTGCAAAGCAGGTTGTCCGGCTCACTGCACGAATGCATATATGCATACATGCAGGCATACATACAGGCATACATACATGCATAAATACAAAATATGCATACATCATATATAATCTACATGTATGTATGCATGTATGTATGTATGTATGTATGTATGTATGTATGTATGTATGTATGTATGTATGTATGTATGTATGTATGTATGTAAGGCGCTCTTAAGAGTCAATGGCCATCCAAAATCACCGAGAGAGATGACCTCTTAGCCTTTGTCAAGGAAGAATTCTAGGAGAAGGAAAACTCTGATATAACACCTGCAACCCTGATGGTATCCAATGATGTTGACTTGTTCTTCTTTTTGGTAAATATCATCTTGGTTAAGAGAGTGGGACTGGCTTTGTGCAGTGCCGTTGCTCACTATAAAAGCTTCACAGCACAGGCATTTCTTTATATCTGGAGATCTCTCTGCACTTGTCATCACATGGTACCATGGGCCCAGCACTATGTGGCAGTAATTGTCACAAGTGTAGTGTTTGTACCAGAGTTTTCAAGTCGCTGGCTGGACTAAAAAGTCACACTTGTTCAGCGCATCGGTAGGGGTTCTCCTACATGGATATAAAGTAGTGGCCGTACTCGAAAACGAGTTGGCAGCCACCATGTATGTATGTATGTATGTATGTATGTATGTATGTATGTATGTATGTATGTATGTATGTATGTGTGTATGTATGTGTGTATGTATGTGTTTATGTGTGTATGTATGTGTGTATGTATGTATGTGTGTGTGTATGTGTGTATGTATGTGCGTTTATGTATGTGTGTATGTATGTATGTGTGTATGTATGTGTGTATGTATGTGTGTATGTATGTGTGTATGTATGTATGTATGTTTGTATGTGTGTTTATATATGTGTGTATGTATGTGTGTATGTATGTATGTGATGTGTGTATGTATGTGTGTATCTATGTGCGTTTATGTATGCATGACTAAGAATGATTGTATGCGTAACTGGTGGGATGTGGGTTTGAGGCTGGGGTGTAGACTTTGTATGTATGATTGTGTTTGTTTGTGTGTGTGTGAAAGTCTGTATCTGAAAGGTTGTGTGTATCTGTGTGTATGGTTGTGTGTGTGTGTGTGTGTGTGTGTGTGAGAGAGAGAGAGGGTTGACTTTGGGTAGAACAAACAATAAGAACAACAATAAAAACAAAAAAAATTACAACTAAAACAAAGCCGTAAAATTCACCAAAAGCAAGAAAATTAAGAATAATGGAATTTTCCGGAAAACTTCCATAGGGGTAGTAGAGGGTGTAGAATATGTATGACTGGTGGGGTAGTTCCGTTGGTCGGTGGGAAGAATTGCTATTTAGGGGTATGTGATGATGACGAATGAAAGGATGTTCAGGTCTGGATTAAGATTAAGGGCGCCAGACTGTATAATGGTAGAAAGTATAATATAATAATATGTAGAGAAAGTGACGGAGATTGAGGTGGAGTGTGTTGGAGTTTGACGGGGAATATGGTGGAGTGTGAGGGTGGAAGAAAAGGAAAAAATATCGAGACGGGTAGATAGTAGCATGATATATATATGTGTTTATTTGTGTGTATTTCTGTGTGCGATTGAGTGTTTCTGTGATTTTGGGGAAAGTATTTATGTATTTATGTATGTATGTTTGTGTTTGTGTATCTATGTGTGTGTGAATGTATTTATGTGTGAGTGTATGTTTGTGTATTTATATGCGTGTGTGTGTTTGTACACACACGTGTGTGTGTGTGTGTGTGTGTGTGTGTGTGTGTGTGTGTGTGTGTGTGTGAGTGCATGAATGTGTTGTTCTTGTGATGTTCTTGTTATGTTCTTGAAAATATTCCCAAGTTATTCCTCTTTGGAATCCAATTCAATCCAATACAGGATCTTCTCACTCCTGTTGGAGGAACCATTCCCTGGTTGATCTTTACCGTTTACTGATTGGTTTTCTTCATGTCAAGGGTGTAGTCGTACTCGCCAGGCTTGGTCAATTGCGGGTTGGTGAGGCTATTTCATCCATGAGGAGTTCATCTGCCCTTTTAACAGCTCTTGTTATTTTTTCTTTATGCTGTTGGGGTTCTACTTAACCCACCAAACTTTGGTCTGGTGGGTGAACCGGTTTAGTTGCCGACCAGTCGATTATAAAGCAGGTTATACAGGGCTACATGACATCAGTAGAAACCTGACCTGACATCTTTGGAACACTGATATATAAAGTATCACTGAAAACGAATTAACACTAATCATAACAGCGTGTGTTTATTTCGAAATATATGCCAGCATTATTTTCTTTGGTGCTCAATACGGTGAATTCTGCTAATAAACATACGTTTGTCTGAGTTCCGATACGAGCAAACAACAGTTCACAAGATGAGTTTCAGCCGGATATCCAAGCACTCATTCCAGTTAGTTTTAATAGCATAACACAGTCTGTTCATTATATCAATCGATCCATCGTATTATTGTGTCATTTCTACCCTTTTCTCTTGTTGTCCTGCTTCCTTTGGTTTTCAGTATAGATGCTTACATCAGGGATTAGCTTCCGCCATATTGGTCTGTCATCAACATAATGCCTCCGGCAGTGAAGAATGTTACCTTTTCTCAAAATATCCTTGATCGTGTCTTTATAACTCAAGAGAGGACGTCCTACATGTCGAACATGTCCAGCACCATCCTCAAGCTCACAAAAAAAAGAAGTTCGTTACAGGTCTACAATGACACATGCGGACGATATGGCCAACCCATCTGAGTCTATTATTTATGAGGATAGCTTCAAAGTTGATTAATAAACATAACAGAAGTGCTAAAACTGTTTATATAACGGACAAACAAAAAAGAAGCAAGATAAGAAGAGTTATGTCTATATTTATCTGATAATAGAGACCCTGTAACATCTGGTGGAGTGAAGTGGCACTATTGTCGTATACAGAGTGTCTTGACCATTTTAAGCCACCCATCTCCTGGTTTGAACCCAATCAAGGAGGAGAGTGAACGTGATATGTAGGAAATAGTAAAGAAGTGAAGAGAAAGAATCGACCCCAGTTCTGGAACGGGACTTGTTCATATCAACCCTAAAACGATGAAAGACAAAGTGGACCAAGGACAATGTTGAACGTTAGGGGTCAGCTTATGGAATTTTGAGCCGATCCTCATACGTTGGTCAGCAAATAAATAAATGAACGAATAAAAAATAACTAGTACAAGAAAGGTCGGGAAGTTTCAAAATTTGAATAAAAATGAACTTATGTAAATAAACAATGTGTAAATAAAAACAAAACCGTTCTTCACCAGAAGATCGATTGCCTGAAACTAGGGAATGAGAAACGCCGAATAGAAGTTCAATGAAACTCAGTTTCGATTACATTTTATTCCACTCTTGCTCACTGTATTTAGTACTTCTTTTCACTTAATAACAATTCACACAAACGTGTTACTACCAACTATTATATATATATATATATATATATATGTGTGTGTGTGTGCGTGAGTATGTGTGGTTGTGTGTGTTCACGCGTGTATATATATATATATATATTTGTGTGTGTGTGTGTGTGAGTGTATGTGTGTATGTATGTGTGTGGAGTGGCTGTGTGATGAGCGTGAGAAAATTCGAGAAAGTGTGAAATAATGAAATAAAGCGGAGAAAAAGATATAAGATGAGACGGTGAGAGAGAAAGATGGAGAGAGTAAAGCCCATGGTAAGGAAAGGGAGGGACCAGTGAAAATGTTTCGGGTTTTGGATGTCTGATGCAGTCATCCGACTGGCGTGAAATGTGAGAACTATACATAACAGCCGTAAGTGTTAAGAGACAGTGAAGAAGAAGAAGTGTGAAAGATGAGGTGTTGAGAAGTCCTGCGTACGTGTGTGATTATATTAGTTTGTCTGGTTTCTCCCTCTATCTATGTATATAGTACATGTGTGTGAATATGTATATGTTTTGTGTAATTATGCATTCATATATATACACATACACGCATACACACATGTATGTATATATATATATATATATATATATATATAACTGTTTCTATTTTTGGCACAAGGCCAGTAATTATCTCAGTACATTACTGGTACTTTATTTTATCGACCCCATAAGGTAAAGTTAACCTTGGCGGGATTTGAACTCAGAACGTAAAGGGACGTAACTCTGCTCTAAAGCATGGCGTCCGACTCTCTACCGATACTGCCAATCCACCGCCCTTTATATCTGTATATAACGAAGGAGGTGTGGTAAGGAATCAGATGGACCATAACGCACCAGAGTACTCAATACTTAGGGTAGTAGAGTGGGTAATAGGAAAAAGTTTAACCCCGACGGCAGAGCTCAAGCCGTTTCGACGGCTATTTCTGGACTCCAGAAATAGCCGTCGAAACGGCTTGAACTCTGCCGTCGGGGTTAAACTTTGTCCTATATATATATATATATATATATATACAATATATTAACAAATGGAAACTATATTTATAAAACCATATTTATTTCATTATACATATTTCAAGGACACCAAAGCAAGTTATGGTGCCAAGGACTCTAGAGCAGTCCACTGCTACTGGTTCGACCATAAGCCTGTCGGAGAGCGACCGATATTTGGAGAGTTAACCCTCCTCGGCCCGAAGTGCCGCAGAGCCTGGGTTAGTCACAGATTGCACCAGGTTGTCGCTAGAGAGTGTGTTGTTGCATGTGGCATCCCAGGTGGGGGTTTACCACAGCGAAATGGGACGGGGAAGATAGTTATGCCGTCTGGGTTATTATAGGGTGGATTAAAACAGTTTAGGATTCTTTCGTTTCTTCTATAATCTATGTAAACTATCGTCTCGCGAAAGATATTTATAGCTTGTGTATCATTTTATTATTGACGGCAATATTAAAGATATTCACGTGGAAACGTAAATCACAGGCATTTTTACATATTCTAGCTACAGGACTACTAATTATGGTTAGTGGAGTGGATGGGATAGGGGGAAATTTGGTGTATATACAGAGTGAACTCCCTTGGCGTGTTTGCTACTGATTAAGTCTAGCATATGCTTAGAAGGTTTTCTGTCGTTAAATTGTTGTTTAAAGCTTTGCCCAAATAAAATTTCTTTTTCCTCATTAAATATTTTGTACATCTATCCATGGCCTGCCGTTTCGTGTTGTATAATAATTACTAAGCCGTCATCGGTGTATAATATAGAGATATGAAAAGTGGTGTCCTTTATTGTGTCAGTAATAAAACATCCTATGAGGTCGTAAACCTCTGATCCATTATAGAACCCCATGCATACGTCGAAATAAGTATTACCCTTCTGTTTGATCAAATAGAAGTTATCGAGGTATATGAGTTCATTATTATCATGGTGTATAGATCTCTCAATGCCCCGTGTTTTAAAGAGAGGGGCTATATATATATATATATATATATATATATATATATATATATATATATATATATATATATATATATATATATATATATATATATATATATATATAGAGAGAGAGAGAGAGAGAGAGAGAGAGGGGGGGGGGGTGAGAGACGGCAAGTAGGTTTATTCTGTTGCCTAGTTTAATATCAAGAAGTGGTTAATGTGTGCCTTTAGTGGAGTTGAATCTGTTGGAAGCATTTGAGATTACTGGATTGTGGGCAATCTCCTGCTTACCTATTGCCAGTGTCAAATGCCCTGACAACTGGAAACTTCTTGGTCAAATCACTTCCCTCCCTGACAGTGAGGGAGGTTAAAGGAAAGTGACCTCTCAATTTGCGAACTTTGTTACTTAAAACACAATCAGTATCTGACAATTATACTAGCAAAACCGTTTGCTAGAAAGACACACACACACTAAAAATAAAGACAACCAGACAAAATACACAAATATACACAGGTTGAAAAAAAAACACCAGCTTAATGTATATGATTTATAGTACTTCATTTAACAAAGATGTATAACTGTCTCTCTAATGAAATCAATAACAAGATCGCCTGCTACAACTCCTAAACATATAATGAATGGACCTGTTGCTATTTTCTTGTCCACAATTCCTAGCTATAATGTCTTATGTTAAAATCGTGGCACGATATTTTATAATTTGTTCGAATACACCGGATTAAATATTGGCTTAAAAATCGAAACCAAGTGTGATAATTTAGACATCAGTCTGAGTGGCTGACAAATTGTCTGTGAAACAAATAATATACTTGTGAAGCCAGAAACGTTAGATGATATCAGCAACATTTAGGGTACTTAATTTGAACGGAAGGAATGGTGGAGCACTAATGTGTAATCGTTAATGCAGCCGGCCTGGAAGTGATAGAGAACGTTGATTAGCTTTTTATATAAGGTCTTATATCACATATATTAAAAACTTAGCTGATATATATATATATATATATATACACAGACAAACAAACAAACACACACACACACACACACACACACACACACACACACACACACACACACACACACACACACACACACACATAAATATATATATATATATTTGTATATATATGTATATGGTCCGTTCGAGTTCGTCAATGTTGTTTCTCTGTTGAATGTGTTGATCAAATAACATTTGTATAATAGCAATGAAAACACGAACGTCGAGCCAGTTTTTCATTATACTCTTATGATGAAGGGATTGTAGACCCGAAATATTAGGACAGGTAAATAAAATAACATGTGACCCACTAACATATTCGTTACCTTCAGTTTATTCCAAAATCTACCGTTCATTTTGCATTGTCGTAGCCTTCGAATACCATACTAACATATATATATATATATATATATATATATATATATATATATATATAACGAAGGAAATGTGGTAAGGAACCAGGTGGACCATAACGCACCAAAGTACTCAATACTTAGGGTAGTAGAGTGAGTAATAGGAACGAGTAGGACCCCGACGGCTGAGCTCAAGCCGTTTCGACGGCTAATTCTGGACTAGTCCAGAATTAGCCGTCGAAACGGCTTGAGCTCAGCCGTCGGGGTCCTACTCGTTCCTATATATATATATATATATATATATATATATATATATATATATATATATATATATTTATTTATATATATATTCATTAGTTAAGCACAACAAGACTACAAATTTCACAAGGAAGACATTATTAAAAGATTGTCAACATATTTTAGTTTGATGTAAGGAATGTACAGAATAATAATAATAATATTAATAATAATAATGTCCGTTTACAATTGTTTCGCTACTCCATATAATATTTCTGGATCAGATGACTATATATCATAATTGGTCTGGTTCAGTTGAAAATAATTAACATATTTAAAAGATAGAGCGGCTCATCAGAACTTCAAAGGAATATAGATTAAAATAATTGTTTCTACTTTAGGCACAAGGCCAGCAATTACCCAGTGCATTACTGGTACTTTATTTTATCGACCCCGTAAGGATGAAAGGCAAAGTCAACCTCGGCGGGATTTGAACTCAGATCATAAAGGGACGTAACTATGCTGGAAAACATGGCGTCCGACCCTCTACCAATACTGCCAATCCACCGCCCTTTTATAGATTAAAATAATGAGATAATGTTACATAATATAATGTTCCATATATTGGTTTTTACTATGGTGTATTGGTTGCATCAGTTGTCAGCCATAATCAAGCAGTATTCATCTGTCGAGGCTGCATTGTGTGAGATCTGCCTATGGGTAACAAGATGGCTGCCAAAGGTCATATTTACCTTACAAATTAGAGGGTGGTTTCAGAGGAAGTAACTTCTCGAGAGATTAGAAATTGTGGGTGTTTATAGTTAAGTGCTAATTTTTAATTGAGAGACAATGTAAGGGAGGTAATTTGATAGGGGTGGTGGTACCGCGGTGTGGGAGTTATAATGTCTTAGCTTATGATGGTTACTGAACGCGATGTGGCTAGCTAGGTTGGGTGTTGTGGAGAATGAGATTTTAATGTTATTTTTATTAAAGAGTTTGTAATATCTATGGTTGGGGGAAAGTGTTTAGATAGGATAGAGAAGAAGCGTTTGGGGATATTAGTGGCTAGATTAGATGAGAATGGGGGGTTAAGCCAGGTGATATTTCTAGGTCTATTCCTTCTAGGGGTTCTAGTGGAGTTGGTAGGGGCCTTCCTAGGGTTATTATTACCTGGGGATTTGTTATTTGTCATCCCATTTCTCATTCCTATTTTAGGGTTGATTTTTAGTTTGCTACTTGGAGTGGGGAGCAGGCCGCTGCCACCATTAAAGTTCCCTGTATAGGTGCTGTTACTGCTAAAATTCCGCGAATCTGGCTATATGCTAAGGTATTTCTAGTTCTAGTGTTAAGTTTATTATGGTGAATTGCTGTGTTATGGCATTTAGGTATGTAATAAATTGATTGTTTATAACCAGATTCAGAGAG